>BGZK01000427.1:0-422676 GCA_005406025.1 Eumeta japonica | reverse complement strand
TAGTTTTTATACTCACTATGGATATTTTATAGAAGCATCCACGGCCCATCCAAATTCATGTATAAAGGAAATATTTTTGTAGCAAATATTTAATATTTACTACAACATTAATGCTTTTTTTTATAAATGACACAATATCTAGAATTTCAGATTTGCTCAAAATCATCACTATTCTTAGAATGACGCTATGAATATGGGACACATTTTTTGTTGACATTTATTATCATTATCAAAACAACCTATTATATCGTAAAAATTTTTTTTTATTCTTACAAGTAATTTTCATAACCTACTTGAAATTTATGACACTCCTGTTATTGAGTAATATAATTGTATTTATTTTCTACTGAAGAGGTACTACGTTCAGCTGTTGTATTTTTTGTGAATGTTCAGAGATAAATTTGTCAATTTTGAACCATCATGGAAAATTGATTTTTCTTTGAAAGGTTATACCCTCGAGGTAGTCCCATAATCAACAAATTGGAATCTGATGGAATCCCAGGACAATCGAGCAAAACCCTCAAATATTACAGGCACATATAGTATGTTTTAGTTATTCAGGTGTTTTCATTAGGGAGTCATCAACTCATACCACTGAGCTGATGATGGAAACCATAGTACTCCTTAAAGGTTAGGAGTTAGAGGATAATACTGCGATTTATCAATGGAAACTACTTTTCTATGTCTATTTTAGTAAAACTCAGTATACGCAAGATCAAAATTACTTATTAATCTTCCTATACATTTTCATTCATTTACAAAATTCTGATGTGATAATCTAAGCAGAAAGACATGGGAACTGTTTAACGATAACAGTAGAAATATGGTGAATTAATTTTATATGGAAGTGAATGCGAATGTGGTCTAGGTATATGAATTGTAGAACTCGTATATTATAAAGAATAAAAATAATTTATATAGTTTCTATAAGAGTAAGTTCGTAGTTGCACTTCAACTAAGAATGTAAAAACCCTGAAATGATTACCAGTAGACGAAAATTTGTGATTTGAACTGCTTTTCCGCTTGCTCCGTACAAAAGTAAAGTCGGCGCCTGGCTGATTATGCCATGACTTAATTCATACGCAAAGTAGATAAATTAATTGTAAAGTTATAATTACTCTTATAAGTAAAAAATGTGAAATAAAATAAATTTAAAAAAAAAAAACTAAAATTAACAATTTATAAACATCTAACACAAAAACTACCTTCAAAATTAAAAAAAATAATGGCCCTTTTTTAGTTTACTATAAATAGTAGGTAACAACTTAATCCCAAGGTCGTCGCAACAGAGGACTGCAAATGAAAATAGAAAATTAACAAGAGCTATCCTTCTTACAATAACATGCTTACATTATTGCTGAGTATAAGGCTCGTCGGTCTGGCGTCACCTCTTCTACTCCTGCGCATCCCGCGTCCATAGCTCAAAATAGCTAGTGAAGTTGTAATTAGTTATGTGCAAGCGACATAAGCAAGTGCGTCGATCTTAACGTGAAGGCAGAAGTCGTTGACAGTTGTTTTATGTGGTTAATTGTGAGTAAATTAATTAAGATTTAGACTCAATTAATGTTTTGATGCTACCTATATTGCCTTGGTAGCTTACTTACATTAAAATTACATACTTTATCGTTTTCAGTTATACCCAATATTTTATTTATCTACTTAGCGATTCCCAGACAAAATGATGCTTGGATCAAAATATTACCTATTACTTATACTGAACTTGATGGAACAGTACATATTTTTTTACTTTTTAAAAGTTTCGTACGTGGTTTTATTGTGGTCGGGGGGTTGTTTAATTTCAAATTTATTACCTGCCTTTTAAACTGTGTATATTACTAAAAGACTCCTTACGATGGATAACTGTCTCTAAGGGATTAACGTGAAAAAAAAAACTATCCTTTAATTTAGGCAAAAGCACTTTAAAAGCCAAACTAACGTGATCCCCGGTTGCGTCAAAAGCTTGTAGGGTAATGCTATTTGTGAACTCAACCAAAGAAAGCTGTTTAATAATCCTCATAAGAGGTTTTGGCTTTAACAGAATTGCACAGAGGATTTCAATAGTCTAATTTTGTACTAAGTGTTGTACCTCAATATTTAAAAACATTTATATATTTAAAATACTTTGAACTTCTGATTTGAATTTGCTATCAGTAATTAAAATAAATTAAACACTAACATTGTATTTCACCATGTTTTGTTTGTCATATGCATCATGTCGGGTTTTCACAATACAAGCATAGTGCCTAGTGGGCAGGCCATAGAGATAATTCATTGATATTATTAAAATCGGTCTAAACTTTGGTGTACATAATTAAAGCTTTTTAATGCACAATTGTAAATCACTTGTAAACTACCAATTGATGTAAATAGTTTTATTCATTTTTTACTTATTTATTTCATTATTCTACACTATTTTTGTCATACTATATTCAGGACCCTACTCCATCATAGCAAATCACAATCATTCATTCCCTTGATTTCTACTAATCATCTCGCATATTCATAGCTCTTATAAAATACCCCACCGTGCCTTATTATATTCGACGCCGCGCAATACCTATTGCGTTCACTTAACTGACTTCATTTGTTCCTTCATTTTATACATTCACATTACATCGCCACAAATGTTACTAAATCGTATAGCGAAATTATACATAGATTGAATAAGGGAAATTAGCTTAGAATCCTTTACTGATTCATCCTCATTTCTATTTCCTATTCTATCATGAGACCCTGATCACTATCTATTTATAACCTATATGTTGAGACCATTCCAATGATTTCAAATGCAATAACCTCTGCTCTAACTTGTCGATGGCGTTGCGTATCCAGAACAATGCAGATGATGCTGCAGCATTAGTTCAAGATTCTAATATCATTGAAGTAATAGAATAACAAATTTCAACTCATATCAGACCTATGGAAAATGCACACATCCAGTCATCAATTACAAAAGAGCTTATATATAATCTTCAAACAGCTAAACAGATTTTCTTGAATAATAGCTAATAAAATTCTCAATTAAATGGTCTTTCAAATAAAAAAAAAAAGCTAAATGTTATTCGGTTAAGCTATTTGGGAGCTATGATACCATAGACAGACAGACATATACACGTTAAAGTTATAACATCCCTCTATAAGCTTTGGGTTAAAAAATGAAATAAAAACAGCTTTTGAAAACTTATTTGAATAATTAATTGTTTATGGAGTTGATTTCAGCTATAACATTACAAAAGAAAATTTTTCATTTTCGTCAATTATGATTATATTTAATATAAGAGATTATGTTTAATAAGTGGGACACACTATACGTTTCTGGAATTGGCTACTTACATAAACAATATTTTAAAAGGAATTACTACATTTGAAAATAGAACTCTTATGCTATAGATTACAGTTTATATGTCAATTGTTTTTACATTGTGGCGCCATTTTAAAAATTACGTGTCTTTATCACCATGGATTTAAGTGGTGAAAATTTTCTTAGTGTAATTTGACAGCTTAACAGAGCTTCGCTCAGCTTCGACCTGTCTTTGGCGATGAAGGACCATGCAAGACGACTTTATAACTTATTTGCAGAATTCAAGCGCCATCGTGTCAATCTCAGTGACGAATGGTGGCCGGGCGACAATCTCGTGATGGTCGCCCGGCCACCGCTGTGAACGAAAACATATATGCCGTGCGTCGTATGGTCGAAATAGACAGGCGTGTGACCTACCATGAGATTGGGACATCCTTACGCATAGGAATAAGTCAAATACAATCAATCCTACACAAACGTTTGAGTATTAAAAACACTATCGCGGTAAATCCCATACAATTTGATGGAGGCTCAAAAAACGGACCGCGTCACCTGATGCAATACCATGCTCACCAGATTCGAGGAAGGTGCGTCAAATATGGTGTGGAAATAGTAATAGGTGATGAAACAGATGTTTATTGCTATGACCTAAAAAAACAAAGCAGCAATCGACTGTATGGGTCTACCGGTATGTTTGTATCAAATGAAGCACACTGATATAAATATGAATATGAAACGTGAAGTATAGAGGCAAAAGGATATATTTTTCTTCGATGGGGACAAAACCTTACCTGCCTTATTTTTAGCCAGAATCTACACCAAAACAAGTAATCATTTAAATAGGTTTTTGAAGATGGTTTTTTTTTAATTTATTTTTTACAACTTGTTTATAATATACTTACCTTTTCATGTTACATGTTAGCAGGCTCACGAAAGGTCCATAGATTCAATAAGCCCACGAAAATGCAAGAACATATATTCTTGCGTGCATTTACATCAAAATATAGTCTAACATTCCCAAAAGAGCATGACCGGTGTACAGAAAGAGATAGAGCTATACAAGTGAAAAAGGAATTAAGACAGCATTCCTTTACTATACATCATTGCATTCCCTTATGTACGCCGGACATGCTTGCCCATGAAAGCTGCATAGAGTACATAGATCATTGACTTCAACTACTGATAACACAGTATAAATATAATAATAATATAAATTCACGCCTATTTCCCAGAAGGGTAGGCAGAGACTATAGATTTCCACATGTTACAATCTTTGTATATCTCTCTTGGCTCACTGACATCCATCAATCTTTTCATGAAAGTTCGTCGGTTTCAGGTGCTTAAAATTTGGCCCTATTTTAATATGCTACCAATATCGTCTGCATAGGATTTTTAGGGCGACCCTTGCCGACCTTGCCGTAACACAACATATATCTTAACAAGCAAAATACCTACGAATGAGCGAGCATATCAAAACAGTCATATTTTTCCACTGGTGTGTGAAAACACATAAATACTGCATCCACAATAGACAGTAGTACTTACCAGTGGTCAAAACTGTAGAAGTGTGAGCTATCTCCTGGAATACAGCGTAGTTGGGTAGCAAGTAAGTAGTCGCGATTTCGTCCGAGCCACATCTGATGTCCGCCTCTTGGCACAGAAGCGCGAAACACGACATAGCCACGAGGACCACGTCCGTGTCTATCGACCATAGACACATGAAGAATACGACCTGATACAAAGATTTGAAGCCTAATCAAGCTTGCATAGTAGATCTGTAGTCTCAGATGCCAATAAAGAATTGTACACATGGTAACTTTGACTACGAGTTACTTCACATGAGCAGATTTGAAGATCCAGCAAACGTAACAAAAAATGTCATGTTAGTCACTAAGAAATGCTCTTTGTTTAGTTTATATTTTTGAATTCGCATCATAAATTCCGTATTTCGAAAATGATAATAAGCTTTTTTCAGTATCTGTTAATAAGTTTTGATTAGCTATTCCATAATCAATCAATCAAAAATTGGATTCAAACCATTAGACCTCTAATTCAATATATAACAGCAACATATGCAATAACGCAGCAACATATAACAGTAACCTATGCGCATGTAATTCATTTGCACGAACACTGCGCATGGTTCAACTATGGCAGAGATATGTATATCTAAAGTTGGGCCGACTAATATATCATATGGAGTAGATCATGGATCTTTCTGCAAAATTTCATGATCTTCTTTAGAACAACTTTGCCAAAGAAACCATAGTCACTAAAGCAGCCGTTTCTGAGAAAAATAGCTCCGAACGTGTTCTAAAAATGTACGATGTTCTAACTTTACGACCTTGCTGAAGATCGTGTGTCACGCCGCGGCCCTCAAAGCGCGCTCACGAAATTCAGGCCAGTAGTACCCCGGTGACCATGCGTATTACCGCGTCTTCCTAGCTATTTATCGTTGCGCGCGGTAGTTAATGTTCTAAGGAACTTTAAGTATTTTGTTATAAATATTATATTTACGATATAGATGTTTTTGAAACTAACATTGTGTGTCATTAATATTGAAGTGCTTAATAACATCACTATTAAATATGCAAACTTGATTTATTTCTGGAAAGTTTGCAGAGGTGACATTGTTGCGGCTCTAAAACTTTATATAGTGAAACTTTACTCTGACAGAAAACAAGTTATATTGTGTATTATATATCGTTTACGCGATAATTTGCCTTAGTTTGTTTTATTTGTTTAGAGGTGAGTGAAACATGTGGATTTTCAACACGGCTAATGTAATAATACATTCGGCGATCTTTACATCACTGACAATACTAAATGTCATTTGTAGGTAAGTGACTAGAAAAATTCTTTAAAAATAATACATTGCATAGCCCGAGTGCGGGGCGGAATTCGAGTTCATCACGTGGTTTGGGAACATTGTACGGCGCGCCGGCACGGCGTTCGCGATGGCGACTGGCCTAGCATGTACTGGAATTGTGTCAAAATTTTTTTCTACTATTTTCTACTAATATTTACAATAATATATTTTTGTTATAGTTACTTTGGCATAGTTATTCTAAAAAAGGAGAAGATTTATGTGTGAATAGATGCATGATCCATTCCATCCTACATGAAAAAAATGTAAATTAATTTATATTTATGCGAAAAACATATAAAATACCTCTAATTTGATATGCGCCTGTTTGCAAATAGGTATCTGACTGCCGACATTAGCGTACTCCTTGTGCCGTGCCAGGAATTCATTTCTGCAGGTCAGGATGTCCCTCAGCCACCTCAGCACCTCCCTGTAGTTGCCGATTTGTCGCTGGATCAACTTTTGACTAATGTTGTATAGGATTTGAGAGCTGAAAATTAATAATTAATTGATGATCGGTTTATTGATATTGTCCCTTTTTATTTCATTGAAACCTATTTTTTAGTTGACGAAGAAAGGCATTGCGTCCCGTTTTTTAAACAGCAATGTGAAGACAATGCATATAAAGTGTCATTTAGTACATTTTGCAAAATAAAGGATAGTATAGCTCCTTTGTCGGTAATTTTATTGTTTATTAACTATTTTAATTTTGCACCACACTTTGTTATAACTAATACATATATCTTTATTTTGTATTTAAAAATATATAAATATTGTCGTTATAAAACTGATATATTTCATATTTTGATATAATTTCAGTGAAATAAAGCATATAAACCAACCAGATTTACCACCACCAGTGGCGGCTGATGGTTTATCGGACTGGTGGTGCACTTTACTTGCTCACCGAATATTAAAATTAGAAAATGCAACAAAACAACAATTGACATAAAATATGTTTATTTTTTATACATTAAATCAATGCGACATTTTTCTGAAGCGAAATGTTCAATCATCTTTTTATTAAAATCGGGTATTGATTGTATAAATTTTTTTCAATACTGAGCACAGAAAGTGCATTTAGCCGATCCTAAGACATGGTGTTTCGGAGAAAAGTTTTGATTCTTTTGGATATTGCTTCTATACACAGAATCTAGCTGATCACGAATGTCGACCGTGCCTAACACAGACAAACACATTACATTTTGTAGGTGTACTTGCGAAGAATCATGTTTTTTTTTATTTTTTCACTCAAATGCGTCAAATCCTTGATTCCAGTTTCTGTCCAAATCGATTCTCCGCCAAAAATAATGCAAGGAAAACAAAAGAATGCATTAAGACGCTCACATCCACACAACCATTTCTTTCTTTTATACATTTCACTTTTAAAACTTCGCGTAAATGTTTTATTTTTGATTTGCACTCTTGTTTTAAATTTAAAAGGGCCGTGGCGGTCCGGCCAATTTTATATTCACTTTATTTTGAAAAGTCCTGTTATTTTCTTTAATATAATCAATGTTTACGCTCATTTTCACTAACACCCACACAGTATAGAATAAAAGTTCTATTATAGCATCGAAACAAAACTAAAACAATTACGATAATATAAACAAACAATAATTAACGCGTCACACATACAGTGAAACTATACTGATAACGAGTCGAGATGTCAATGATGGCCGCCGTCGCCTCGCGCCCACGCCGGCCGGCCAATTCGTCAAAATCGGGTGCTCTCGGCAATCTTCGGTTCGCACGTGCGGCGCTCGAGAACCGACTTCTTACTCGGTACATTTCTATGAACCATCTTTTGTTTCACGGTCAGACGCATTAACTCGTATCCCATACAAGTTGTATTAGCAGCCCTCGTGCGCTCGCCGAATCGCACGAGAATTTGTCGTTACAGGAAAATAAGTCTTAATAGTTTAGTAAAGCGCTCAAACTGTTTCACCATAATTGGAAATTTAATTTTTTATACGTATCTGTATGCTTAAAGATAAATATTAAAATGGTAATTTTAAAATAAAGATGAAGTAATATTTTGTAATTTTTAAATCTTTTGAATTGGTGGTTCAGCGCACGAGCGCACTTAAGGTACAGCCGCCACTGACCACCACTATTATGTTTTCAAATGATGTATTACACTTGGCTTTCTCATTTAGCTCCAAGAGCAGCACACGAACTTCAATTACCGTTGTTATCGTGTTATAAACTTAGTACACTATTTAATAAAAATACCCATAGCTATTCTTTGTAAAAATCAATATATAATTACATCGTAATAGTACAATCCATATTAACGTCATTGTTCATCATATACCTCCTCTGAAAAAATGGACTATAATGGATAGACTATAACCCCCACATTGGCTCAATAGATGTTGAGAACTTAAAATTATGTTTAACATTCTAGTGATTCTTTTCTCACCACAATGACATATTTAAGTGTCAAAGTAAAAAGTGACTATGTGTGATATGTCAATATACACATAAATTAAGAAAATAAAACACAATAAGACAACTTACGGGCTCCAATTCACGCTTCATGCATCATTAATAGACACGTTAACTTATGAGGCTATCATGGTTATTCGAGTTTTCTGTACCGTTAAAAAAATCGCTAAGTCATACCTTATGTCCCAGAAAGTATTCACAGGAGCCTCCGGGTTCCACATCTCTACTCTGCCGGGTCTGTTCAAAGCCAACAAGGCATCCATAGCCTCCTGGGATATTTCCCCCATACCAGTCTGATGCACCAATGAGACTAGTCCGTTGATCAATTCAGTTGTCGCTGACTGTATTTCAACACCTGAACGACCAGGATTCTGTGAAAAAAGAAATAAATTGATACTGATTTTTTAAGGATATCGAAGGGAAATATTGCAAAATTGATAATTTTTGTAGATATAAATATGTAGAAATTAATCTTTGTCTTTCTTTCTAAAAAAAAATCATAAATCAGAATCGTAGCATTTATAAATAGTACGACTAAAGAAAATTGTATAGGGGTTAGTGGAGTATTTTGCTTTAGGATATACTATTTATATATACTAAGCATTAGCTTTTGACGGCGGCTACGCCCGCATAAACAATTTAATTTTTTAATAGGATTTGCGTTAAATCCATTCTTAGTGAGCGTCCACGTCCCGAAAAGATTAACTATGCCGAATTTCAAATCAATCGGACCTATAGTTTCGAAGATTTCGTAAAATAATGAAATTTTTTTTTAATACGATTTCCGTAAAATCCGTTCTCAGTGAGCGTCCGCGTCCTGAAAAGAGTAAATATACCGAATTTTAAATCAACCGGACCCATGGGTGTACCCAGCTTCTGGCCAGGGAGGGGGCAAGTCAGATTTTTTTAGGTCAGATCGTGTAAACGGGGCGTAATATATTGTAGAAATAAAATTTACAGGAAGGGGGCAGCTACCCTCCCCTGCCCCCCTGGATACGCCCATGATCGGACCTATAGTTTCGAAGAACTATTGGTAAGTCAGTCAATCAGACAGCAGTACTTCGCTTATATATGTATAGATTAACACTTCAAATTATATACTACGAGCTTATGTGGAATAAAATACAGTATAATACTATAATATATATCACATTTTATGTTATATGTATTAGTGGTATGCCTATAACATAACAAAACAGTTGAAAGCTAGAATAGAGATTATAGTACAACATAATAATATGTACATAATGTATTATATAATAAACATACACATATAATGTGGCATAATTCGAAACCGCATAATTTTTTAAATTTATGTATAGATTCTATTGATTAGCAATGAAAAAATAATAAAAAATCGTTATCATATGGACACAGCAAAGAAATGTATGTTTTTCCACTTTTAAGATGCAAAATAATCATTTCATTTATGTATTTCTATAAGCGACAACATGAGGCGACAAAACCTTGTGAGTAGTGATTTTAAATTATTAAATAATTAGCCAAAACATTGAGGATAAAAAAATATGTATAAGCTCAGTTTATGTGGAATAGATTTTGCTGTGCTCTAGCAGGCTTGAAGATGTTATACAGTGTTCTTGTAAGTATATGTTGATCATGGCGGCGTTTGGACCACATTCACCATGTTTGACGAATGGCAACCCCATCATCGGTACGTAGATCGTGTGTACTTAATAACAACCCCACTCACGCTCAACATCAGCATAGGGTCGGCGTGTATCAGCTTCACCATGCACAGTAGCAGGTTTCTGTAAGCGGGCATCTCCTCGGACCGGTTGAACTTCGACTGCACCTCCTTCGGCTTCAATGAGAGCGATATCATACGAAGCGGTGTGTGAACTATGTAGCCCTGTGTGAATACATGAAGTGTAAGAAAAAGTATTACATTCCATATTTCATTCCATATTCCATATGTTATCTAAATCAATTAAATATAATATTAAAAAATATTGAATGCTCAGGCAAGATCAATTATTATCTCTACAAAAGGTCTTATCCTATTTCTTGTCTTTGCTTTATAAAGTCGAGTATAACATCTCACATGGAACTTTATACTTTTGAGCACTTACTTATTATTATTATTTTTTCACTTTAAAATAGATAAGTAATTAAGTTATATGTGTATTAAGTTGTTTTTGTTAAATAGGCATATATAACAAATAAATCATATATGCCTATTAATTTCCCCCGAATCTATGCACAGGGAACATCATGTTTCCTCTATAGGATTTAAATATACTTTTCAATGTGTATTTAACTATTTTCTGGGAATGAAATAAATAAATAAATATTTTAATATACCACACCATAAAGGTAAAAAATCGGAACTATTCTGAGGTGTCTTCATTGTCGGCTGTAACAATTTTTATTTTCCTATAGATCTTTTATGTAGATAGGGACAAAATAAGCCGTTCGAATGATTTTTTGTTACACCAATTACATTTTTTTTTACTGGAAAAAAAGCAGATGAAATTGTTTTACAAAATAATTATAAAAGTGCCCAAGACGAGAATGTTAGAACTTAGCTTTCTCGGCTCATTGATGTATCATGGATGTCTCATGGGTATAAAATGGGCTAGTAATTGATGTTCATTGCAAAATGAAATCACTGTTAGATCCTTATGTCAATTTAATAATCACTGTATGTTTAGTAATGATTATAAGTTAAAATGCACTATGCGAAACTAAACACAACGAAACAAAAACAGCTCCCAAACACGTGTACTCTTGTAACCGTGAACGCACGAGTGAACACTCCCATACCCGATCTCCTACATCATTCGTTTTTTGATCGTTAATCTTCGTGAACATTCGGCAACACTCGTATACTAGACCGCTATTCAATTACGATTCTTAGAATTCGTCAAGCGTCAACAGATGTCGCGGTTGAGTTATGTTCCATAGCTATCACTGTTGATTCATATTTTTATTATTGTTTTAATTGATTTATGAACGCCTGTGACATGGGTCAAATACTGGATGTATTACAAAATGCGAGCATTGAAAAAAATACAGGGTTATCTTTTTATAATTCAAATTCAAAATATCTTTATTTCATAGGTTACAGAATAACACTTGATATGTCATAATTTGCGAATTTACACTTACCGCTCGTTCGGAGGCGTTTTACCTCAAGAAGAACAGGCAAGAAACTTAGGGTAGCTCATTTCTAATTACACATACATAGCCAAAACAAATACGGAATCATTAGGAATGACAGCCGGTGAAATTCGAGCAGCTTATGCCCATTGGATTTTGTCTCCTAAATATTCAGTAATTGCATAGTACTCTTTTTACTGAGTGATTGTTTAATAACACTCTTAAATGTATGTAGGGGTAAATCTTGTATATCTACAGGAATCTTATTGAATAGGCGCACACAGAGCCCTCTAAATGAGTTTGTGACTTTACTTAGTCGACTAAAATGTGAAATCAGTTTATTTTTATTTCTGGTCTTGAGTTTATGTCGATTACTATTTCTTTTAAACATTTCTAATTTTTTTTTACATATAATAAATTTTCATAAATGAATTGAGATAGTGACATCATAGATTTTTTGTAACAATAATCTAGCAATAAATAAAATTGTTTTCCGATTGCTAAAGTTTTTCCTTTGAGTTGGGATATGCGGTATTGGACATACAATTAGTTAATGAAATATGTTACATTTTAGATGAGACAATACCAGAGGACTAGAGTATAGACCATACCTTACCAATCATATAAGAAGCTGAAGAAACAGTGTATGCATGTCTCCGAATAATTAACGATTTTAGTTTTGAAGAATATATATTTTTGACCAGTGATATAGTTTAAGCAAACATAATGGTATGATCATGGATACATGAAACAACTAAATTTGCAAAGCGACTGGCAGCCCTTAACTACTAGGGATTTAAAAATACTGCATCGATTAATAGGCCACCATAAACTAAAGATTGTAAAGTAGTTTTTGTTTATAATTTAGATATGGAAGATACATGGTGCCCGAGTAATAACAAGTACATGTTTCATAGCAATCAAAACAACTACATTAATTTCAAAGCTTCGATAAAATGGCTTTACCTGCGTAGCCTTATTCAGTGTATCGGTGAACATGGTTCTCAATTCGCCGCCGCGTGGATACAGCAGTTCTATCTGAGGCCACCATGGAAGCCTGGGTTGTTTAATTATCCTGGAAGAAGATTTAGAAGAAGCGTTTTTTTTCCTATATAATCATTATAATTTCATTTTCAAGATGTCTAATATAAGCGTAACATGAAAAAAAAAGTTAAATAAGTATGGCATAAAACATGAAAAAATAAAGTTAAACAAGTATGGCATAAATAGCTAAAAAAAGTAAAAACATGCTACATGTTTCATTAATGACTACTAAAATGTGAAACCATAAGTGATGTGAATTAATGAAACGTTACATGTTTATTCTGATATTAATCATTAATTTATATTACAAATTTGAACATCACCTATAGCTGCACATTTTAATAATAGCTACTTTTCATTGAAATGCTAACATAGCCTGTTAATAGTTTTTTTAATTGTTTATTCCATAGTCAGATTTTACTTTCCCTATTTTATTTTTTATTTAACATTTTCCGTTGGCTTATATAACAATAAAGGTATTCCAGTGTCAGTTTAAATTAATGGACTCCATCGAACTTAGCATATTTTAATCTCTTCCAGGGTAATGGTATATTATTATATATAAATTCGGAACATATAAATTATAATTTTTCATTTAGTACCAAACTAGGTACACTTTTTTATTTCTGGTATTATCCAAATCACATGGATTCATTGTGCCAGCACAAGGCTCATGATGTGTAAAAGTTTACAATGCTGGCAATGCCACCTCATTTGGCCAAATATGTTAAATAGCTTAGGAAGAAGATGGAAACAGATGAATATATATGCACTAACTTAATACCCACCTTCATACGAGAAAAATACAAAGATCATGTTAAGCACTTTTTCACTACAAGTAGGTACTTGTTTATTTACCTATTGTATAGATAGGTAAATACACCTTAGCATATAATAGTATATGCTAAGGTGTAAATGTGTAAAATATATTTGGACATGCGCACATAAAAACATACTACATACTTTGTGTTTAACAAAATAAATCTGCAAAAATTTTGATCATAATAATAATTCATAGTAAACTATTAATATTATTAACAAAACTAATATTGTAAGCTTATGTTATTATTGATTAATGATTAAGATACAAAATAGACGGAACATTTCATTTTTGTAAAAAGTCTGTACAAAAAAAGGTTTTTTTTTTTAAATGTTGAACAACAAAAAAATTATGTTAAAATTTACTTAATAATTATGCAAGTTTTTGTGAAATATGAATCAGATACATCCATCTAGATCCATCCAGAAAACCAAAAATGAAAAGAATTGTTTTCAAAATGAAAAAGGCAAAGACAACCTATACCATACAGATACTTGACATATATTTTTTTAATATTAGTTTCAGAAAAAATAAAAGTATTATTGTAAAATACATGGCGTTGACTGAATTCAGTAAGATAAAAAAGCTTTGAGTACTGACAACGAAACAATACAAAATTGGCACAATTTCGACGCGAAAAAAATTCACACTTTACAAAAAAAAGTCGAATAACTATATTTTTATGTGATATGTAATCGTTTGATGGCGAATTCACTTACCGGTCCTTACTTAATTTGATTTCTCAAAATCCGCAGCAAAATGTATTATGAGAATGCACATTGTCGATTTGAAATCGTTATTTTCTTACATGTATTTTATGTTGAGAATTAGAGTTCGCTCGAATCTACCAAACTCTTTCACAAAATTATACGTATACACACACACACACACAGAAACGCGCGTGCGTGCGTGTATAGCGTTCCTTCGTCGTAGTTCCGTCTGCATCAAAAAGAACAAAACAAGATGTCGTGCTGGACGCACGCACGCCCCTCGGGTCGTTCCGCTTCTGTCGCCCTCGTTCGGTTCATAATGAAAACATGACCATACTGCCTCCGCCATACTGGATAAAATTGTTGATTTTATGATTTCAACGACATATACATATATATTAATAATTTTGTGTGGGGTATGGTGATTCCAGTGAACTCTATTACCAATATAAATTAAATATAAGAAAATAACAATTTCAAATCGACAACATTCAAATTCTCATAATTCAATTTGCTTAACGCATAATGCAATTGCATATAGAACCTGCTTAGAAAATGAAAACGAAATTTATTGAGACAAACCTGAGCAAGGAGTTCACTATCACGTAATGATATGATATGTGGCTGTTCAGGTTGAGGCACACTTTGAGAGCGTCGTTGTTGTGCGGCATGATCCGGAACAGCGATACAAAACAGTCGGTCATGAGGTCGAACTCCGAGTACCCCGATATCAGGTTGCCTCTGACGTACGATTTTGCGGGGTTGAAGAGCAGGTACTGAAAGAAATAAATGTGGTACAGCCATGCTGTGGTCAATTTGGCTTGGGTGCACGAAAATGGGTCGGCTCGACCGGTAAGATACCACACTCTCACAGAATACAGACGTGAAGTGGCGGCTTCCGCTGTTGCATTTCATCTAGTGACTGAGAGTCGAGTGAGTGAGTAGGCCACTCCCCCTTTATCAACCTACTTCCTCCTCTATCAGTTCATTCTCCCCACCATCAGATATCCTATCGATATCAAACAGGTCAGGAATCCATTGTTGCCACCTATGGGGTTGCAAGTGTCCATGATTGATGGTGAGCACCTAATCTCTGGTGGCTCGCACGCTCGTTCACTCCTCAAAAACGCTATAAAAAATTATTGATATTACTTTAAAATAAACACAAATATGATATTTGTTATTTCGTTTATATATCAGTCGCTTAACTGGTATTGCATTGCTTGATTGCTGTTGAATACACACTTAAGTGTAATGAAAAACCAGGGCTGACCATTCTATTCAGCGTTTGCTGAATGGCAACATCGTTTGATGGTTGCATAATGTATTTGCATAAGATTGTAGTAAGTTTGATATTTTGACACTTAAAAATACATATACATATTGGGTCAGGGAAAAGTTTTTTCATATTACATATAGAAATTCAAGATAATTTTTCATCATATTTTATTTACATTTAATTATAATATATACATGCCGTTTTGTTTAACAATTTGTTGCCATTTTGTAGGTAGATAATCCCATTGTTGTAAAAATTATGGGACTTCTAATCAAAAAACTTTGACTAGTAATTCTGATAGGACTCTCTTGATATTAACCTAACACTACCTATAGAATTCTGAAAAGACCGAAACAGTTGAAAATTGAAAATCTGAGAGCGCAAAGGCTATGTGATGGAAGCATTAGCACTTCCCAACCAAACTTTCTCAATATTTGCTGAGTGGCTAAATATGTATGTGGTCTGGCATTATTATGGTGACAAACCACACCCTTTCTGTTGATCAATCTTTCTGTTGTTTTTTTTTCTCTACTTCTTCCTTGAGTCTCATTAGCTGTTGGCAGTACAGATCCGAATTGATGGTTTTTCTCGGCGGTAAAAGCTCATAATGAATAATGCCCTTCTAATTCCACCATACACACAGCATCAACTTAATGAGAGTTAATACTGGTATCACTATAGTCTGTGGAGCTTGCTTGCCTGTTGACCATGATTTTTTTTGGCACGTTCTTGTCATAGATAATCCATTTTTTATCACCAATGATCAATTTTTTCAAAAACCGTTGGGTTTCATTACATTTCAATAGAGAATCGCAAATAAATAAATGATTCATTACATTTCTTTCAGTGAACTCGTGTGGTGTGATAGACAGAAAAAAAATGGCGGACACAGTTTTTTTTATTTCCTTTTTTAAAATATCATTTACTTAATGTTATCAAAACTATCCAGATATAAACAGCACAACTAAAGAGATTTTACTGCAACTTTATATTTATAAAAAAAAAAAACAAAATATTTTCCCCAACTTAATATAAGTATATATTTAATTCTTTCAAATAAAATACTAGAAATCCTCAATGGATCATAACTTCTACCTTAAGATCATTAATGACAGACTTCACTAGGATGAATGTTACGTTCCCCCGAGTCAGCTATGTTCAGGTAAGTGGATGCCTTGCACAATTTGACACAAGTCACCACAGCCGCTTCGGTCATCTGCTTGGAATTGTTCTGAGGACCTGATAAAACAATACTTCTTAAACTTTCAAATTATTATAACTCAGCTAACATTTTTATGTAAATACTTATGTAAAATTAATGTTTTTCTAATCATGTTTAGTTAATTTTAAATGTAACAATTGCTAATGCTTATTATGTAAGACCAAACTTATTCCATTTTATGAGTCTGCTATACAAGTTATCTGTACTCCTTCTACCACTTCCTTTTCTGCAAACTAAGATGGCAAGTAATTCTTTCATTATTTAAATATCATACTCTTTCTTCTACCAAGATATTTTAACACTATAATATCATTATTGCGTACCCAATCCAATATTAACGAATAAATATTGACCGATTCCAAGATTTATCCTGAGTAATAGAGTATCTGTCTCTGAAAAAATCTTCTATTATATGTGAAATATGGTATCTTGCACACATGACGCTGCTACCCACAATAATTACTTTAATTATTTTTTAAATTTGAAGCCACCCAATGGTTTTTCCCAAGCCCTTATCATCCTACCCTGATACTTGATGAAAAGATTTTTTGACAACTGCTAATTGTCTCTTTGTAAAATTCATAGAAAATAGAAATGGTATTATTGTATATTCGTATTCCAGAAACCTCAAACTAGACTTTAAATCGATTCTATAGCTTCATGATTTATCGGTCACTTATTAAAAAGTCAGCATGTAGAGAAACACCTTTAAGGGCAAATTGTTTTCACTTACTCAACCCTCTCTTGACAGAATCAATGAAATGCTTTTTCTTGGTGTGCCTTGGACTGCATGGCGCTCCACTGTCTGCGTTCACTATCTCTTCTAGAACTTTCTGAAAGGACATCAATGCAAATATTATAAATACATAGTTTTTTTTATATAAATATTTTCAAACAATTCATATAATTTAGACAAGTTTGATTGAGAAGTAATCACTTATCTAGAGAAGAGGGTAAAAAACTTATAAGACTGTTTACCATGTACAGAATTGAGGATTGAAGTGATCGAATGACATATTTTTGTATCTATTTTTGCAATAGTGATCGTAATGAAGGCGACAATGATATAAAACCGATGGAAACTGTAATATTACTCATTAGTTTCAGCCAGATCTTAAAATAATTTAGAACTTAATTGCTTAAAATATATAGCAAATGTATGCACCGGTTGCTAGTCGGAGTTGTCTTATCATCAAAACTTCATACAGTGGCAAATTGAAAGAGAGGAATGCGCCCTTCTGTGTGATGTTGCCCTCATTCTCGTGGTTCTGAGTACAACACCTAGTCTGTGCTGTATTCTTTACACGGAACACATAAAATACACTTGCAGTTCACAATGCTGTTCTTGGTCTACTATGGTCTGATCTATGGCCATATAAACGGCTGAGCCGCTTTATCTTTTTTATCTACTCATACACTATTATCTACTCATTCACAGATTTTGGATGAGTGGATAAATTTTCCACAAATACACAAAGTTTTGCTTAAGTTCTAGTTTACCTACTTTTGATCCATTTAATTAAGAAAGAATTTTGTTTTCCACAAATACCTCTACTAATGCTATAAAATATTTGACTCTTAAAAATTTTCAATACCTAAATATTCCAAAACTAGCGCACATTGATATAAAACCAACACTAGATTTATGCTTTTTTGAAAGCTCCCAATAAATACTTCATTTTTTGTGGTTATCCATATTATAAAAAATATGAATATTCCATAATTTTATTTCTGAACCAGATTACACTTTATTCTAGGGTTGGTCTATTTTGATAGATTTGTCGTTCAGCCTTTAATCTACATGGGTCACGTGGACTTCAAAATCATTATATTAATCTAACGAATACTGACCGGGTTCAAAACCAACAACATTATCTGAAGGGGCCACATTGCGACACGAGACTTTTTATTGTCCGAGAAGCTGTCTTGTAGTATATCAAAAAGGGTATCACAGCATTTGCTCAGATCGTCGTTAGGCCGGCATTGAACTTCTGCAAACTCCTGAAAATGGGATGTGAATAATTTCATTTCATTTTCTATTTAAATTTTTGTATAGGGTGTCTATGGTGGGAAAAGAAATTTAAAATAATATAATAAATATTTTTGGACACATACGCACACAAACTATCTGGTCCCAAGCTAAGCAAAAAGGCTTGTACCATAGGTATCAGATAGTTGATAGAATGCATATAACCTTTTTTTTTTTTTTGTAAACACATAATATATAGAAAGATCCATATTCAAGACAAACATTAATTTTTAATTAAATAAAAAAAATCAATGCTGCAACTCTCTCATTGCTATTGATATAAATTAAATAAATTATTATCATATATTTAAAAACGAGAACATTGGGCATACAAAATGCCTAAACACAACTAAAACAAATATATAATGCTCCAAATTAAAAATTTGAATGTATTAAAAAGTATTTGAATGTATTAAAAAGTATTGAGAATCTACATAATGCATACCTGAGGATAGGCATCCATCCAATTCCATATAGCTTTTTCTAATGAATTTACTAACATGATATGTGCGGATTTTCTCAATAGTTTGAATTTTTGGATTGATTCTGAAAAATTTCATTTAATTGTAATAGTTAATTTAAAATTTCCTCTAATACTGGTTTTCGCCCGCGGTACCGCCCGTGCATATAAATAACATACTAATCAATTTTTTTTGTATTGCGTTTTATATCCCATTTCAGGGATGTGAACATAGAATATTTATTACACGTTTTGTATGCAACAATTTCTTTTTCAATCATGATTCCAATTCTGTTTTTGATTTTAATGCCACTTCCACTGTCTGTTTTCAGCCTATCCCATTGTCGATTCTAATTCTAGCCCTTCCCGATTCAATCAAGGTCTCACTGTCTATATCAATCATGGTCTTTTTTCCAATTTTATGCTGGTCTTGTTCTTAATTGTATAACCGATAACAGATTCAATTGTGTTCTCCTTCCTGCTCTGAATGTCACTTTTGATCTTAATCTAACTTTCGAATCATACAATCCAATGAATTGTCTGCATGTTATACTATTCTAGTTGTAGTATTTATGTCGAACCCAGTTCAATATGTACCCAGTTGTCGATTCAGGTAGGGTCATGGAGGTCAGGAACACCCGTAGGCTGGGTCTTTGTCTTACTATTGTACTCGAAACAGAGCCAGTCCTGACTGAACCTCATATGTGCGACCCTGACTCGAAGGCTGTATTTACCTTTGTATATGTCTATTATATACGAATTTTGTATATGACCTGATTATTTGTAAATGTATCTATCAAATCAAGCTAATACCTATTATGAAGGTATGAATATGGAAATGTACCTTTGTTACCACTTAATGCTGAAACTACTGAACGAACATGTGATGAAACATGGCAAATATAAAAAAATGTAGCCTATACAACTCAAGAATTAATTGTTTGCACAAAAATGTGCAAATGAAACTGAATGAAAACAATGAAAACTGTATTAGTTCAACAGTAAAACAATTTAACCCCTACATACAAAAAAAAACAAATTTAAATTCTTTGTCATAATAAAACAGATAAACAAATTAATTTAATAAAGATTTGTATATTACATCGAATTTTTATATGTAATCAAATTTATGAAAATCTCTTATGAAGGTCATACTCATAATAAATTTTAAATAATATATTCTTTATGATATTACAAATCTACACTACTTCTTTCATGACTTTTTATTACCACAAGTAAAACTAAACTCTCTACTGTCTTTGAAAGTTTAGAAAATGAAAGATTCTAATATACTATGAGAGTATCATATAACTATATGAAGAAATATATTTGACATGGACTACTTAAAACTCCCCTAAAATAATAAACCAGCCAATTACCAATCACTCAATAAGTTTTTTGCTGCTTGCATAAATACATATTGCACATATAAATGACATCAACATAAATACGTACCAGTTAGAAGTCTTATGAGTTTTAATATGTCAACATTTATGTGTTGAATGAGCTCTATGTCAGAATAATCAGGATTTTCTTCTGAACTGGAAGCCAGTTCCTAAAAAGAATGTAAAAGGTAATTATAAAATAGCACAAAGGATATGCAGAATCTCCTAACGGTAATTTAGTACAATGTAAGTGACCAATTGATCCTTATTAAAAAATAAATTCCAAACAGCTCTACAAATCAAACGAATAAATAGTGCCATTTAATAAACATCTTTTTTTATTGTCGCGTTTAAATAAAATCTCAATTAGTTGTTGACAAAATGCAGAGAATATATTTTTTTTCAAAGTTAAGAGCCAACCGATATATAAACCTTACGCATTTTATAAAATCTTCGAAAGAATATTTGCATGAATATGCAGGTATTCTCTCCTTACAAATACATTTCCCAAAGTAGAAATCAATCAAGTAATCAATAAGACAATTATTCTGAACTTTGGAAATATAAAAATTCCCTAAATACATTATGTTACACACACTATTACATACCTTATTACGTCAAACATACATACCTGTAATCTAGCACTAATTCTGTTGAATACGGCATTAAAAAAATTTAAGCTGAGCGCAAACAACACTTTGCTCGATAACTGCTTCAAAACTGTATTATTAATATTTAGGGTTTCGCTGCGTAAGTCCGGGATAGCTGCAAACAGTAATATTTACTTATTGAACTATTAAATCAAATCTGCTAAACATAATGAACCTTGTGTAATTATGTACATATAAAACCAAATAATTGCTAATTATGTGATTACAATAATATTTATACAAATATTGTAAATGTACAAGTAATCTCATTTATTTGTCTATATAGTAAGATCAGTGTTAATAGATCAAAAGGAGAAGTTAAAAAGTCAAAATTAAAAATAGTTAATTGTGGCCTGGGTCAAAATCAGGATCGTAGTTAGATTAAGTTCCGATTGAAATTAGTATTAAAAAGTTTATAAAATAGCTCTCAACCTATCATATTACAAAGAAAGTCATACTATATTTTTATGTGTTCATTTTCTTTTAATGTGTTCGATTTCTATTCAAACTATAACTTTGTACTCCATGCCATGTATGCACAACGCACAGAACTTTGCTACTTCGAATGTCCTACGAATTATGCAATACTCTGGTTCAACCCTCCCCAACCCTTCCTTCTTCTCCCCCTCATTCCTATTTTACGATATTGCGACGCTTTCGTGACTAACTTCACAATGGCAAAACTTCATACATTGTACTCTATAAGTTTTGTTACAAGTTCAGTATATTTTATGATGATTTATTATACTACATTTTCTTTAGTTTATACATTTTATTTATTTTTACATACGGTGTAAATACAACTTTATGCATGATGTACTAAATTCTGGGCAATTTTAGAAATATATGTAGAAAAAAAATATTTAAAATCTATATGTAGATTAGAAGACAATCACAAGTATAATAAACTTACCAATAAACTGACACACTTCCCCTAAGAAGTATCTTCACATTCATTGCCTCGTCATATTTCGTGGTATCCTTAGGTTGTGAACTGAGACATATTTCGAGGGTATCGAGGACTATCACCAAACTGTCATGGTAGCCCTTTTCCTGCTCTGTTAGGGGACGAACACCACCAGTTGATATTGTTGGCTGGTACTGAAACAAGATATTGATTATATGGTTAAGCGATGTGTAGCAGACATGGTGAATTTAGCAAATTCCAGATTAGATTTCTCTAATTGAATGACATTTGCTCGCGGCTCCGCCAGCATGGATATATATTTTAAGCAATAAGCAAACTTTATCATCTTTTATATCGACCAGTCATACTGTCAATAATTATTTCAATCTCGATCGTGCTCTCAAGTCAGATCTTCATGATACTCTTGACTACTGTTCTGATCTTAATCTAAACCTCAATTCTGCCTTAGATTCAATTCCAATTAATTATCCTAGAGGAACCCATACTTTTACACCGAAAACACACATACTGTCATAATTTTTTTATGATGAAACAATCTCACTCACCCTCGTCCCGCTCACACCTTCAATCTCGGGCCAATCTCCCTTAAACATTGCTATTACCAATAACTGATGAGTATGGTACACTAAGTGGTACCCTATATCCTTTTCTGTACCCTTGACATGTATGTAAAAATTTAATGATGACTGACCGAGCAGTTAGGATGTTAAAGCACAACAGACAAACAAGTTTACTTCCACATTTATAATATTAATTACAATTTATAGCCTAGTGTGCACTTAAGGTATGTACTAGATCACTCACAGTGAAAATCAAGCATTGACGCATTCGGCATTGTCTGTGTTGATTAATATTTATTTTTATTATTCACATTCAGTATTTCTGTACATTTACTTTTCACCCTGTTTCAATTCTATAATCCCCAACTAGGGATACTTCATAATAATACTTAATATAATATATACAAATAAAATATTAAGGTAAATTTCATGAACATGATATACTTTACCATGTGCTGTTATTACATTCCAAAAGCAAAGCTCGGTTACCCCATTACTAAGTCTAATATATTGTACCTAAAGTTTTACAATATCATAATCGCAAATGAAAGAGTTACCATTTCATTGACACGCTGTAAGATTTTTGTGAGACCGGCTATGACCAGAGAAAACCTATGACGGCTTATCTGCACCAAGCACGCCTTGCACTGCTCCTCATTGATGCGTGAGTGCAGATTTTGTGCACCAGTTTTGTATGGTAACTGTAAAATTGAAATTTTTAATATACTTCATAAGCACATAGTCAAATAATTTCCTTTTTATTTTATATCATTAAACATGTATTTAATTAAAATTAATAGCAATGTAATATACATAATAAAAATCTAGTTCAATATTCTGATAAGATTTTGAATTAAATTACATTATAGCAAAAATGGACTGATATTTTTGTGTATTGTAAATATAATGCATAATCAAATTTCATTAGATTGTTTTATTTAATTTTTTCCTAAATTAATGTAATTATTATTAATACATATATTCAAATTTGGAAAGCGCTACCCTCAAGTATCTAGCTTATTCTTTTGGAGGGAAAACTACCTTCTGAATGAGTGGTAAAGTGGCCAAGTAGCAAAAGGTAAATTCTTAAAAATTCATAAAAACCTATGAAATGAAGATATATTTGAATTCCGGTCTACATAGTTGTATATTTTTTATTCAGATCAATGGATGGCATTCTGTAATGCATACATATTTTGAATTCATATAATTTGTAATATTATATAAATTTAAAAAATCAAGCCGACTATCATAATGATATTTAGATGACTTAAAAAAAAAACATAGGCATTTTTTTTAAAACATTGACCTCGGTAAAGGGGACTCACCCTGTGACCACAATCTAGAAGACTATGCACTCACTATGAAAGTACTAATATATTTCTTAGTAGATATTAATAATTCTGGATCCTGTGGAACTTTTAGTATTATAATACAGTTTGAAGTCAGGATCAAGCATAATAAAAAGAATAAAGTATAACAGCAATACTTTATACTATGAGGAAAGGATCTATATCTCACCACTTCAGTTTTAAGATGAAGGGCATTTTGTTGTTTTAAGGGTTCCATACCTTCAAATGAAAAATGGGAATCTTGTAGGATCATTCATGTGACTGTCCGTCTGTCAAAGCTGATTTGCTTCGGAATCTACTGGACTGACTAAATTGACATTTGATACACATATGTATGTCTGTGGTCATGGACATGTAATATAAATAAATTAATTTCAAATATGGGGGTCACATTTGGGGTTAAAAAAATAAAATAAGTTTTGCAAACTATACCATGTGACATATCAAGTAGAAACGCTTATTGTGAGGGTTTCGAATATACATTTTTTTTATAGTTTTAAAGGTAAAAAGAAAAATAGATGAAAATTGACAATTCTCCCTTGTCTATAGTTTGCTTTATTTGGATATATTTTAACATCCAGTATGAACTGACACTCCTTGTGTATGTGAGAGTATACTTAGGGCATATCAGTTTATTTAATTTTTATCATAAAAACAGAAATATATACAAGCATGAAACTTGGCATAATCATGGGGCAAGCTTAAGGAAAGCAACAAATGAAAATCTCACCAAGTGTAAAACGGACTTGTATTAAGAATTAACAAATGAATGAATGAAAATATTTTTATTTAAAACAAATACATTGTTTTGTAGTGATGAACCGTCGGTGCATGAGTTTGATTTGGTCTTTCTTTACCATAAAGCAGAAGTTATAATGAAAAAGCGACTCAAGTCTCTTATAGTGGTCCATTTTACAATTGTATAATTTGAAAACCATTTTAAAAACTATTCGAAGAAACTCTTAAATAATTCTTGACATATTCGACGTGGTATATACAACCTCAAAGGAAATCACATATCAAACACTGTATGAAATTCACAATAATGATTACATAGCAATAATGACAGAAATTTTAATATTCATCCGCAAATAGATACAGTTGACCCCGATAATCCAACAAACGTTTTGTAGGGGAATGTCGAACTATCAAATTTGTCGGATTATAGAGTACTGCCTAAGACCCCCTACAGTCCAGATTTTTTTGAAAATAGAGTACCTTGTATTCAAACAATTACAGATCAAAATAATATGATTCTATCTGAACTACAACTCATACTACAAATATATGTCAGATTTAGTAGTCAAATTCAAACTGAGCAATACAAATCAAAACAAAGCACGATGAACACAAAATAGTGTAGTGGTGGCACATACAAGTTGCCACCTATTCAATCATGCATTTAAGAAGATTTGTCAAAATAATGTGTGTGTTTCTACATTCAACAGTGATAGGCATGTCGGATTATAAGGGGCGCCAGATTAGACAGGGGCCGGATTACCGGAGGTCCACTGTAATAATAAAGTAAAATTGTGAATGAAGATATGACTCGAAACGTTTACATGTAAATTCTATTATTAGTTGAATACAAGACATAAAAAATAAATGTGAAAGATACTGAATATTTAAATAATAAATATGTTTTTGGTACATACTTGCTCTTCAAATCTTGTGATGAGCGAATTGGCCCATTCTCCTGGTTTTTGAGTACCCATTTTGTGAACTGATTAATAAACAATTACACGAAAATCCATAAATGAAACACATATACACGATTTTCTCTTGGATAATCGTTCATTATGCATATTTTATGGACTCAATTAACATGAAACTTCTTACATGCTATATTGCTCATGAGGTATTAAGATCTATATTTAAATAACAATTACAGATCAACTTTTCTTATACAAAATATTTTATATATATTTTTTGATGTATTAACAATACAGATTCCTAATTTTAATAACTCACAGCCCTTGACTTAATTAGAACCACAACACAATACTCGATTACTTTGCCGACTCAACTGTCAAAAATACACAAGCAGAAAATCAATAACAAAAATCGTTCGGAAACAAATACTAACTTCCTATATGTAAAGCGAAGAATGAAAATGTACCAAAAATAATATTTGTTTTATATACATAAATAATATAACAGATTTATTTGACAAATCCAATTAACATGTCATATGTATAGCTCACATGAAAACATACTTTTTTTTTAATACACATTTCATGTACTTTTTGAATTATCAATTAAATATAAAATAAACTGTTCGAGAAGTATATTTAGTTGTATAGAAATAATGTTGCAAATATTAAAACAACACATGCTATTTTAAAAAACGGCGTATCAAACCCCTAAAGCATAACGGTTTTCCAAAATTTTATGTCAAGATTGAGCAAGAAGATGAAGCAAGTTGTATAAATTCTATTTAAACAGATTCCAAAACAATAATTAATTCTCCAATGTAAAAATAAAAATTATAATTTACTATTTAAAGTCATACTAGTGTAGATAATTCTACCACTTTTTTTATTAAAACCCAAGTCGTATAAGAAAGTCACTATATTCTTAAAGACTACAAATAGAAAACTGTATAATTTTGATGTTATATCAAATATATTAATTTATCATAGGGTGTCGTCTGTAAGATGTGTGTCACATTTAGAGTAAGATATCATAGAGAACGTTGAAAATTTCGAACCTGTCATTTATACACTATTTTCTTTTTACCACCTATACAATCATATTTGACAGAAAGAGACAAACGTAGTTTGTTTTGTTCTCAAAAATCGGCGTACACACTTGAAATGTGAATTGGACCTCTTGGACCTATTTAATATGCAGTTAAATCGAAAAGTTTATACTGTAGTACTCACAAGTTATGCTGCTGTTGTCTTTAATTTAGTCGTATGTGAAAATTGGTAACCGAAAGTATTTTCCGCATGATGGCAGTTTTGGTTTTTATCAATTTCTTTTGTTGTTTTTTATGGTATTTACGAAACACAGTAGACTATGTGGTACCAAAGAATATAGCAATGTTATGTTTTATGTCAGAATGAAACTTTCATTCGAGACAGACGCAAAATGTTATCGACGACATAAATTTCGAAAATTTAAAAACATCTTTAAGAATACAAAAATATTTTTTTGTTAGCAACATGACGTCAACGATAATGATTCTTTTTTAATATTAGAATGATATATGGATGGTTTTTCACAATAAAAAACCAATGAATTCCAATATATTTCGTAAAATTATAGTGTTGTTCAATTATAGGAAAGGATGTATAATTGATATTATTACCACACCTAAGGTAAGTTCCATTTATACATATTGTAGTTTGTTGTGCTTAAAACATCCATACCGACAATATTAATCCCTGTATACATCCGTTATCACAATATTGATACTTATCACTCTCTATACTTTATAAAATCTGCTCGTCAGTGGTTATTAGAGTATAGAATAATTAACATTTTTAATTATTTATCTACACAAGGCACTTTTTGACTTAAATGCTGATTACATAATCACAATGATTAACTTATTAGATATTTACATTTATTTCAAAATATTTAGTCAAATTAGACTACAAATTAAATTATATAGCTAAAGAATACGAATAATGAATTTGAATACAATATGAAACTTGAAGAATAATGTAATTTTATGCAAATGAGAAATTCATGTATACACATTGGACAGCAAATTAAACAATTTAACTAAAACCTATATTAAAATAAAAATCAAATAATCGATAACCTAAAAATGATTGACTTTGTTACAAAAGTGCCGCCCTTGGTCTGGCCTGGTCCAAACCAATTGTCATATAACGAAACTGAGTAAAAGGTTTACTTCTGCATCATATGCGGTCAAGAGTATTAGACGGCTTACTAATGAAAACACCGCGAGATTAGATTATTTTGGTCCTTTTCATAGTTTCATAATGTATGGAATTTTATTATGGGGTCATGCAGCCGATTACATTTTGTGTGTTGCAGAAGTGAGTTATTTGTGCCGATTATAATTAAACACCGACAGCATCTTTTAGAGAAAAATGTAAAGAAATTAATATTTTAATTATACCGCCACCGTATAGTCACAATATATATGAAAAAACCTGGTACATGTCAAAACATATATAAAATTGTTCCAAAAAATTAGCAATTTAACTAAATATAAGAATAACATTGCTACTCATAAAACCAAACTCGGCAAAGTCAACAAATCATCTAAGAGGCAACGTGTACGCTTTCATAATAAGGTCCCAGTCGAAATTCAAAATGTGCTACTTACAGTACTATTTTATTAAAAAAAAATATATGGTAAGGGCTATTATGCCGTATCTGAACATATTAACAAAAAAATTTTTTTTTAAAAAATTTGGTTGCCTGTAAAGTCGGTATACGGGCGAAAGTTTTACGTGACAACGACTTTGAATGGTAAAATCATTTTAATGTGAATATTCATTCGTATAGTAGGAAGAAGGATGAAATAATAGTAACAATTTAAAACATTTATTTATACAAAGAATTATATTTAAAACATTAATTTATACAAAGAATCTCGCACTGAATTTCATATTAACAAAATTTTATTTTTACCTTTACACATACATACGTATTTATATACAAATATACATACAATAACTTGCAATACATTTGCAAGCTATGCACTAATTCTCTAGTGCTGCGCGCGGCAGACCGATCATAGTTGAGTGGAGAGAGACGCAAGGCATTCGGCGGGCCTCTCTCTCGTTCGGTGACTCATCGTTACGTTACCGAGCGTTACACTTTTTCAAAGTGACTCCCAGCCGCAACCTAATTTAAGACGTTGTCACGTCAAAAATCTGGGCATGTCCTAAGCGAATTCGGAAATTCAATCGCAGTCTAACGTTTTTTTTGCGTCAAGCATTCGGCGACGCTGATTACATCTAATAATCGCCTAAATCTACTTTGAACGTATTGAGCGTATGCATGCAATTAAGATCTCAAACTCGCTTGGCACATGCTAATAGACAGTTTATTATTGTTTCAATTATGCAAAAAATTCATGACATTATTTAACATCATATGTGTTGAAAAACATTATGAATTTTTACTTCTCATGAATCGTATTGCGTAATAAAGAAAATGTGGGGAGCAAATTTGACTTTGCGTCTATTATGAAATGCAGTCAACAATACTAATGCTGTATACAAGAAAATAGGTTTTAAAGAAGTAATCGAGGTTTCGAACTCTTTTGGGGCAGCTTGTTACTGTTTTATATCGGTATTGTATAGTGTTCAAAAACAGTATGTAAATTGTGGTTCGTCACTAAAGTAATAATACCCTCAAAAAGTATTACATAGTAAATTTGTGGCAAATTAAACGAGGTCTATACCTTTATAACAGTACTGATTGTACTGCTATAAAGGTATAGACCGCTGTACACAAAAATAACATTTGTTATTTTCGCGTTCGATGACGCTGACTCTATCACAAATTGGACTTTTAAAGTCTTGTCTACTTCAATCACATTTATTGTATTATGCAATAAATTTGTGAAAAATTAAAAACTACATAATGTTTTCAACATCATATTGATTATATTTCAAGTAGTTTTAATTATTATTAAATAATGATTATTTACCCTTAGAATCCAATTACAGTAACTGGAACTTTTAATAAGTTATTTTTTACCAAAAAACTATAGGGCTATTATGATTATAATGAAGATTTAATCTGTTTTATCGAATTTTTCTAAAAATAAATCCAAACACAGTTATCATGATAATAATAATAAACAATATTCGCTTATTTAAGTTATTTTAATTCAAGGTACGGCTGATTCTCAGATTTTCTACACATCTATGTACCTAAATTTTGCCATAATGTATCACAGCATTAAAGATCTCTATTTGTAAGGTTGAGTAATTTCGTAATCGATATCATTGAGCCATGGAATGGTTGGCTGCAACACAAAATTGGGCTGTATCGATCGGCCAGATACTATACTCTAACAGACTTCAGATCTAAAGTAACAGCTTTCACTGTTGGGTTTCGTCTAGTGAGTAAGAGTTCCGGTGGGGTATTCTCCTTCTTAGCCCTATAGCCCTCTGTCACCCCTCTTCCTCTTTCATCACTACACTCTATCTCCATTACACCCATCTAACCTCCATCAGATATCCTATTTCTATTTAAAAGTCTAACGACGCACAGTCACTAGTGTATTACTAGCCTTTTGAACATTCTAAATGGACTCTAAATAAATGTTTTAAAAGTCCAAGAAGTCCACTTAGCGTTTTAAGTGTGTACGTCGATTATCGAGAAAAAAACATTCCTAAATTTATCTCGTTTTGTCGAATACGATTGCCTAGATGTTAATAAAAACACATGTATGAACGACAGTTTCGAAAATTTTTCGTAGTCTCTATTCTATTTCCTCTGAAATTGAATCTGTTCCATACACAGAGTACGTTAGCTTCGTTCTGTCCGTCCGTTATAGTGTATTATCTATGGTTCTGTCTTTTAATGTTCTGTGGTTCAAGGATTGATTCAATTCATAGAGAAAAATCAATTGTTTACAATTGGACGATTGCTTAAGAATATTATTTATTGTTTTGTGTACATCAGTCTCTTGTTTAATTAAACTTTTATTTTGATTTATTTAACGTTTATCTAAGTGGAGAATAAAAATATAGATATATAATGGCATCAGCGTTAACAGATTCAATTAAGAAAAAGTCTGAAGGTATGTATTTTTTTTAGTGTATCATTGATGGAGTGTATAAATCAAATTCTGTAATGCGTTAAACAACTTTCGAAAACATTAACATTTATTAACGTGCGTACAAAGAGGTCTATGTTTGTTTTTTATCAGTTCTGTTATTAATCCTTACTAGTTTATTATTAATTGTTACAATTATAATTATATTTTTGGGTTGAATTATTCAACTCTTATAAATAATTTTTATTAATTATCATTTTTCTTAACAGCCTGAGAATTAATCTATTTTTGAAATGGAAATTAAATTCACAAACTTAAAGTGTAAAAATAAGATTTTAAATAGAAACACATTGGTGCCTCTCTTTTTTTGTAGGTTGCACTCTCTGACTTTGCTGACTCTGACACTGCTTTATAAAGAACTGAGGAAAATTGTTACTGTAATTGCGTTAATACACTGATACTGATCACACCCCCATAGCATTGAAGCTATTAAAACATTGCTGTTATATTTATTTAATTATATATTGCATTGTTTTTTGCTGATATTATGTTCATGTATATAATCAATGGTGTATTTAAAAAAAAATGACAACAGAATTATTGAGAATGCCTTTATACAGTACTTAATGAAGTAAGACTTCTACTATAAGTCAATAATATATTTTTTGTAATAATTTTGGAGAATACTGTAAGATTTCTATTACTACAGGCCTATTCTACTGAGATCTTGTAATATAAAAATGATTACTCCCATACATGTTTTATATATATTTGTATTTAAAACACTTACAATAATGCTAAAAATCATTGACATATCGTAACGGGGATAAATATAATGACCACCATAAAATGCTTTGATACCCTTAGTTTTATAACCAAATATATCTACTTAACACCAGAAAAATAAAGTCTAAAAATACAATAGTACCAGCTATTTTAGTCACGACTCCACTTTAAATTGTATTCGACCACCAAATTTAGTAAATGATCACCAAATCTTGATGACCAAATTAATGTATTATTTTGCCTAAATAAATCACTGTGATTGCCATAAAATGTAGGCTTATTATCAAATAAAGTATTATGATGCCATATTAAGTTATGTCTCGGTTTGCAATCCCTCCCACCGCACTGCAAACCGCCGCTGCGCTGCCGGAACGATCCCCAGTCAGTCACGTGCACCCTGTGGTTGGTATCTATCTTCTTAGCAATGGCGAATGTTAGCGGGACCGAGTTCTTGTGCTCCACTGGTTCTTCATCGGAATCAGCAAATGAGCATAAATGAAAAACAAAATAAAGTTTGGTTTGACTGAAGAAGGAGTAAAACGTTACTATCGACTTGTAACGTTAAGTAAAGGTTCGTTCTGAAGTTCAGTGTTCTGCTGCGATTTATCTTTTATTTGACGCATCATGTGATGATATATTATTATTTCGTACTGAAAAATGTCACGACCATGATAATTGTGACTGTCAGTCGACTAGTGGAATAAATGAGGCAACGAAAAAGGAAATAGAAAAACTATTCGAACTGCGTTTGAAACCTAAATCTATTATGAAGAACTTAAGTAAAATTAATGGACTAGTTCTGCCGACTAAGTTACAGTTAAACAATTATCTTAAAATCATACGTAAGAAAAAATACGGGCCATCGGTAATAAGCTTGGGACAGCTTGAGTTATGGTTAAAAGAAAACTCTAAGATACCTGATGACGATCACGAAGTTTTTGTTTTGGCCTATGAAATTTCTGAAGATGATTTAGATCAGAACTTCCGGTTCATGTTAACGACGAAATATTTAATTGGTCTATCACGTCAATGTTCTGTTCTGCATGCGGATGCCACATATAAGCTTATTTGGCAAGGATTTCCAGTACTTGTGATTGGAACTACAGACAGAGATAAACATTTTCACCCATTTGGACTAGCGGTGACAACAGCAGAACGAACGGAAGACTTTATTTTTATTTTCTGAATAAAAAAGCAGTTTCTCAATCTTCATACCCTTTAACTTGTAAAGTTTTGGTTTGTGACGCAGCGAAGGCTATACAAACTGCCTTTGCGTCCACATTTGGAACAGATACAGTCATAAGAATGTGTTGGGCGCATGCGAAAAGAAGATGCAGACAAGAGTAGAGCAAAGTGTGTAAAGAAATCCCAAAAGAGATCTTGCAAGATATTGATGCTTTACAGTGTGCCTCAACTCAGGAAATATTTGATCAAGCCAGCGAAAAATTTTTGGACAAGTGGAAATCTGAAAACGATTTTAGTGCGTACTTTGAAAACGAGTGGCTCATACTAAATCGTTTCTGGTATTTGGCGCATCTCCGGGGACTCCTGCTACAAACAATGCTCTAGAATCCTTTAATAAAACAATAAAGATGGTGGCACGCTTCGTGAGCGTCATCCTTGGCGCGGTTCTTAGTAATCGCTTCTGATATAGTCAAGGACTGGTCTAATGAATACATCACTAATACTGAGAGACGGTTCGCTAAACTGCCGACAGTATCTTTAAAGACGTGGACAGAAAGTTACCAATGGGCAAAACTGTCGAAGCAGGTGCCTTTAAAGAATAGCACTGAGCTAGTTTGCTCATACAGAATTCCAGCTGAGTTAGATTTAGAATGCAAAAATTTTGAAAAGCCGTGGGAAACCTTTGACGAATACAAAGAGCAACATTTTAGAGAGTGGGAAGTTATAATGCCCCGAGAAAAGGAAAATTGGTTGCAAGGCACATGCAATTGCCCAAAGTTTCTCAAAGATTACATTTGTAAGCATCTCGTTGGATTGGCGATTCGGCTTAAGCATGTCCAGCCACCTTCAGAGGCCAGAACTATTCCGATTGGCATGAAGCGCAAAGAGGACGACCAGCCAAAGCCAAAAAGCGTTAATTGTGCAGTAAATTGTTACAGAAGACTGATTCTTATTAAGATTTTAATATTTGTTATTAATTATTAGAGGACTAACTTTTTATGTTTGTTTATATAATTAAAAAAAGGATGATTAAAATTGTAAGAGTTTTATTTTTTTCTTTGTTCAATGTGTTTTTCAATACACTCCCTCGAAAACACACTCTTATCGCACTGTTTAGAGGCATGCAATAGACAATTTTCCACACTAGTGCAGGAAAAGGCGCAGTCTATCCCCCGCCCCACCATAATGTTATTACATTTATTGTATCAGGCCGAACGCGCATCGTCCCCACGAGTCGCAGATCGTCTCCGTTCATTAATTTCAGTGAGCATTGAAAAATGTCGTTTGAGACACGTGCAAAGTCAATGCAACCCTCAGCTCCATAACTTAAAAGGCCTAACCTACGGCTCGGGTGGATTCCGCCTCAGTCGCAATGACAAACTTCCTGAATTTGTATCAAAATGTTCTATATTTTGCCAAGGGTAATTTATTATTTATAATTATAAATCGGATAAGAAATGTAATTTTTTGCATGTCATTTTAAATTGAAATGTGGTTAATAATTTGATTTTCATTATCTTTGGGTTTGATTTTTTTGGAGTCAGTTTACTCAAACAGGATAGCAAGATGTAAAAACTTTGATTATAATTTTATATTAAAACGCTGGTATAATTTTGGTGATCATTTACTACTTTTGGGATAACAATGATTTATTTGGACTCATTTTGCTTAAATAGGATAGCAGAATTTAAAAACTTTGGTTATAATTTTACTTTAAAATGTTGGTTTAATTTTGGTGATCATTTACTATTTTTGGGTTACTCATGATTTACTTGGAGTCATTTTACTTAAATAGGATAGCAAAGTGTTAAAACTTTGGTTATAATTTTACATTAAAATGTGAGTTTCATTTTGGTGATCATTTACTATTTTTGTCTGCTATTTGTTACTATATCTGGTGGTAAGTTAAACATAAGCCTATCGTAACATATGCACTTTAAACTTACAAACAAGCAAAGATTTATTGTCAAGGTGCTAATATATTTCTTTCCTAGATTTGGAGGTGACGGGAATATCTCGCAGTGGACGAGTGCGTAAAAAGAGTTCCAAACTGATGGATTTTGAGTCCCCCGATGACATCGAAGCTAGATTCAAGAAACAGACTTCAGCGAAGGGATTCCCTAATCTTAAACCTCCCGATTCCGATAAAACATGTACAGAGAACTCTCCGAAACAAGAAGAAGACGGCGAATCGGGCAGCGAGTCTGATTTTTTCGACAATAATGCCGAGATGCCTGATAGGTAAGATGCAATTCAAAAACAAAATGTATTGTTTAACTGCATTTTTGTGACAGATTCTAGTTGTACTTTCTTAAGAACAAGTGAAAATTATTCCATATATCAAATATCCATACAAAATGTAACAATACTTAATACAAGGGCAGTAAGGTAATTTATTTATTTCATAAGGTACACAAAACAGATAACAATCATTGCACTGTTAGTAGGCATAAGAACTTTGTATTATTGACAGCATTGTCATCCTAATTATGTGCATACAGCATGCTATGCAGACAGAGAATAAAACATGCAACAGAGCATGATTGTTATTACTGTACTATTTATGCCATAGTGACAATTTTCATAAATGATAATGAGCGTGAAAAAATGAAAGCGCATAGATAACCACCGGAAATGTATGGGCTTGCTTATGGGTGCAAAGCGTGCAATGAAATTGTGTGGATCAATGGCTATCTGTTCTACCCCCATGAATGTTCAGTGATATTCGATGTTTCAAAGGTTGTTTGTGTTTTTGTCGAATCTAGGTAAAAATCAGGGGGTTTTACTATATTGTATAAGTGTGGCTAAATCGTTGCATCTGGTATTCTAATTTTTAGGGGGTTCCATACCTCATAAATGACCCTTATATGATCATTTTGTTGTCTTTCTGCCTGTGGAAAATTTTTTTAGGAATGCTTGGAGACATCAAGTTCAAGTTATTGTGAAATATTTAGGTTTATGAAGGGTTTTCTTTTATTACATGGAAGAAACATGTGCTTTTTATAAATAATAAATAAATAAATAATGGAGCTAAACCTTTAATAAAAACTTAAATTTATTCATTAATTAATAATGAACAAAGTAGACTTGAAGCATTATTGTCATATCTGTAATAGTTTAAAAGATATAATTTTAAAAGCAAAAGAGTAGGTGAGAAATACAAGTTTTAAGGTATAACAATATTAAAACATTTGTTAAAAATAGAAAATAATTTTTTTCAAGAAAAACAATACATGGCTGCTTTTATCACATAATTGAGTATTAAAAAAATTAATTTGCTCATAAAAAAATGTTTTTTAAATAAACAAAAAATGAAAAAAAAATTTTTTTTTTTGAAAATCGTAATGAACTGTAGAATTTATGATTTTTAGAGAATAAATGGTTCCTTAATTTTAATAACTGATTGCAAAAAATGCTTGTTAATTAACAAATATATACTATAGTGACAAAAAATTTTTTTAAGGAACGATTCTTTTTCTGAAAATCATTATTTTCATCAATAAATGTAATACAAATTTTTTTTTCTATTTTTTCATATACAATGTATTTGTTAGTAACAATTTTTTAAACAATAGTGGTAAAAAAAAATATATTTATTGGTAGCTTTTAACCATGAGACTTCCAAACAATCAAGATTTTTGAAAAAACAATTCTTATTCTCTATTTTTATTTTATAATTTTCAATTGTTAATAAAAAAGAAAATCAAATTTTTATTATTGCAACGGTAATTGTTAAACTATCAAGAATAACTTTACTAAGTGAAAAAAATTCTGGGGTATTAGTTGAATAATTATCTGGATTTTAACATTAACTTTCTGTTTAGAAAAAACAGTTAATTAACAAATGCATAGTTTATGTTAAAATTGAGATAAAAATTTTTTGACCATTGATTATTGTTTCTTTATGTATCCCAACACTCCATGAATTTTTTTATTCCTCAATATTCACATTATTATATTTAAATATTTTTTTTTTGTTGTGTCAGAGAGACGCAACGTGCGCGGAAGCCAGACTGTCCGCTTTTGGTTCTATTTTCAGGGCTCTGTAAAAATTATAAATATTAGAGCTACAGTTCCGGGAGTTTGAACTTTTTTTTTTAGTAAATTTGTTGATCTTTTTGGAACTTTTTGCAATTTCGAAAATTTTCAATATTTTCCCAGATATTCACAAAAAAACCAAACCCCCACATTTTTTTTCAATTTATTGCTTATATCTCTTATAATTTTTTTCAGCGCCTTTTCCGACCTTTCTTTAAACCTTGTCACCTTTTCTAGGTGACAATACAAATCGAATAACACCATGGTCGTAATTTTCAGAGACTATTGAAAAATTTAAGAACGAAAAGTACATATGGACCAGACTATATAGGCTACTTCTTATTGATCTACGAACATGAAATTTGGCAATAAGCATTCTCATAGTACAAATAAAAGACAATATAAAAAATAATAATATAAGCTCACCCCCTTATTTCTTAGAAGGATAGGCATAGACTAGTTTTCTTTTTTTGTGTATTTCTCTTGCCTCGCTAACATCCATCAATTTTTATGCAAACGTATCAGTTTCAAGTGCTTAAGTTTGGACCTTTTATAATAAGCCACCAATTTGGTCTGTATAGGATTTTCTAGGTCGATCCTTGTCAAACTTTTCCATCACACACACTCTGTTGACTAGTTTTGTCAGTTCACTTTCATTAATTGTTTCCGGATGACCAAACTACTGCAACATACCACTTTCTACTCTAGTCACTACATCTTCCAAACCACACCGCTATAAACATCAAAGTTCCTGTATTTACCTTTCAAAGACACTACACATAGATTGCATCTCCACCATATTGATTCTATTTTTGTTTTTCTTCTGCCTTATCCAATTGCCGTTCATAAGCATAGCGATCTAGACCCCTATTTTGGATGGCCAAACTTGCTTGTCTTATGACATTTGCTATTCATAATGGCAAGCAAGGTCCCATTCACTTTACTTTCCGCATTCACTCTTCTTTCTATATCTCTATCATGTTTATCATCATTTGTAAACAGGCTACCCATGTACACAAACTTTTTAATTTGTCCGACATTCATATATTATTCCATTTAGTCATTGCGATTTCAGAACAATGCATTCGCTTCTTTCAATCATCATATCCTTAGTCTTGCTGACATTTATACCTCTTCTGTTAACAGAATCATTCATTTTAGTTACCATCTCCTTCAACTCACAACCTAATTGCACAGGATTACTTTCTGACATACAGGAGACATTTGACACGCAGCTCATCTGTTTTTATTTCACACACATACTCTTTTAAATCATTCTGCTGTCCATGAATAAGTCGAACAGCGACTGTGAAGCTACACGTCCTGTCTGACAGCCCTGCGGATGTTAAACCAGTCAATGTATACCCCATTTATTCTGACACAGGCATTGGAATTTCTGTATACACATTGTAGTGCCCGTATCACTCCACTAATCACACCGTGCATGGATAGGGTTCTCCGTAGATCATTCTATTATAAGCTTTTGCCAGATCTACAAAATTATAGAAGACCTTTTGGCTTTTGAATAAAACCTTTTTTGTAGTGTAATGTTTTGTAGAGAAAAATCTTGGTCCGTGTACCTCACCTTACTCCATTCAAAGAAAATATCAGAAAATATTTTGTAATTTATTATTAAAAGATTTCTTTTCGTGATTACAAACTGAATTTGAAGTCATAGTATAGATTATGATGTAGACTGATGTATGGGAGAATATTGTTTAATTTTCCCACACAAAAAATTTAAAACTTCCAAAATTTGTGAATATTCAAAATATATATTTTTTTTTTTCTATATAATAGAAAACTGAATATTTGAATACCCAAAACAGTTATCTCATCACTATCACTATTGAAAACAAGTAAAAAGCATCGGGACTTAATGGATAAAAAATCTACTTACATAATTAAGTTTGTACGGAACCCTCAGGGCATGAGTTTTATTAATACTTGCCCATTTTTTTTTTGGGGAATAATTTAATAGTATAAATCGTATTACTACTTTTATCTTTTTCCATTATGGTACCTTTTGTTTAAAAAACCCATTATTATATTTATTAGTGTAGTGTCTACATAAAGCTTATTTTGTTATTTTTGCTATCAATTTTTATAGATTCTGCCTTAACACTAGCCAAACTAAAATTACAGGATTGATCCACAACGACCGAGGGTATTTTTTAAAATGAGTTCTTCAAAAAGAAAATTGTTTAATTAACTTCACTCACAAGGTATTGCCAAAAATCAGAATTTGGTCCTATTTCATAAAAATCCAAATAAATCTTGAATACTCGATAATTGTTGAAAGTTCTGCGGATTTGAACGACTAGAGTGGATGATCGACCTCTCCTGTTACCCCATTCTGGTATTGCTTAAGAAATTTGAACTCTTTAACCGATTTGATACAAGGAAGATTGAAGAAATTAAGAAACATAGCTTTTATACTCTTTAGAATTAGTAAAAGGTTTTTGTAAGCTGGATGCTTAGTATTGAATTGTTTCCTGCTATTTATGAATACCAATTTTGTCAGTCTAATGATTTAATGTCCTTCTACATATTTTTCTATCGGTGTTGTTTAGAGTTCTGATTGCCTGTACTTGATTATTAGGTATTTCCTCCGGTGCATTGGTGGCATTCAGCCGTTCGTTAATGCAAATGGCTGCGCTGCAACCGCCATAACATATTTTCATATTATGTGTAAAAGTTGAAAAATTATTAGAAAGTGTTTAACCATGAGTATTTCTACAGTGTGGAATCAGATAGCTCAGGTTCCGAAGAAGGATCGACAAGGACCCCAGCCAACTCTCTCTACATGATGGAGAAGTCCAGCAAGAAGAAGTTGATTGTGAAGGATGGCCGAGTAGTGGGAAGAGCTAAAGCTCAGAGGAAAGATAAAGGTATGAATTGAATATGAATAAAGTTAACCTATGTCTTCAAATCTATCACCACCATTGATGTTAAAGCTCTCGATTAATTTTCATTTTATTAATGATGCTAAAATACTAACAGCGATGTGCTTCAAACTCTCATGTGCAATAGTTATAAACTGCTAACTGTTAAGGTAAAAGTTAAACATGTTAATATATCAATAATCTTAGACATATCGGCATTTGTTACATTAATTTAATGTCATAAATGCTAATACCTTTAAAATTCCCTTAGTTAACCGCTAAATGGGAAGTTAAAACAACATATTTGATGTGTCTAGCTTTTAACTTTAATAGTTAATTATTTCAAATGATAGTTTAAGCAAACTGCTGTATCAGCTGAGTTTTTCAAAATCACAGTAGTATTTTAACTATTAAACATAACATTTATTTTAACGTTTATCAAAATTGTCATATTCTGTTACTTCAAAAAATTACTTATTATAGTTAAATGTTAATTGTCGGGTTGCTGTCCATTGCAATGGGCAACAACATAATGTAATATATGATTCTTAAGTGCATACAGTAGCAAATTTCCAGAATGAATTGCAAAGAAAAAATATCTTTTAATACAAATTATTAGGGAAATAATCAAATTAAAATGTATCAACTAAACGAATTAACACCTCACACAATACAATATGTATCGACTAAGTATCAACTGTAAATATCACAAATACCGAAGTTGATTTGAAAGTTAATTTAGCATTTGGAAATGGTTCCACACACCTCCAACATTATCTCTAAGATTACCGGATAACTTTGAAGTTGAAACAAGGCATTTTGACATGTTTAACTTTTAAAGGATAGCAGTTAATCATCACAAATGCAAGTTTGAACCGCACCGCATTTAGAATTCGAAGGATATTCTTCTCCTGAAAAAGAAATAAAAACATTAATATCGGATTTGTTACTACTTCCCAAATTAAAAAGCAATGCAAGAAAGATGTTTCAGTAACAGTTTCACACATCAAACCTCTTTAGATTTCCATGTAGCGCTGTTCTATTCATTCCATGTGCATACAGAATAGTTTGGCATTTGCATAGTTATTTGAAATATAGAACTCTTGAAAAAGGATTAAGAACCATTTTTTTATATTCCCCCGGTTTTCAAAATTCCAAATAGTCTACCGCAAGCTGAAAAAAAGTAGAGATGTTCATAAATATTAATCTAAATAAACTATACTATTTTCATTTGGAGCAAAATAAAAATTGCCTTCGACTTTCTTTATTGTATGTAAAAATACTTTTCTAGGTACCTAGAAAATGTCAAAATCAAATGCGCATTATGTATGCTTTTTTTGCATACCTTACAGAGCAGGATGCCTGTAATATTTGGCCTAAAATGATCAATACTTTAATATGATTTTATTTATTTATTGCAAAAAATCTATTAACAATATTTAATCAGTTTGCGAAGACATGTTCATACTCTGAAAAAAAGCATAGAGTTTAATTACAAATGGTATATTTTGTGCAAATCAAAACATAATAATCTGTAGTTAACTTGAGAATTTATTGTTTGAAGTGCATTTTATTTTCCATTGAAAAAAGGCAAAACCCGCATCACAGCATATCTTTTGTGGGCCAAGGACGCAAGGAATGACCTGATCAAGAAGCATCCGGACATGGACTTTGCCGCTATCTCCAAAAGACTCGGAGAAATGTGGGCCAATGTATGTATAGCTTTTCTTACGATATAACATCCCAAAGCATAGTCGTGTGCTCTGTGTTCTCCCAATACCGACTACTTCATGAAGATCATGTTATTTGTCTTTTATTTACATTATATTTACTTTGTATCACTATAACATTTGCTTCTGTTTACTGGCCCAATGTACTCTGAGAGTCACTATGACGCTCTTTGTTTCTCATTGATCTGTAATTATTTATTGTTATTTATGCCTTTTAGGTGACGTACAATGAAAGGTACATGCTGAGGAGGAAAGCAAAAAGATTGTCTATGAAGAAGGGCCAGCCACCGCTGCAGACCCCTATGAAGACTATAACCAATACAGGTGCAAATATTATTGGCGATTTTTATTCCAACATTGCCTATTCTAATGTTTGCCAGTTTATTCTTTAGAGATTTCTATATGAAGCAGCGGTTGGGGTAAAAACTAGTACATTTGTAATAGCCATTCGTGGAAGACACAAAAAGCGGTTTAATCTTCAATTTTATATATTATTCGGTATATGGAAAAGTTTGTATGTAAGGTTATTTTGATTTTTTATTGTATTAAAAGAAGAAATTGATCTTTCACTGTCTGTAATGGATGAAGTGAAAGACAGGCTGACGCTATAAGGGCCTCTATGGCTGTATCATAAAATGGAAAAAAAGAACTTATTTAGAATATTTAATGAAAACTTATCAAATATTTTTCATTTCTTATTTGAAACCGGTTTACATTAAAAAATGTATTTCTACATAAGTTAAATCGGAAATATAAAATTTGATTTTATGCTGTCATTATAATCACAAATACTAAAATTATTGAAATCTGTAATACCTGCATTCTTGATCTGATTCTTGAACCTGACCATTTTGTGATTCCGTTTTAGTGTGCATTTCTAGACAATCAAAGTAAAATTCTTAATGAGAGATTTTAACTCGTTGTTCGTCTGTCTCTTTATGTTGAGGTTTTTTCCTCAGTGGTTACTATTGTTTTACATTTGAAATTTATTACAGTTGCATACATTTTTTTTATTAATTATTGACATGTTTATATTAATTTATCCTTGAATATTGTATGTAGTATTGAATCTGATTTCTACTTAATAGTTTGTAACGTACACTTTTCTTTAAAACTGTGATATGCTATTAAATTGTATTATATTGGAAAGATAATATATAAAAATTTGGTATATATGCATCATTACAAATCGCTATAATGCTCGATCAGGTAGTGTTGTATTGTTTAAGATCTTCAATCTGAAATAAGGGAAATTCACTTAGCTGTGGTGATGTTTTGCACTTGACGTATGTAATTACAGAATATTAAAAATATTCATAAAGCTGTCACAAAACTCGATAGGAAGCAAATCATGGCTTTAACCGTAATCGAAGGCTTGAATTTCCACAGTGCGTCACGGAGGCACTAGCGCCGGCAGCCGCACGCCGGTCAAGACGACCGCGACCAACGTGACCGGTGTTCAGGTGGGTCGGCCAGGGTTGCCATTGTTAAAAAAAATATGATGAGACAGAATAAGTCATATGCCTAAAAAATGGCAGAGCAATTAACGCAATGAGTAAATAAAAATACATATATGTATCAAAATTGATTGTAGTTGAGAACGGGTTGATATTTAGTAGAGAACGTTTAGTTTTATATGAAAAACATAGGAAAATGTGCAAAATCACAGCACGACCTTTAAAATGCGTGTAGTGTTTCATATCGGATTGCAGAATAATTTATCATAAAACTTGTAAGCGAGGTCTTAGGGTATTAAATTAACACTCATAATTAATACTGCCTAAGTTTAGAAGTTTAACGGCATCCATTGCTGAGGCACAAAGTTAGGGTCGAAAGTAAAACTGGTGAATTGCGGGTTGGACTCGCACACTGGAGGTTTACGTTCTGCAACACAATATATTTACATACAGTGTAACACACTGAAAAGAAATAATTTACATTTCAGTTTATTTGTGTAATCTTAGCAAGAGTACTGTTCGCACTTGGCCAATTTTCACTTACAGCTTTTACGATAATGCGAAATAAATGAATAAAAAATAACCCGATGTGCTCATTTACTGATGTACTTACTTATTTACTTACGGAGTGTCAGTTTATATTGGAAATTGAAATGAACTGAAATGTAACAAACTATAGATTTTTTTGCTGATATCTATAAGTACAGAAGTATTTTTTTAATTCTTTTCAAGATTTTAGGCACAGTAGTTTCGGAGATAAGAAGGAATGGCCAATATTCATTTATTATTGTAAAAAACTTTAAAACCATATATTTTAAAATTAAAAAAATCTACATTCTAGACCCTCACGATAAATGCTTTAATTGGATATGTCACATGGTACAGTTTGTAAAACTTTTTTTTTTAATTTTATAAAACTACCTCCCATGTAATTTACCCCTTAAAAGTGACCCTCATATTTAAAATTTATTTATTTATGTTACATATCCGTATTTGTATCACAGATGTATATATGTGTACCAAATGTCAACTTATCGGTCTAGTAGGTTCAAAGCAAATCGGCTGACAGATGGTTTAGACAGACAGATACACGACCAATCTTATAAGGGTTCCGATTTTCATTTCATTAGGATGTATGGTACCCTAAAAATAGTGATTTCACTTTAAATTTTGTGGTACCTTGTGATATGTTAATGACGCCATTATCAATTATCTGGTAAAGTGTATTCCAAATTCATTTCATTCGGTATGTGTAGACACCCATCTTTCCATTTTTTTAATGATTTAATGTTACACATCAACTGGCGGAAGATTACTGATATGACATTTCAGAGCTCCAATAGTGTTCAATTATTTTTAATCATCGTAATAAATAGATGATTGTCAAAATTGGGGTAAAAATTATGTAAATATATATTTTTTTATATTATAATAATGTATACAAATATGAATTTTGGTGTCGATTAAATGTGAAAGCAATAGTATTTCTGAATGGTAGACTGTGGTGGTGACCAGCGGCGGTGGCGCTAACGTGCCGAGCGCGTTTCGCGTATCCGGCTGTGGCGTCTTGGATATCAGCGCGCATATGCGCCTCTTGGGCGAAAGCTTGACCATCATAGGCGAGAGGCTGAAAGAACATGAGGTAAAATGATACAAAAATATCAAAGTCCTATATTACTAACTTAATTGGTTAATCTAGTATCGATCACATACAGTGGTGTGCTTCAAACTCTCCTTTGAAATAATTAACTGTTAAAAACTAATCACGTTAAAATAAGTTGTTTTAACTTCACAATTGACACTTGACTAAGTTAGTCTTAAAGATATTGAAATTTGCAACATGAAATTTATGTCACAAATGATAATATCTCTAAGATTACTGATATTTTGACATGTTTAGTTTTTAACTTTAACAGTTAGCAGTTAACTATTGCAAATAAGAGTTTGAAGTACATCGGTGATAATCTCTTTCACCTTCTTTAATGTCTCATCGCTCTTATATTTAGAGCACGTCATAGTTGGCACAATTTATCACTATAACTGTCATAACTAATAATATAAACTCACGCCTATTTCTCAGGAGGCTAGACAGAGACTAGATTTCCACATAGTACGATTTTTGCATATTGCTCTTGTTTTAGTGACATCCATCAATATTTTCATGCAAGCTCGTCGGTTTCGAGTATTTAAAATTAATAAAGTAAATTAATTAAATTAATATAATAATTTGCAATATGTAGTATACTAAGTGTAATCCAATTATAGTATTTTAAAGAGTCGATATTATTACTCCTAAAAGACATGGAATGTTGTAAAATATTAAAATTTAAGGCATATTATTTAAAAATAAATCAACACAAATAATGACTTAAGTAAGAAAATATCGAAGTAATAAATTAACAACAAATGAAATCGAAAATTATTATTTCGAATATACACCATAAAGTGATGATAATTAAATGACTGATTTAAAAAAATTAAAGTAAATCAAAGAATAAAATTAAATGATTAAATTTATATTAAAAATAAGATGTCCTGGGATTGGCCCGGTTTATTATACTAGTGGTCACTATTAGGTGTACTAGATAGAGTTTGGAACAGGTTCCAGACTAATTAAATTGCTTCAATCGTATGTATTACATCTAAAAGAATTAAAATACAATCTATCATTCGTAAAACCGACTTCACTCTTTTACTCTCAAACGGATTCCACGATTCCTTTTCTCTTATTAATCAATTTGCCAATGGTGAGGTTTTGGATCACACACCTTCCAATTCAAAGACAATGATGTCATAAATCAGCCATCACCACTCATTTACATTTATTATTCTCATACTATCAATTCATCTATATTAATATTGTAAATGCGAAAGTTTGATTGGATGTTTGTTTCTCAATCATCCTAAAACCACTACATGGATCTGGATGACATTGGCAATGAGATACATTATGGTCCGGGATACCATATAGGCTACTTTTTATCCTGGAAAAATGTACGGTTCCTGCTTTTGTTATATACATAGTAAGGGATCAACATGATTTTTATCATAGTGGTAGTTTAGGGTTCAAAGATTGTTATAGGCTACTTTTTATCCTGAAAAAATGCACAGATACCTCTAGGAGGAGAGTATAAACGTACAATTGGCACTGAGGTGCGACTACACATCTAGTTCACTATCTTATAGCTTGTTTATAAGCACTTACCTATGTATAGGTTAGGTGTATTACTACAGTTATGGACGTGCGTTGTACATATCGGCAATATATTTGTATATGTGTTGAATGTACTGATTAAATTCATAATTTGTCTATATTTTTAAATAAGAACAATAATTAAATGTTTATTTACGTAAATTTATAAATAAAAATTTTAAAAATATAGTAATTGTTATACAACTTAATTACCATTCCTTCATTGCATTTGTTATTTAATAATGCATAAAATACCGTATAGAATCGATCATGCGTTTTTCCGTAAATATTATGCGACTCGCCTACCCTATTTTGCGACGCTCGCATGCGGTGAGAGCCGGCAGCAGTGTGTAGTAAGCCTACTATGGGTGCGCCTGTCCACGCGTGGTTAACGACCCGACACGCGGCTTTAGAGGTTTAGGCATTTTGCTATAAAGCGTTACCCTTACGATATTGACGTTTTTGAAACTAAGATTGTTTGTGATTGATATTGAAGTGTTTAATAACACAATGCCTTTCATTGCAATCAAATATGCCAACATGATTTATTATTGAGGAGTTTGCAGAAGTAACATCGCCCGGCTCTAAAACTTTATAGTGAAAATTACCCTGACAGTCAACAACCTGCGAGTCCACGAGTAATATTGCGTGCTGTTTATCGTTTACGTGATTATTATAGACTATAATAATACTGACAACATCAAGCGACATCCCTGACAACATCAAGTGTCATTCGTGGGTAAGTGACTAGATAAGTTCTTTAAAAATAGATAATATATCCCATAGCCCATTCGTCACATGCCCGGACCCATCGCATGTGCGTCGTCTGGTCGAGCATTACGTAGGGTTTTCTCTGTATTATTTTTATATTGTTTATAAGTATATTTTCAATGATATATTTTAGTTATAGTTACTTTTACAAAGTTCTTCTAAAAAAGGAAGGAGATTATGAATATTTGAAGAGAGATGCATGATCGATTCCATTCTGTATATCGAAAGTATCAGGTGTCCCACAACACTTCTTGTTAATTATTTATATCACTTTATAAATAGTTGCTTGCACTATCAGTCAATAATTAACTAATTAATTATTGCTTTTGTTTCTGCAAAATAATTCATTATATTATAAACACTATATCTATAAATTTTACCATCTGGGGATGAAATAAAATACTTTTCGCATAGCGTTGCTTCGACTCAACTTATCAATGCTTCCGCTACTATAACATCTCATAAAAAAATAACTAATTTTCTAGATCTTTCTCCAATTTTTTAAATGTACTATGACCGACAAAAAAAAGTGTTGACCATTGAGAAGTTGTAAAAAAATGTATATTTGTGTTATATCCGAATTAATTAGCATGGATCCGCTTATTTTACCTTACTGAAGTAATATAAAAAGACAATCCATACTGCCCTTATTTCACGAAAAAGTTTGTACAACAAGACTGTCGCACCGGTTCAGGGCCAGATCGCCGTGTCGGGGTCCGTGTCGGTGCTGCTGGACACGCTGCTGTGCTCGCTGACGCCGCTGGTTTGCGTCACGACCATCATCCCCGAGATCGCGCCGCCGGCGGAGGTGTTGCAGGACACGCTCCACAACATAGCGTACATCATGCCGGGACTCTAATATTAAATCGGCCCTTTGCGGTGGTCAGAGACAATTGATTTGTTCAGCTTAAGTATGACGTTATCTTAAATATTGACCGAAATCATAGCCGAAACAGGATTCTACGAATGGAGCTCATTGAATTGAAAAACGCATTCGTGAGTACGGCGCCTGCGCATGAATCACTTGCTACCCTATCCGACTAATTCTTAGCGTTCGATGAGCTAATGTAGATGCGATTTTTGTGTTGGTAGCAACGTTTATGTATAGTAAGCACTTTTTCTATGTACGTCTTAAAAATGGCATACTTTAATATGTAACTATATATTGTATTTATATAGTGTTAGTCGATGAGTTTCATACCTTTAAGAGTGGCGAAAATTAACCGCCTAGTAGTTAGTAGATCTACCGATCACTGGTTTGGTAACAAGGAGGGGATAATTCAAGCAAGTATGTGACAGGTTATGTATAACACATGTAAATAACTAGTAGTTAGTAGATCTACTGATCACTGGTTTGGTAACGAGGAGGGGATAATTCAAGCAAGTATGTGACAGGTTACACATGTAAATATTATATGACCATTAGTATATATGATCGTCTGTGTGTTATGACTCTGCTGCTAAAAACTCAGCAACACACTCTTACCTGTCTGTACTTTGTACCGTCAGTCTTATTGGATTGCAGAAAATAGAACAAGATAATTTGACAAAGAATAGACTATCAGCTACTAAAAAGCATTATTAGAGGAATAAATCATCATTTTCTGTACAGTACAACGCACGAAACTTTGCCGCTGTGAAGTTTGTCAGGAAAGCGTCGCAGTGGTGTAAAATAGGAACGCAGCGGAGAATAAGGAAGGGTCGGGGAGCGCAATACCTGCGCAGTATACAATTCGCAGCCAATTCAGAGCGGCAGAGTTTTGTGCGTTTTACTGGAAGTGTAATTTTTAATGTTTTAATATCCTTACTACTTATACAAGTTAATTTTAATTCCCCGTGTGATTTGCTCTATCATTAAAAATGCATAAATATTGATGGTGAATATTAAGATATAATTTTTTTTCTACACCTATGCAGTTCAAACCAAAATTTCTGCCAGACCTTTTATGTAAAAAAATATAACAGCTTGTGCAAAACGCTTCATAGACAAATAAGCTGTGAACTTGAATATATAACATTGGAGATATATTTGTGTACGGCATAGTTTGTCAAATGAATAAACATTTAAACTGTTATGTAATAAATGTTCTATCTATGTAGTAAGTAATAGGGTTTAATCAACTTTTAGTTAGATTTTTTTTTTGTAGTGTAATATATCCATTGCATGTATTGCATTATACTCGACGAATCATACTTAAATTTACAATTGACAGTTATACATTTGACAGAATTCAGTTGTTTTTGTACTTAAGTTTCTTAATACTTGAAGTAGTTTTTGGATGAATAATGTTTAAGCAGTTTCATTACTATTGACTTTGCTTACAGCAAAGTATTTATTATTCATTAACCCTTTAAGATATGTCACTTTTAATTATCTCATCACATCATTGAAATATAGAAGTAAACAGCTCTATATACAATGAAGTCCAGATTTTCAATGAAAAAAATCACCTTAAGCACAACAGGAAAAATTTTAAGAATGTAGGTCTTGGCTCGCACTGTTTACTCGCCATATTCATAGATCATGTTCCCTTCGCGGATTTCTACTTCGACCTTCTACTCCGGTGCAGTGCGAGTCGGAGGCTACCAACGCCCCTTTTCATCGGTTCAACGTATTCAGCATCAGGCACAGACTTCGCGTGCTCTCCGAGGCACAAACCCGATTGGTTGAATTTCACCTAAATAAGTCTATAGTTGGTTCAATTCGCTCATTATCAAAATTGAAATAGGTACCTTCTGGTACCTGAGCTGACCTTGTACAGCCATCCCGGTGGATCTGCCGCGAACAAAGAAAGATAATGCCTTTTGTGCTGATCATTGATTTTATTTTGTAACTAGCTTTTGCCCGCAACTTCGTCCGTGTGAACTACAATATTTACGTCATTTTAGAAGCGCTCGTGACGTTTGCTCATATTTTTCCCACACGGCCATTTTAAATGAGCTCCCTAATCTATGAAAGACACTACTACGGAGTGGTTAAGCTGTATCTCTGGTTCTATTAGACTGAATTAGATGAAACATGGATTAGATGTTAGTTGGACCTCAAACTACCAAACTGTGAAAACCTCATCAAAATTCATTCAGTGGTTTTTGCCTGATGCGTTAACAAACGTACAGATAGACAGACGAAAATTCTAAAAACTGTTGTTTTGGCTTCTGTTGCTGTAATAAAAAACCCCCATATGAGTTTTTTTTATATCTATAATGTACAGACATTATACCTGTTACAAAATTGCCATGTGATGCCACACTTGGCAAGTTAACGCTAATGGTCACGCACGGGGCATTACCTATGCATTCCTACAAAATTCATAATAAAGCATAGATGTTTAACTGACTATGTTTATATCTTAAAGAAATTGTCATCTTACAAATCGTTAAAAATGTGTTTAATTTCTGCCTTCTTATATGTAAAACAAGATATTAGGTTAAGGTACACAAGTGATCTATGTAACGAATAATCACAATTAAGGGAATGACTTCCAAATTAAATAAAAAAAAATCACATTGCCATTTTAAAAAAGGAATTTCTATATTTTTTAACCCATCTATATTTCTATGGTTGTATCCTATCTGTATAAATAGCATATAAGTATATACTTGTGACAGACATAGAAGGCATGATGTAATCAATTTTGTGTATGTTAATATAAATAAATTGTTTCTGACTTCTGTCGTCTTTGTTTTTTAAACGCCGTCCATAAAGTAGATTTTCCTTTAGTCGCTACAGGTGTATACAGGCTTCACGGGCTAGAGAGACTGCCAGCGAGGTTTTTACGGCGCGGACGCGAGTGCAATGGCTCCTATTACACAATTACGTTGTGTTCATGCGATCTGTTGAATGTCTGACAACGGATAACGGAAGTCTCTCACAAATAGCATTTCGGAGTTACCCCCCACCCTGCCTGGGATTTTCCAGAATTGCGCATGCCTTTAAAAATTGTAGGCGAGCCTTCGTCTTGCAGGTTAAAACAGGATACATTTAATATGAACACGAAACGGAGAAATCGTGACTTTATGTTTGACTTCAGATTAGAATACAATTATCAGTTGCAGGTGGACGTACGTGTGCATCACGAAAAAAATATAGCGCATGTAAACCATGCACATGTGATTTAAGATAAAAGTCTGTAGCTTAGTGTTGTTATAATATTACAACTAAACTAAAAATAAATTAAGCTAAAAAAATAATTAAACTAAAAAATCTATATAAAAAAATGAATGATTTCATTATAAGTCCACCCGCGCGAATCCGCGTACAAAGCTACTTATTAACAAACACTAGGGTCTTGCGTAATGATTATTAAAGGACCTATATTAACGCGTGATCTACTGTGTGAACTCCAAATGTTCTATACACAGATACACGCACAACTATAAATAGTACCACATTCTGGCCACCGCACGTCCATGAAGTTCTATGTTGACTAACAACTATGACATAATTGTGTTTTCCGTTCATGAACGGAGATTAGTGGCCAGTTTTATTATCGTTATACGAATGGAACAGTGAAATATGTGTTGCCGAAGTCGACAAAAGTTGTTATACAAATGGAACAGTGAGCTTTGTGTTGTCGAAGTGTCGACAAAAGAAAGGAAGAGATATTGCCAAAAATTTTAGATTCCTGTATGATAATTGAACAACATTTATTTAAAAATGGAATAACTATCGGGACTGAATAAAGGTGGTAACAAGCGAAAGGTGGAACAAGGGTCCAGATCGGTAACACAACAAGAACTGTATATTGTAAAGTACCTCTCGCAGCTAACGGCACACTAGAGCATGCCAAACAAAATGGCGCTGTGGAATGACGAATTTAATGTACTACTTTAAAGATTAATACATAATTGACTATATTCACACTTTGCAGAAGATACAATTTTGTTTGAAAATCTTTTTCCGTGAAATTTCAATACTTTCTAAACAACATAGTCTATATTCACGGCCGAGAATATCCGGCTGACAAAAGAGATGCAGTCATATAAAGAAAAAGCATACATTACTGTTTTCCTTTTTACTCGTATGACGTTATTCCTCTCTGCCCGCACAGATATGCTAGCCCGTGAATATTAATTAAGTTAGCGATGCCATCTTTATTTAAGTATTTATTATAGTTATGTGAAAAAACAAATTCAGCTAAAATACGCCCATGATAGTGTAAACACTATAGTTTATTAATAAATTATTTATGTACAAGGTGCAGGCCGGAGCTCCATACATACGTGGAACGTATATAATTCATCGAAATGGGTTTAGAGGTTTAATAATTACAAGTAACATAGGAACAGATATAAATTACATGTTAAACACAAAAACTTCTTTTTGGGATTCGCAGCAGTCGAGTAAAAATTATCATATGTTCTTAACTAATGGTTTGCAACAAGAAATCGACTCGCCGCTATGAACAAAAAAGGAAAAGTAGAAAAATAAAAGTATTTCGGCAATTCTCACATTTTATTTAAAAAATTACAAATATTCAATGGATATTGCAGTACAAATGAAAAAAAAAACATAATTGAACAGGCTACCATTTTAACAACCAAACTCATCGCAAATCTTTTTACATTACAACAAACCTTCACATAATATTATATATCCGTGTTTATAAGGACAGCCAAACATGTTAAACTGAGAAACATTTCGGTCAGCCACGACCTATCTTCAGACTGCCAGTTGGTAATCAAAGAAATCATCCAGACAAATAACTAGACATAGAAACTGCACTAAAATAACCATAACGAATCTCTTATTCGCTTTCAGTGACCCAACAACATGCACGAGAGCGAGTGAGATTAGATGACTTTCTTAAGCATTCTGAATATGTTAAAGACCGACAGTTCCAAATGTCAAACGGTTCTAAATGGTTGTAATGTAATAGTTACACGAACTTTTCGTGATGATTTCAGACTTTGTCTTAAATTTTCTAAAGATGAAATAATTACAATAGTAGATAAAAGTGACAAAACATTTGTCTATGCGTGAACGTAATGGATATACCTGTTATGGACGATATTATAATCATAAAAACAGATAATTTATTATGAAGTGAATTAGTTTCTTAACCGTTCCGTTTGTCTTTTCAAGTTCTTTTTTTCAATGTCGCTATTGCCAATAAAGTTGTCGAACTGCGAAAGCTAATAGTGCGTACGAAATATCTTGTCATAGGTCCCAACCCGATCGGACGTAACTTGTTCGAGATATACTAGATGCCATATTTTCATTCTGTGAAAATATCTGATGTGCAATATTTTTCTAACGCCTGGGCCGATGTTCAACTTTCAAACACCAATCGATTCCTTAATTTTTACTAATTTTTAAGTATTCATTGTAGGACAATCGGAGTTAAAGTTATTGTCAAAGTCAAATCACTTACCAAATGATTAATCTTGCAAATAGTTATTTTTATTATATTAATTAAATACACACATACAGTATTTTCCCTTAGTTGCCTAATACAACAACCACAGATGGACACAATGTATATTGCTATCATCAGTCGAAGTTAAGTGATGTAAAATGTAATGTATTGCTGAGAATTATAAAACACAAGTTAGAAGCATCAGTTGTATTTAGTTTGCAAATAACAACTCATTCTAAAAAAGTCTTCTTTTACTTCTTGTCTATTGATATTGAAATTTTTTAATGTAATAGAGCTATGTTGTGGTTAAACTTGGATGCAGCATGAAAATGAGTCGATTAGGCCGGTGAGATACCGCGAAATGTGAAACAGCAACTTCCGCTGTTGCCTTTCGTTCAGTGAGTGAGAGTCCCGGTACCCCACTCCTCCCTCCATCGGATATCCTATTTTTACCCAAAAACTCGGCAACGCATTAGCGACTCCAATGGAGGATGCGAGTGTTCATGGGAGGCGATGATCACATACTTTCTGACCGCTCGCATGCTCGTTTGTCCCTTTAAAAGCCATAAAGAAGAGAGATCGACACAGTAACAATATCAATGCAACGGAGGCTAATAAAAATCATCCACATTATGACTGCATATCTCATCCTTTTCTAACATAATTACAACACCGTAAGTGAAAATAGTATGAACTTATGTATTTTGTTCTTATTTTTGTACGAGTTTATATGACTAGTTATCGCTCTGAGAAGAAACAATATGAATGTCCAAACTTTGACCTTTGAAATGGTGTGTTGCCATAGATAGATTGCAATATATTTTCTAAAACACATTTCATTTAACATCTGAAACTTCCCATAACCGATTGTCAGATTGGACGGCTCATCGTCTTTGACGAGTGCGTCCACTTTCATCCTCAACACCTGATATTTTATTGGCAACACGCGTTGTGCTCTGACTCGCGTAGAATGATAATTTTAAGTTTTTCTCTAAGCTAGCTTTTGACCTCGACTTACTAGATGTTTACTACAGATTAAGATACAATATGTTTTCAATTGCAATATCGAAATAGGTACACTGTAATTTTTGAATAAAACACATGCTGACTGCAAATTGAACTTGGTTATCAAGCAGAAAATCGACTCGGTAAAATTATACAGGTGTATAAATTAGCGCGACGTTGTCAACTTAATCACTCTTTCTCTCGCGCATCTATTTACACCGCTAGAAAAGGGTGGCAAATATCTTTACAAACATCGAATTATCATGGCGCTTGTTCGAGACTAATAAATAATTGGTCTCAGGGCACTACAACACTCGAAAATGGAATTTTAGAGCAAGGAATTGTCAGGTAACCAGTGTTTATTTTCAATTACCAGTCACCGTTTACCACCCGTGGGTTTCATTGTCGGCGTAATTGGGAGTGTTGGAAGTACAAAATATAGAAATTGCCTGTGGAGATGGATATTGATAACCAACGGAATGATAGCCAGTCAGTAATAACAAACTATAATTCGTGGATGCCAATTATGGTTTTACAAATATAATTTGATAACACAGCGATATATTTAACGTTGTGATATATTAGTATAATATAGGAAGCGAAATATTGATTTTACACAAACGCCATTGATTATATGCAATCAATCAGCCACATTGCGTGTTCAATTGCAAATTGATATCTAGTTGGTCAGCATTATACTGATGAATATGTTTACTTTAAAAATATGCATACACTTCTACCTACAATTAATTTGCTTAAATCACATCACTAATCCGTATATATATATTTATCCAGCAGCCATGATTTTCGATACAATAAAAAAAATCGGCCATTTGCAGACTGAAGTACGAGTAATACTGTTGCATCTGAAATAAAATAAATAATACATTATTTACTTTTGTCGTGTGTTATGAAAATACTTTTATTTATATCTGATATGTAACCATTTATAATAATATCTGACGATTAAACTGTCAGTTTTATTAGCTACAATACAAGGACACAACAACCAATAACGGGAGCTCAGTTAACCTGAAAAATGAAATATACTCCTAATATGCAGAGTGTAAAGGATCAAATTAAAAGAAAGGTCAGTAATAAAATGTGCGCGTATTAAGATAATGGTCAAGTGAAAAGAGGGCATATTAAAATAATAAAATAAAATAAAAATAAGTGTTCACTAACAGAGCTGAAAGGGAATTTTCTAGTATGAAATTACGAGGGGTGTTCAATAAAAAAGTGAGAATTAGTATGTCGCTGGTAACTTTTATTAAATGTTATTTTATTTTTGGACACAGTCGCCTTTTAGCTAAACACTTGGCATATCTGTTTTTTAAGCTATAAATTACTGTCTTGAAAAATTCTTCATTCTGAGCACCTAAAAATTCCTTTAATGCAGCGACTACTGTTTCATTATATTCCAATCTGTCCTTTCAGATATTCCTTCAACTTTGGAAGTAGAAATCACTAGGGGCAAGTTCAGGTGAATACGGAGGATGCTGTTCAAGTATTTCGAAGCCTGAATTTCGAATTGCGGCCATATCAACGGCAGATTTGTGAGCAGAGTCATCATTATCTTATTTTAAAACAATTTTTGCTGGTTTGGCTCGTCCATTCTATCGACTTTCGTAACGCATTTTTTTTATTAGTTCTGCATACAGAGTAGTAGCAGTAGCTCCACAGTCGAGATATCCTATCATGACCGCTCCTTTATTATCCTAGAAAAGAGAAGAGCCCATGATGTTTCCGACAGTACGACTCGCTTCAAATTTCTTAGCAGTTGGAGATAATGGTCTTTTCCAAGTCATAGACTGTAATTTTGTTTTTGGATTGCAATGATGAATCCATGTTTCATCCATGATTGTAAATAGAATCAAAATCTATTGGCATCTTGTTATAACTGTTCTAAAGTTCGAGAAATGTTCAGCCTGGTTTATTTTTGTGCATTGGTAAAATATTTTGGGGACCCAGTGTGCAGATACTTTTTTCATATCCAAATGTTCGTGTAAAATGCTATTACACACTACCAGTTAAAATTTTTGTTTCAACTGGTAGTGTGTAATAGCTATAAAACGTACAGTAACACGACGATCTGCTAAAACATTTTTTTTTTTATTTTTTTACGATTTCTTTGGTCACTAGCATAGTTGGGTAACCTAAGTGAGGGCCATCTTTGGTGGATGTACGTAAATTTGGCACACCAACAGGCAACTGTATAATGTGGTGGAGCATTTGCTTCTGAAGTATTCTGTGACTCTTGATTAACTCATTCTGTAATGAAATTTTTTAAGCACAGATACTTTATCACCGCGCACAATTTTTTTTTCCATATTCAATAACACATGACGACAGACTGCAAACAAAAGTCTTCGATAAAAAAAAACTACATTAAAATTACCTCCTTTTCTAAATTCTAATCAAAATTCCAACTTTACCAGCTAATACTCATTATTTTTTTGTTCCAGAGTCTGTACTTTATTATCACTTTATAGTGAACGCCCCTTGTATAATTTGAAAAATGTATACTAACATAAAGTTAACAGACAGTTAACCAATGTCAAGTTAAAAAAAAAAGGTTTAACTAAAATAAAACAAAAGAGAGGGAAAAGATTATCTGTATTATTTTTCAATTTTGGATTATCAATATATCTAATGGCATCAATGTATACAGATGGGCCCTTATAGAGGAAAGACATTCTAAAAATGGCTTCACATTTAACATTTGAACACTGTGTTTCTATTTTTTGAGACTCGCTGGTTGATTAGTATTGAAACCACAGTCAGCGCCACATCGGCGCGGGGCGAGAAAAGGGCCGGCTTTTTGTTTCTTGCCGGGAAACGCGTCGAGTATTCGCGATCGACTGAATACAAAACCATTCTGATTTCACGGATGGGATTGATTTTATGAGACCGTCTTACTTGTCGCTACGCGCCTATATATATACATCGATGTCTAACGACGTAAGAGCTAACGATTGAACAAGTTAACGACCTCAGAGCAGGCGGCCCCTGCAGTTGGGCGCGCCGCAGCGGCAGTAGAGCACCTTGTCCGGCACGGAGCCCACGTCGTAGTTGTAGTTCCACGTGAGCTCGGTGCCGGCGCGGATGTGGCACGCAGCGAAGAACGCCACCCACGGGAAGCGCGGGTCGTGCGTGTCCACGAACACGTTCTGCACGAACACGTTCGGCGAGCACGAATGCTGTAAACAGTATAAAGTGGTAACGATTAGCAAATATTTTACCTGATATTGATGTAGCATTTTGTTTCGCGTCTCGATGTATTTAAACTTTTTATTTTATAAAATTTATTTTGTTAGTCTTCCAGCGGTACCTATTTGATGTTGTCCTCTGTTGGGAAATGAATGCATATTCACTGATAAAAAAAAAAAAAACTATATAAGTTATATTAATCATTCACAGTTGTGAAAATAATATGTCAAAGCCATAAACGTCATTTGTGCATAAACAACAGATTTTGATATAAACACAATGTTACATGTCAATATTCTAACTCACTAAATGATGTATTCACCGAGTCAACATCACCCAGCCCAATCAAGGGTGGAAATTTGAAATTTGGAAACGTTCTTGATTTTATATCATAGACATCATTTAATAAAAGGTTTATGTAAATTCGTCTCCTAAAGAGAGAAAGGAGGTAGGTGGTAGTTTATATGTAAAATAATATTACTCTTATCAGGTGCATAAACTGTATGTCACAAAAGGTGGTTGGGAGCGCATCTGTCGGTCGTTTTAACGCACCTTACGCATTGGTGAATGTGACTGTCTGCATCTCCTTGAGGATTTGCCTAGTTGACATGAAACGTACTTAGAAATAACAATATAACTACTTAGCGGAATAACGTAAATAAACAAATTCTTGCTTAGGTGTTTCATATCTGTCAATCTTCTTGAATCAATATTCAATTCAATGGATAGGAATTCGTAGTGGAAGAACAGATTTAAAGGTCAGCGGTGGGTTGCATGCTGTATGTTGACGCATGTTGCAGGCAAGCATCTTATAGATTTTTGCGAATTAACACCTCACAAAATAGAATAAATATTATTCTGGTTGAACTTACTTGAAGCTTAGTAATAATGTTCATAGACAAAATAATGAAACGCGTACTGTGACGCATTAACAAAATTTAATTTCTAATAAAATCAAGTGAGGTACAAAATTTGTACACTAAACCAATTTTTCTTGATAAGGAGAAGGGAATAAAGTACGACTTTGTTTCTATGAATTGATGTGATTTTGTTTTTGTACAGGTATCATATCAAATTTGAAAACATTTGATAACAACGCCATGCTCCACTGCTGGCGCGATATGGGGGAGGGAAGGTGTTCCCCACCGCCAGCTACCAAACAGTTTACTATGTGACACCAACCGCCAAAACCAGCCCATAATTACGAATATTCACGAAGTTACATCCCAACCTTGACTATCTGAAAAAGCACACGCACGTGAGGGCACAGGTCGTTGCCGGTGATCGTATTTTATGCGAGACTGTATGTATTTTTAGTTTAGGCGAACGAATCCGCGGGCAGATAGTCGCTGTCCGCTTAAACACGAACTTTTGCATGGACATAGGCAACTTAACAGGTAAAAAGTATGTACATGTGCACTCACATTGAGGTATCTGCCGATGTTGCCCTGCACTTTTGCGTCCATTATGTAGCACGCCTCGTCCTTGCCGAAGTACGACCGCACAGATCTGAGATCACAAGCAGTTAACAATTTCAACCCACGTCTTGATTATTACAAAAAAATTAAAACACCAGACAAGGGCGAATATAAAGCGTACCCTAAGGGTTGCGTATAAATTTAATTATGTATGTAGATATTTCATCCATCAAGAGTCTCGACGATTTTTGGCTGTTTTCGATACTACCAATTCTTTTGAACTGTTAATTTCGGCTACGTTGCCTATGTATAGTTACATTTTAGGATCCCAATATCAATTTTCTTAAGTTACTTTGATATTATTCTATGAACATCGATTTTGACCGATTGTTGCTACAGTAAATGCCATGAGAAAGTAAAATGAATTCAGGTCTATCAATTTTTATCAAACATTAGAAGTGTCTAGAATTTGTATTTTTTTTTAATACAGATCAGATAGAGAAAAATTAAAAAAAAAGGAAAACAAATTCATATTTATTATTCGTCGGAAATTATAAAATTGCTGGAATATGTTTTTTTTTTTTGGAACATATCAAACTTTTAGGAAGAAGTAAAATTCTGATATGTTCATTATTGTTGCAAATTATAAACGACCGAAGTTTTATTTTGTTATTTCTGTAGTAAATATCAAATAATCTATTAATAGAAACAAATCAGTTTTTTTTTTAATTTAATATTTTCGGAGAAAGGAACCTGACATATTTTTTTCTAATAATTAAAGCCATAAGTAAAAAAAAAATATACAATTGAATATCAAAAAAATTAGACATAATGACAGAGATGGAAAACTTAACTCTAGTAACATAAAGATTCTAATTAAATATATGATTATACTCAGACTGATATTTAAAGTGATCAAAGAGTGCTGCATTGTTTTGTAGGAATTGAATTCCCAATATTCAATAAATCAAATAGAATAAAAATTAAACACTGCACAAACAAATATGTGTATATTCAGCGAAACTAGCTCAGCAAACAGCAAAGATAATTACAAAAGCATATTATGGGAACACTTGACTTTTGATTGTTTGCACTTGTAAACGTACTGAGCGCTAAAAGAAAACTCGTCGGCTCTCGGATTCCAATACATGTACCTCTGCGAGTGCTCTGGTACATTCCCAAGTGTAAACGAGCAACGCTACTATACAGGTTGATGCATAAAATAAGTTACAAAATGTATCTGCTCAAAAGAAGAGGTTAGTACACGCGGTCACGCAGACAATGCAACAGTTCTGCGCAAACGAAGATTGCCTGTATAACTTATTTTACGCGTAAACATGTAATCTGGAATTTTCTACCAATCGAAATGCATAAACAAAGAAAACAACAATGCTCATCCATTTCAAGATAAAAAAAAAAACGGTGTTTTATTGTTTTACTTTCATAAAAACAAAGTTATGCTGTCATTTTATTATTTTGATAATAAGAGTAATTCACAATAATACAAAATAAATATAGCGTCGCTATCTGCCTTCATTATTTATAAGGTAACACTGTTGATTTGCTTACCTGTACTTGGAGACGTACTCGTCGTCGTCGAAGTCCGCCTGCGCCGTAAATCGAGATGGTTCTCGAACTGGAAATAAATAAAAAAAAAAATTGAAAAATAAATTGGTATTTTTCATACAATATTATTTAATTTAAAATAAATAAATCGGATAATTGTTGAAATACCCAGTAAAAAACAAAATGAAGCATAATAAAACACAGAATGTCGATTCCGAAATCCAATAGGAGTTTGTCCTATTTAAAGTATTAGATAGATAAAAAAAAAAATGAAACAGGCATCTAATATTTTACGATTGGCTCAATTTGCGCAATAGTGAGGTCGGTAATAAATAAACCTGGAAAATTAATTCGACTATGAAACTATTAAGGTACTAAATTGTTTTAAAATTTCAACTCATTCCTGCTTTTTATCTCTTTACCTCCCCTCAAAGCCCTTACCACATCCCTTTCAACCCTTATCGCCTTTCATAGCCCATGCGGAACTAAACGAACTGCTAACATTAAAAAAAACTTGTTCTCTATTTATATGAATATGTATGTATATATATGGAAGTGTATGTAGAATGTTATGTAGTTTTTTATAGTTTTAATAATTTATGCATTACGTAGTGCTAAAACAAACAATATTCTGCTATTATTCTTCCGATATAATGCACTAAAATTGTCATAGCTAGCACAATTAAGTACTAGCACCCATTGTAACTACAGGTATAGTAAAACCTGGCTGAATAACGATAACAGCACTAGAGTGCCCTTATATTTTTTCTCATTTCTTACGAATAACGTATATAGGAATACTCGCCTTCCTCGTCGTCGCTTATAGTGATGCAGTCGTCCTCCGTAGCGTCCTTCGGCTTCTCCCTCTCCTTATCGCTGCTGGGCTCCTCTGTCTTCTCAGTCTTGATATCCTTTTTCCTATCGCGCTTTCGCAGGTGTTTCCTACGATTTATGAAGATTTAGATATCTAGATATGTAAATAATATATTACCTAGATATCTAAATGTATACAGGTATGTATACATACCATATTATGTGTTTAATATGCGCTTGTTTTTAATAAACGCCTGGATGATGGCATGTTTCCTGATCTCATGAAAGAAAGCAAAGTTGTTTCCATATTTAAAGGCGGTTGTAAATCGAACCCCACTAACTTTAAGCCTGTATCTGTACTGCCGATTTTAAGTAAAATTTTTGAAAAGTTGATTCTGAATCAACTTCTACTACATTTTTCTAGTAATAATCTAATGTTCAAAAAACAATTCGGTTTCACATGGGGTCGCTCAACAATCGATGCTGGTGTTGAGTTTGTTGAAGAAACTTTTGAAGCCTGGGAGAATTCATGGAATGCGATAGGAGTGTTTTGGGATCTTTCCACGGCGTTAGACTGTGTAAATCACGAAATACTTGAGCAGGAAACTAGATCATTATGGAGTTACGGGTCGTGCACTCGACCTACTGGCATTATATGTGACTAAAAGGGTCCAGAAGGTCGATGTCAATAACATGAGATCGTCTGGATTCGTGGTCCGCATGGAGATGCCACAGGGATGGATCTTCGGTCCGTTTCTGTTTTTAATTTATATTAATGACTTACCTACCTTTGTTAGGGTTATTCATAAGATAATATTGTTTATAAATGATACCCCTTTATTATTCAATGTTAGAATTCACTTGATTATGACGATCTGAACATTGCTATCTCCAAAGTTGAAAAATGGTTTACCCTAAATAATTTACTTTTTAATAGGAAAAAAACAAAATGTGTGAAATTCTCATTTCCAGGTGTGAAAAATAGATCTAGTTCTATTTCAATAAGAAACGAGGAATTAGAGCTTACTGACACTACTGTATTCCTAGGTCTTACTTTAGACTTAAATTTCAGTGGGGTCCTCATATCAGTGAGTTGGCGAAAAAGTTTAGGCATAGGCAGCTCTGCTGCATTTGCAATTAAAAAAATAAGAAATATGTCCAATATCAAAACTGCCAGATTGGTTTATTTTGGCTGCTTCCATAACTTGATGTCATATGGCATCTTGCTTTGGGGACACACTGTGGATGTTCACAGAATTTTCGTTTTGCAAAAGCGAGCCATTCGAGCAATTTACTTTGTTTATCAAAACTTTATTTATCAAAATTCAATATGTATTAAAAAAAATTTAGAATGTTTTAATAAAAATAGTAACAGACATAATTTCAATTCTATAAATAAAAATAGATTGTATTTACAAGTTAGTCAACTGAATAGGGTCACAAATTCGTTTAGGGGGCTATGTTTAAAGTATTTATTAAGCAAACACTTTACACAAAAGGGTATTTATACAATCTCTGAATATATAGAGGATAACTGGACACAATGAGCCCTATGTCCTATAGGTTTTTTCCTGCAATAGTTTTATATAAGAATGTATTTTTATACAATTGTTTGAAAAGAGCTATCCCGAAGTTTCTTGCTCCTTCTTGAGGGGTAACTGCTTTAGGAACGAGTGGTAATTAAAAAAGAAAAGTGGAAATAATTAAAATAACTGTAAATTCCTTAAATGTTATGACATTTTTCAAGTGTTATATTATAACCTATGAAATAAAGATATTTTGAATCTGAATACATACATACCAAAACATCTCACCAACTAATAAAACTGTGGAACAAGTACGTCTGTACACTAAATATAATTAGCAAAAACAGATTGCAGGCGATGTGCACAGTAATAAAGTGCGAAAAGAAGGATATCTAATAACTTTTGTGTCTTCTGCAAAAGCATTAAGCGTATTTTCATGAAATATTCGAGGAAAAATTTCGCTTACGAAGACCACCTACACACGATGCAATATCGAGAAAATCAGTGTGACAAGTCTCATAACATCGATTGCGTACTTGTAGTTTTCGACGCCGTAGGTGCCGACGTCGACGGCCGGCCTGAAGTCGGTGTCCTCGTTGTCCCCCTCCTGTTCTTCTTCGGACGACTCAATTTCCTCATCTTCATCGCAGCTCGAATTACTTTTGCGCTGTATACACAAGAATAGAGTATTCAGCGCATAATTGTGACGCATATCACATATTAACTATATTAGAGATATTATAACATAGTACAAATTCTGTGACACACAACATAGTACAGATTCTATACTTTGTTGTATGCTATACAAAATATGGATCGATTATTTTTAAGGATAACCTTTTTTTTGTAATACTCATAATTCATTTATTATTACCCTTTTATTTAACTAACTTTTACCGGGCATGGATTCTAATTGAATCCCTTCATCTTTTTATATCTTACATCACATGATCTAGTTGTCAATTTTATTATAATACCGACTACAGTGTTATTCTTAATTTAAATTGTGGTATCACAATCTCATTCTTTATAATTATAAAAATAAATAACACTTGCTTAGGTGTTCGATATTTATCAATCCTCTGGAATCAATATTCAATCATTTGGATAGTGGAGAGGCAGATTCGAGGGTCAGCGGTGGGTTGCATGCTGCATGTTAATGCATGTTGCAGGCAAGCGTCTCATTCTTAATTCTGATCCCGGTTTCACTTCTCGGGTCAGTGTCCGGTTCTGCTTTCAACCCTCAAACACGTACCGTTTGCCTCAATTTGGCTATCCTTATGTTATTGACTTCCATCTTTGCTTGTTATGTTTGTTTTTCTTTATGTATTTTTTTTCCATTCTTTTCCTTTCATGTTATAACAGTGCGATATTGATTACATTGAATAAGCTCTTTTGGATTTCAGACTATAACAGAAATTTGTATTTCATATGATACAAATATTACGACTCAATCTTTATGTGTACCTGTTCATAAATAAATAAAATAGAATACAATAATTTTATTGTGTCATTTAATAAAATTCCACGTAAAAGAATTTCTTATGGTTTTTCTTCATTTTGTGAATAAATTCATGGTAAATAAATTTGCACTTTCAATAAGACACACTTTCACACCTTATATCGAAAGAACATTTTATTTATTTTAATATGCTAAGAGAAAAGAAGTGGTGCAGCAGCAATGCCCTCTTAGCACACAAGTCGATAGACATATATACCCTTACTATTTTTAATATTTTTGAAAAAAAATAAAATCAATTGCTTATTCCTAAATACTACTCCTAAATATTAAATTATATTGGAAATTAAATTTATAATTTACCTTTTTGTTGCCTAATAGGCGGAACACGTATTTTTATTAGATTTTTAAAACAGCCCAAGGTATTTTTGCAATAGCATCACCAACACAGATGACGGGTATCACTATTTTTGAAAGAAACAATTTTTTCAACTTATAACAAACAACGTTTTGAACTGATTTTGAAACAAATCCATTGCTGTTGAAGGCTCGTATGGTAAAAATTTACTTCAAGCTCACGCAAGCGACACAGGCAATGATCACTAAAGTCCAAAAAATCTATTAAAATACAACACACGAAACTCTGCCGCTCTGGATCGCCTACAAATGATACAATGCGCTGCCCGACCTTTTCTTCTTCTCCCCGCGTTCCTATTTGACGTCATTGCGACGCGTTCGTGACTAACTTCACAGCGGCAAAATTGCGTGCGTTGTATTATAATTATATGATTTTTTATTAATTCAAATCCCTTTTGATGAGATTTTGTAATATCTGGATCAAACCTCATGTGAGTTTTCCCACAATTCGTTATAACCAATCGAATTTACTCAATGTGTACATATTGCTGAAAATTCCGTACATACGAAAGTATATAATCATATATTTTAAAGTTGAGAATTTTCCATTACTCTAATCGATTAGAGTTAATGAAATCTCTCCAGATTTTCACATTTTATTGTCGCGCAATTTATGATGACCGCAAACGTAAACTACGAATGTTTTATTAAGCAATTGCATAGCTTTTATCGCGGGCTTTGAGCACGGCGGCCGAATCAAGAAATTACGTAACGAAAATAAAACCTAACGCCCCCCACTCCGCGTACCATGTAGCTCGGCCGAGCGTTCGCTTAACATTTATGTATATGCTACGACTGTACGAAGCTCGCACGGATCGAGACGAGCTGCTCCGATATCGGACGAATACGTAAGCAGCTGTTTGTGAGAAAGTATATAGGTGTATAGGTATCTACCGTATCTTTATAATGCCACACTCATCGCATGTGCCCCGTAAGTATACATGTAGGTATATATGTATACATAGGTATACCTATGTACAACATTGAATAGCAGTTGCTGCTGAATAGCTATACGCGTAAAATTTGTGTACAAAGTGTTTTAAATATGAATAAACAAAGTGAATTCATTAATGAAGAAAGTGATGAAAAACTTGAATTAATATCAAAGAAAAAAAAAAATACTGTATAAATAAATAAATAATAATAATTGCATAAGTTGATAAAAAATGCTATGCAATAGCTTTACCGTGACAGTCTCCGAGTGCCACACGTTTAATTTTTATTAAAGATTCGATGACTATGAATTTCATTCATTAGATTCCGATCCTCAGCTCTGTCATTTGTATGGATTGCAATGGCATACCAGTTACCTGTTTGCCGTCCAGGCCCCTGCCTCTCTCGGGCACGTCGCTCTCGTAGCCCTCCTTCAGCTTTTCCACCACTTCTATGTAATCCAACTCGGCCAGGTATTCGTCACCTTCATTGATACCGTCCTGTCCGTAGATTAAAAATCAATAAATCAAAGTACAATATCTACCTGATTTTCATTTTTAGATGTAAAAATAAACCAAAACTGTATACAGCTATCGTTATTAGTCAACGCATATTTTAAAACAGCATTTTGAGACCATGAGCGTAGTTTTTATGTTGTAAAAACGTTATTTTACTTTTCATGTTCATGTTGTGAAAAATTGTATATTACACACCTGCATATGATAATTATCCTTTAATATAGTTCCCATAAAAACATGTTATTGTGATGATATATACAAAGCATACATTTTATTTTATTCACAATTACTATACAGGGTTTCTAATATAAAACATGAGCGACTTGTTAAATGAACGTAAATTAATATTAAAATGGTTTTTTTTTTTAATGAAACAAGCTGACTGTATAACTTTTTTACACTTAAAATAATCACAATAAATAATCATAATATTTAAAACAACAATAAAAAAAAAGAGTAATCGAAATAAGAAAACAGCAGTTTCATGGAATCACTTATGTAGCTATGAATAAGGTTCGCTGAAGAGAATAAAAATATATAACACGATCCATATAAGTGTTAAAATAAAAATAAATGGCCATAAAGCCTTTAAAATAAAAAGCCATAGATGCAACAAGGGATGAACATACCAAGTTGGCTGTAGCGTCGGTCAGCAAATTACCCGCGTAAATGCAAAGAAATGCACCCCTGGGCACGTCGTTCAGGGCGCGGATGCCCCATCCACGATTCATGGTTTTGAAGACCTGGCAAAAAAAAAACAACAAATTTGTATATATAAAACTAAATATTGCTATATATGAGATCGCCAAAGTACTTCTTCATGGATAAGGTTTTTATATTATATCTGCTAGCCAGTTGTTCCAGTCTTCGTTCGCGTGTTTATATTATTGAACGGAACTCAACAGAGTCTAAAAATTCGTTCATTTGTAGAAAGTTACATTATCTCTGAGTAATATACTCTATATTTTGTTTTGCTACTAGCATTTTCTCTGGCTTTAATAAAACATAGTTTGAAAATGCTTTACAATAACTTCAACTGGAATAGAACATCATCAGAATTTGGGCACCATTTATTTATCATCAGTTTCAAGATATACCGTCAAATTCAGCAAAGGCATCACTTTATAATCGAACCCATACTGATGTACCATAAACATTACTAGTCTATTATTGATGGTTAGTCAACTTGTCACTATGGCTAAGTTGTATGTAACGCCTCAACTAATCAAATTTAATGTTTCTACCAAAATTATAATTCAAAGTGCAAATTTTGTTTAAAAAAATCAAATGACCAAAAAAGTTAACAAAGAAACTTAAAAACAATCACCTGCAATTTCAGCTGCAAGGGATGCTGAGCAACCCGATTCAGACAGGTATGTCTGCATTTACATCTGAAAAATAACACAATGCTTTTACGTATAGATTTGCAAATAAATAGTTTGATGATGTTTCAAGTCACAGATTCGAAAAATTCTATTTTTGTTTTCTTGTATGTCACTTTTTATGTATTTTAATAAAATATTTATCACACCTTTAATAGAATCAGCATTTATAAATAGTTGATGCCAATTCACATGCGAACAGGATTTTATTTTACTAAGCTCCCTATCTAAATCTCCTATCAATTAATGAATTTAATACAATATATTCATGATGTTAACCTCATGATATATAAACTCTATGGTATGCTCACAACTTTTGCTATATACTTAATATCAACATGCCTAAAAAAAATACAATTTTATTAAAAAATCTTTATATTTACATTGTAGCTGGATAGCATAAATTATAGTTGATTGGACAATAATAAAAAAAAAGACAAGGTCTTAAGAATTTAGTACAATTGTAATTTTTTTTCAAGAGCCTATACATATATAAAACACATTACAAGTAGGTGATGCATTGACATTTCATAATTTAAGCAAAAACTCAAAAATTTTATATGCATTCTTTTCCAATTTAGTTGAAAATCTTAGTATTGAATACATGATTCTACCATTTGAGTTTGTCAATTTCTCATGGATCCCATAGTCAAAATAATACAGCCTGGGAGTATGGTTTTTCATATAAAAAGTACAGTCGACTTGAAAATGTTCACCGTTAAGATAGACCAATATGCAGCAGGCAATCTTTAACATGCACCAACCAACTATCCTAAGGGGTTATCAAAAAAAAAAAGTTTATTCCTTCTTAAGGGACCAGCAATGCATTAGCAAGTTGCCTGACATTGCCGATGTGATGCCCATGGCCGGCGTTGACCATCAACTCTCTCTGTTGGGCCACATTCTCATTTGTCTCTTATGATGTATATTAAAAAAAAATCATTTAATATTACTAGTTTGAAAATGTTTATTACTGACTGCATTACAACATTAATTAAAAAATATATTTTGGCTAAATTATTGACTAAAATTTTATTAGACAAATTGCCCAATTCCTTCTAAAAATTTGACTGGAAATTAAAAACAGGAATTCCAGCCAAAGGTAAAAATGTATTTCTTAAAACATGTATGAATTCTGAATGTATTCACCTAGAATTGCATTCATATATGCCGGACGTCAAAGGTTGGAGCAGCCTCTTGTAAACGTAGCCAATGTTTTCGCCTTCCATTCCAATGGTTCTGGCACCTTCCAACGTCATCTTCCAGCAAGCGCACTTGCTGCGGTCCTGTAAAAGAGAATGATTCAACTTGTTCATTGGGATTTTACAAAATTCGCTATGTAGATAGTATGATTACAAAAAAAAAATAAAAAAATAAAATAGGTAGTGTGGTTATAAAAAAAAACCATTTGAGATGGCCATGACTTAATATCTGACAAGAATTCTGTTAAAATCAAGATTTGGGTTTGAAAAACTTAGAAAATTAAGAGAACTTTTAGGATTTTGATTTTTTTAGATTTTTTGAATTAAAAAGCAAATCTCACAAATTTCCATTATCAACTAATCACTAGTTGAAATAACAAAATGGTATAGGACTTATTGTTTTAACTGACGAGTACTTGTTAATGGAAACGTTTGAAAAAATACTCATATCTTTATCTTCACATAATCACATAGATTTGTTTGCAGCTTTGATTGCAAATAGGGTATTTTAATTAGCATTTTATTATTTGAATGCCATACATTATACTATTTTGCATTTGCGTTGATTCATTAAGAACCGAATGTCATCCATTCTCTCTTCCTGGTTTGAAAGGCCTGAAAACACAACTGACGCTGTATCATATATCGAATGGCAGACGTGTGGTCGCTGGTACTCCCAATTTTTGACCCTCGCCTCAACCCGTCGTTCTGACCTGACAGTCGTCGGTGCAGTCGCATCCGCAAAGGAACTCCGGGTCGGTGTTGAGAGGCACGCCGGCGGTGGGCGTGCGCTCTGTGCTGTACGAGCAGAACTCGGGCAGCGAGCTGTCGTAGTAGTTGACGCACGGCACCGGCACACTCTCCTTGCCGTGGGACAGGTCCTGCGCAACACGTAACAGGAATTCTAACATTTCATTTCACATTGAAGGCCACATCCATATTACACATCCTTTGAATGTTCAAAAATAACAAGAAAATAGTTGATTTGTATACATATGATTTTTAAAATAAGTCTTATGAAAGGTAAAAAAGAAAACAAAGATAGTAATTTTGCAATAATTTTATCAATTTTATATACTATAACACCTGTATTAGAAGATTTTTTTCTCATAGCATTTTGACTTTGCCACAAACAATACAAATGAATTTAATAAAAAAAAAAATTCAAATAAAACCTTTTAATACTAGACGAATTTATAAGGTGTAACACCCGTTGCAAATATATATATATATATTACATGCATGCCTATGCATGTAATAATTTTTTGTTTATATCTGGCATACTTTATCTATACTCGGGACTTATAACAGAAGAGCTTATAATCAATACTATCTATACAATTATATATTTCTTACAATTAATTTCCCTCACTTACCTTTTTACTGACATTGCACCTGTTCAAAACGAACTCAGCCAGACAGTGCGTGCTTGGCCCGTAATCGAATAGATCTACGCTCATTTCCGAGGAGGTGACGCAGAGATATCGATGGAGTTCTTCCATGTTGCGCAAGCGCCGGCCGCACGGCGCTCGATACATGACGACCTTGCGGCCTTTGAAACGCAACACTTGTCTGGAACAAAATCGATCTATGGATTCATATAAAATATTTACATGGTACAGTAAATATATAAATCAAGATTAATGCATAACTTGGTAAACATGTATTCTAGTTACTCAAACATAACATGTGCATTTTCAATTAGAACTTATTGTTTATTATGGTGGTTGAGTAATGATGAATGCTTTGGATTGAAAGTAAAATTAATGAAGGGTATTTCTTTGAAATAATACAGTATTTAATCGGAATAGTAGAGTTCAGGGATACTTTGATGAGCTTAATACAATTAGCTTTGAAAAATTGAACTTAAGTAATGTGTATTAAGTATTTACAAGATATTTTTTTAAACTATATATTTATTATATGATTTTTTTTCAAGTTTAATCTTCTATCAATTAATCATTGAGTAAACATTTAAATTTTTAATTCATAATGTCAAATGGTTATAAATAAAAATTAATCGACTATCACATATTCTCTTCAATTGGTGTGGTATTATTATTGATACCATGAAGATCTAATAAAATTTTGTTAAAAATATATATAATTTTAAGCATTCTAGATATGCAAGTTTATGATATATCATAAACTATATGCTATAGCATATTTCAATAAAATGCTACACCAACTAAATTTGTGTCATTTTTAAAAAAAAAGCAAAATTTTAAGCATCCAAAACCGACGAGAGCGTGTGAAAGATTGATGAAGCAAGAGAGATATGCAAAAAATCATGTTATGTGGAAATCTATAGTCTCTGCCTATCCTTCTCGTAAATAAAATATAAATGAGTAAATATAAATAGTAACAAAATGTTTTCACCCATTTTTTTAATTTCAAATTGAGGCGCCATGCTTGTGAATATTTCACATAATTATAATTTGATAAGGCACTTAACAAAGATCAGTATTTGATTGTACATTAATAGGGTTTATGGTATGATTTGATACCTTTGGCATGTAGCAAGGTACAGTATTGAAGATCTACATACAAGAATATTTATAACAATAGCTATGATAGCAGTGATGACCATAGAATCATAGTAGATCACAACAATACTTATATTTATTAAAACATAATTGAGAAATTGATAAATACTACAAAATTGCCTTGTTTGTCAGACATTTTGTTATTATACTTTTTATTTGAATAACAAAAAGATGTGCACGCTAAGTGAGTGCACAGGCACTCACCTTCAGTCTGTAGTCAGAATTAAACTTGGCACTTTCTGGTTCAAAAGCTCCTATCCTCGAGCCACTAGCACTGATTTTATATATAGACAGAATATATGCAAAAATTCATGTATATCAGTTGAATATTAAACAACTGGAGCAAGATATATCTATCTGTGAGCTTTATTTATCTCTACAATTAGTAATGTTACATACTAAATTATAGTAGTGGTTTCATTCCTTTTTGTCTATCTTAAGCGATGCTCGTCAAGTTTTTCGTCTGTTTTTTTATTTATGCATTTTTTTAAGCAGAATATATAAAATACAGCAAAGATATTGATCTTCTCACCTCTCCCATCCGCTCAAAAGGGGTCGCGCCAAAGGGTTATAGGTCCGTAGCTCCTTCAAAGGCAGGACGTCGGTTCTCTTGCATTTGGACCCGCAGGCGTGCGACGTCATCTTATAAGGCTTCACCGCCGCTTTGGGTGTGTAGTACTGAAAGCCAGAATGTATTTAAATAGTCGTCAGAAAACGCTACATAATCTGAAAAAAGTAATACACATAAGTCTAGTCAGCAAATAAGGTTTCTATAAAAAAAAAATTTTTACAAATCAATCTGACGTATTTCGAAAATGTGTCAACTGATCTAAAAAGTCAGGAGTGAATACAAAATTGACAGTATAATTATATTTTTTTTCTTTTCTAGTAAAATAAATTACACTTAGTGATTCGGTAAATATATGGTACAATATTATCACCGCTCAATGTTGATCAATATTTGAATGTGGTGAATGTAATATATGCTATTTCAGTATTTTTTTTTATTGTTTAATATTATCAATACAAATACATTTTTATAGTTTACAGTCTACATTTAATATAATATATTAATATTATTATTTTATTATATATAATAAAGTTATATTTATAATGGTGTATGGGCCATTGAATAACATACAAGAGATAAAACCATGCCTTATAAGCCATAGTATTTGTTTACTAAATTTCAAGCTTGCTTTTCGTTAATTTGCTATTTCGTGATGAGAAGCTCAATAAATTTTATTATTTAATTACAAAGTAATTTCACAATACTATATGCCTACAAAAAAATTTTGATATAATTTTTTATGCTTGAAGTTTTTCTAAACAAAATTTCAGGTATATCGGTACACAACTGTAAAAGTTGTGACATACTCACACAAACAGACTTACATAATAAAATCATACACATAACGAATTTTATTACATTTTTGACATTCAAAGACAGAACAACCCTCGGCTTTTTCTTTTTTTTTTTTTTGTGTTTCTCCGAATATACCTTTTATAATGTACGTATGCATTTTACGACTAACGGTGCTAGAGTTAATTACGGCCAACCGCGTTGACGCACTATACTCACGACAACTCTGCTTATGAGATTGTCCAGCGGCGTCATGGGCTGGCTGTGCTGGCTGACCTGCTGGGGCGTCGCCGCGGTCGACTTCTTGGCGACGGCGCGTTGACGCCTCGACTCCTGGTAAGAAGTAACGGAAACCTTAGAATTGGGCTATTACGAAGTTTTAGCCTCGGACTTCCATATCAGACTTAAAGTTAAAATTTTTAGATCGTAGCTTCGCATTTTTTCAAGGGATACAAGTTGATTTAGTGGGTAAAATTTTTAATTTGTGAGCGAGAGATTTCATTATAACATTTATAGGTTGTAGTAAAATCTCTTTGGTTGGGTTGTTTGTATCTGGATAGTTTTGATAGCACTAAATAGATGACTTTTTAAAAAAGATAGATAAAAGGTAAGAACGGTGTCCTATCATTTTTAGTCTATTACTAGGTATATTGTAGTGTTTCTTTGGCTGACACCAACTTCAAAAATAACAATAATTGTAACTACATTATATTATCGTAATAATTTGATTGACTTTTAAGTAGTCTAATATCTTTCATTTCATTTTACTTAGAAGAACTCTAAAAAATATTTTGAAGTGGGTTTTTTTCATTTTTGTTTGTTTTTTGATTATGAATCTGAAGTACACTAACTAATTTGTCTGAATATGAGTAGACGTACTAAGCATGCTGCTCCTAGATCCACACCCTTAATGTAAGCCGTTAAGGAATTCTAATGATCATCATATTCGACTACGACAATTACTTGACCATAACGACGTTACGGTAGGTAACTCAAATATCCGGATAGCCTATAAGAGATTAGACCGAGTATCGTTAATTTGCTCCTAAGAATTGAAGAGTTCCGTTACTTTGTCATGGATCTCATAATCAGAACGTAACCAAACACTCGTCAAACTATCCTTAAAGTCCACCCTCCCTTTCTAATAAAAAAAGAATCATTGAAATCGGTTGGCGTGATATTGAGTTATCCGTTCATTTGTCGCGCACATTCTTAATGCAAAATTAAGACTTATATGGTTTTCTCATGGATGCTATTGTCAGAAGTGGACCAAATCAAAATGGGACCACACGGGAAGCACCAGCTTTCAAATAAAAAAAAAATCATCAAAATCGGTTAACCCAGTTGAAAGTTCTGAGGTAACAAACGTAAAAAAAATACAGTTGAATTGAGAATCTCCTTCTTTTTTTTGAAGTGAGTTAAAAATGGATGTTAGTCTGTCTAGAATTAAAAAATAATTTGACTCCGTTTGATCAAAGACTAAGATTTGTTGATATATATATATATGTATGTATTATACATATTTTATTTTTAATGGAGAATTTTATGCAATCTATGTTAGCATTTGTATATGACTTCATCCACATTTTACATTACCAAACCAAATTTCTATACCATTTATAAAAATTCTTTCACACATAGAAAGCTACACTTTACCCGAGTGATATAGCCCATACTATTTAATACTACCATTTATTCCGGCTTGGTACAAATTGGAACCGGGACTGGTAACGGTATCGGGAATGAAAGGTCAAAACCGACAGAGCAGGATCGAGGTTACAACCAAGATTGTGATTGGAATACAAATCAGGGATGGTACTGGAACGAGGAACAGAATACATCTTACGTCCACGCGGGCGAAGCCGTGAGCGGAAAGCTAATCTTGGATTAACTTATATGTACCTCGTTCTGTTGTTGTATTTCTGTTGGACTCCTACTGTCTTGTTCTTCTGACCGTAGATATTCTACGTAAGGTGAATCTTTCTGTGAACAAAAACATTTATTCAAATTAACACTGACGATAATATTAGATCAAGAATCCGTATTGGAAACATTACAAAGTTGTTCTCACAATATCATGTCAGGTTCTAATCATCGCTCTGCTCAGCCACGCCCTTCCACGTTCTTTCAAACACTTATGAACATGCAAAATAAAGCTTATTTACACTATACTTTACACAGAAAATTTGAGATTAGATGCTGGTCTGCTTCTTCTATTTGATACCTCACACAATAGAACATTTAGGATTATTCGAGCATTATTTACACAAGTTTAGGGGTCAAATAGTTAAGTACTTCCTGTTTTTTTATTACACATGACAAGCAGAGGTCGAAAAAATGTTCAACTATGATTATATTGAGATTTATATTAAAATTAGGTTTTAAATTTCGTATTTAGTCAACAAAAGCACTAATGAGGATAATACTGGATCGATGATTATAAAGCGGCCGCTACACTGCTGCAAGCGGGTACGCCTCGTGTGTTTAGCATCGCTTTTACACCAAATATAGACAGATTCGTCCAATACGAGACACGCACGAGATACGTACGATGCGATGTCACCGATGCACGCATAATCGTTTGGTAACTCGCCCACGCGCGCGCTCGCACGAATACACATCGCACGTGGTCGCACCGCTATGCGGAGAGCGGGTGAGGGGGGTTGGAATAAGCGTTACACCTAACGGCGATATAGTTAAACTGCGCTACGTATGCGTGCGCAGCGTATGCAGCAGTGAACCAGTGAACCTAACAAACTAAGTCTAAAATACATATAAACTGGCTTGCTTTCATCTGTTTGTTGCTTTCAAATGTTTATTTTCATAAAAACTATCTCACCATGACCGCTTGCGTTTTGTTCGATCTCAGCATGGTGCGCGGACGCTGGTTATGGGATCGCCTCTCGGCCGCCTGCAGCTCGAGGAACAGCGGCGCCAGCCTGGTGGAGCCTCTGTATATCCATTCGCTTCGGTTGTCTGCCTCGAAGTACACGTGGACGAGGGACGCGTCTACGGACACGACACGCGAGATCCACCATTTGCCTAGAAATGATATCAAGATCAATTATAATATATATACATAACCATTATAAATAAATAATATGTAGTTTTCTAAAATGTATTAAAATATGTTATCTGTACACAAGCAGTACTACCAGCTTAAAGATTACACCACTGATGACATCTTTACAAATGTCTAGATTTACGGTCGGGTAATAATACATCTTGCAGCAAGTCCAGAATAAAATTTCAATATAAAACGAAATGACAGAAGATAATGCTGTTAATTTAGCCATCACAGATGTATCAATAAAATTCATTAATATGGCAATACTGGAAAGAAAATAAAATTGCTCTGATAATCTCTAACAAGCACACATATATAAGCAGGAAGATATTTTATTCATTATGAATTAATTAATTTAAGGTAGCGAATTATGAAAAAAAATAACAAAAATAATTCATACCAGGAATGTATAAATATGACTTGTCTTCCTTACTTTAAAACAAGGTTTAAATTGTCCTTTTTTTTTCACTATAGTCTAAGATCCGAATTAAAAGCAACATTCATCCATCTATTTAATAGATAAAAAGAAAACTTATAGAAACTTAGTACGTTAAAAAAGTATGTCGCGAGTAAATTGCTTAAAAAATTCCTGGCCAGACTAAGATTAATTAAAAATTCAAAACAATATTTTCTTTATTATAGCAGTTATTAGCATAAAAAAATTAATTTGTGTCACATAATCGCAAAGCAGTGCTTTTGCAAGTTTATTAAACAGATGTATGTAAATGATCAGTATAAACTTATCTATTTATACAGTTTCATAGTTTCAATTCATACTTTTGATTAGTATAAAATTTCTACATCAAACTATAAGTGCAATGTTTAAAAAAAATATATTTTTAATTTTTAATTAATCGTAGTCTGGCTAGGATTTTTTTAGCCAACTAACTAGCAATATATTTTTTAACATTCTAAAATTTATACAAAATATGTTTCATCCATTAAACAGATGGGTGAAGGTTGTTTCTAATTCGGACCCTCTACTATCACCAGGCATACATTTAGAGAAATCCAATATTACGCAAATGAGGGGTGGGGCTGAATTCAATATAGGTATTAATATATAGAACTTCATGGTATATTATGGTGCTTTACTGGTACACATTTCAACTCGTGTTTTTTTCATATTTCAAACATGTCGAATGATCGAACATTAAGAAGAGTGTGGTATATTTAACCTATTATTTCTTTTCGTATATTGTTGTGATCCATATTTTCTTTGAACTTGTTTTAGCGCCAAGCAAACATAGTAATTTAATTTAAATAGTAGAAATAGATCATGGTTTCGTATCTCTAATGTAAAAACTATTATTTACATATTTAAAAATATTATGTATAATAAGGCAATGATAAGCAGACCATTCCATTCTGTTTTGAGGCTCTGCCCGGCGTGCAGCCGGACCATGGGCCGCTCGGGGTACGCGAGCAGATATTTGCGCATGAACTCGCGCGAATCGGGATGTACATCTTCCCACACCCGCGCCGAACTTTCGCACACTACCCGCGTGTTCTCGTGATGCACATATTGCGCGTATCCATCGTCGAAGAACACGAGGTATCTACGACAGAAATCATGACGTTGAACCATATTTTAATGAAACACATCAATCTTGGCGAGATTTTAATTTGGCTACCAAGAAATAACAATTTTTTGTATATGAAATATGAAAAACAAAGCATTGTTTTTAATAATCTAATTGTATACCAGAAATCCGTATATGTACAACTTTAATTTTGATAAAAAGTACAAGTACGACAGTGAGTACAAAAAAGAAATTACATTAATAAAATAATAAATATATTTAAAATAACATATAAACTTTAATGTCCATTGTAAGTACACTGCTTCATGATAGAAGCTCTAAGGTCGCAGTTTCGCCCGCATATATATATATATATATATATATATATATATATATATATATATATATACACAGTAAATTTTTTTTTTCGCTTTCTGTTTTAATACTGATCCTGCCCTTTGATATCTACAAACATCTCCTACATATGAACATCGTTAACTTCACATTGCAGACGGCATTGTAAAATAAATTATTATGTAATATAAAATGCTACTTAAAGAAATAACTTACGACAAATATTACAAAACATTTCTCTAAGGAATGCAAAATGTACCATATTCACTCTCAAATATTGCAATAAATTTTCATCAATTTGATTCAGTGCCCATTGAAATCCCATTGAAACAAACAAGAGGATTACATGCTTCGAGAGGAATATTTCATTTAGCTTTGCACGCATCCCTCTCAGAAAATAAACCCATGTGAGATATATTACACATCATTAATGTCATATCAGGTGTAATCACACGACTGTTGAACCACAATCCTATCTCGGGCTATCTTTGTGATTCGAAACGCGGGGCAAGAACCTCACGCCCACCACGCTGGCGCAGCGCGGGTCGGGGCTCTTAACGACTGTTGACACCGATGCGACTATAACGTCCGTGGCCGACGTCTTAAGCGCACTCTGCGGCACGAAGTGTGTAGTATAATTTGAATCATATATAATAAAAAAGTAAATTAAACACGATGTCCCAACATTTGGTTTTTTTATTCGATAGAAAGTAAGTACAGAGTTAATTCAAAGTTGCTAATACAGAGTAATCCTTATTCTAAAATTAATAAATTAATCAATTTCCCTGCTAACCTGTAGTTATTGACCGGCGTCGGTATTTCGGCGACAATGCCGGAATAGTAGCTGTCTTTCTTCATGGTGTTCATGGTGTCTTTGAAAAGAGCAATGACACGAGTGCCTGCAAAACAAATAATTCAAATGAAGAATCTGAACAAAGTTATACCCTAGCAAGTCTAGGTTTTATTTAGGATATGATTCATCTTCAATCTATTGAGCAATCAACATTGATCACTAGTCAAGTTGACAATCTATTGGGATTGGGATAATAAAAGTTACATAACTTTGCCTAGATTTCAAAGATCTCCATAATAAATATTATTTATTACATTAAGCTTGTTTATTATGTATTCTGATTGTGTAGTAATTGTAATGTAATTATAGTAATATGTGTTCATTATATGCATATGGAATTGGTACGAATTTAAAATTGGGAAAAATTGCACATTTCAAAATACTTGGAGTAGTAATATAAAAAAGAAAATAGAAAATTTTGCAAAATGGTTTACAATTATCTCAAAAATCACTTCTATTTCATTATTATAAAAATAACAATTTAAAACATTCTTTAAGAAAAACATACCTATGGTCAATCTGACTTTTGCCGGCTCCAAGTAAGCGAGATGCCTACCGGCCACTTGTCTCAAGTTTTGACCCTTCAGTTTTGATTCCAGGCGGACCTTGTACACAGAGAAAGCGTTTGCGGCCGGCTGGAACAAATACCATGTACATATTTTAATATGAAACTTGAAAGAGATTTGCCATCAAATAACCTCAAAGGATTATCCGATGTATATAGGAATCAAAGTTTAACTTTATTCGATTCCGTTAACATATACCCACATTGACATTTTTCGCGACTATTTCGCATATCTTGGCTCGTGTCCACGTTCCGAAATTGTGTCTCAGCATGTACACCGTGTCACCAATTTTCAGAAGCGGCTTCTCCAGCTCGCCGGTGGGCGGTAGGCCTGCCGGTGCTGACTCTGCTGAGAGCTTGACGACTGCTATGTCAGCGTTCTAAAATTATTATATTTTAATTTCAATTAATAAAGAACTATCAACAACATGTGCGTGTGCGTTTTTTTGTTTTGAGCGAACGCAGTAATAAAATTATGAGTGTCTACAGTACCTACTACAGCCAAGTCGAGCATAACTCTACCACAAATCTTTACTGTTATTTCTACCATGGAAAATAAAACGTGGTACGTACTGTTGAAGATTTATACTCACATCATCGTAATCTCTGTTATCCTTCAGTTCAGTGTTTGAATTCTGTAAGAAATAATGATAATTATTACATTACTTCAGTGTATGCATATTACAATTATACAATATAACTCCAGTTATAATTGTATAAACACCATTGAAGTCGGATTTTTAAGTTTTAATGTCTGCTAAGTGATTTAACATTAATTGATTAGTGAAAATAGACAGATATTCACATGAGGCGTTAAAAGTACTCAATCATTATCAATGTAAGCAAGTGTGGAAGAAATTGACTACTGTCCACATAATGTGTAAAGAAAATGAACCAATGTTCACATGGGACAAAAAAATTAAACCATTATCCATGAAGAAGTAAATTTTGGATCAACATACAGACTAAAATGGACCACGTAGTTTTAAGACTTACTATAATTAATTTATTTTTTGTAAACATGCAATTTGAATAATTTTAATTTATTACAAGCTTTTGCCTGCGGCTTCACTTGGACGGTTATCCAATAAATTATTCGATTTTTTATATTGATCGACGTGTCAACCAAGCTGTCAACCATGATCCCAATGTTGTATCTTTTTTTTATTCGAGTCCTGCCTTCATTTTTGATTTCGATTCCGATCCTGATCTTTGATTTTAATTCTGTCCAAAATATACATAATTCCCTTATGACTCCAACCATCTTTCATAACGGTCAATTACCACCCTTGATCCCTATCTCGGTCCTGTTTTCGATATCATAACAGAAACGCCCATATTCTTACAACAAAAACACACGTGTTGCCGCTATTTTTTTTATTATGAAAAAATCTCACACTCTTGATGTTGATCTAGATCCTGCTAATGATTCCGATGCCAAACGGATGTTTAACTTAAACCCCTCTTTAGCATTGTTACCGATAACCAATCAAAATATCTTTACATTGTTGCATTTCTTTGTCGTGTCTAGGCCTTAGGTAGACAGCTCATTAATATAAAACCGCCTTCAAAACCCTATTTAAGTAATTTTTAAACAGTCAAAACAACTAATTAGTTTTGGAGTCGGTTCCAGTTGAATTAGTGTACCAGAAATTTGCTATTGAACAGATGGTAACTTATCAATGATCTATCAACAATATTTTTTTTTCCAACATCCGATTATAATGAAATAAAGTATATTTATTGCTTCAGGCAAAGTTTAACCATATGAAAGTCTGTTTAGTAGTTCTCGGTAATCCAGGTATAAGTTTCTACAGAACTGGAGATCTGGTCAATATTACATTTAAAACAATTGAAATAAGATATCTTCTGTGGTAAGATGGAACCTATATTTTAAGTTAAACCTCTAGCAATCCATTGGTGAAAACTGCATTCAATTCCATGTAGTAGTTTTTGCATGATGCAATAACAAACATACAGACAGACAAAAATTTAAAAAACTGTTTTTTTGGCTTCTGTTACTCTAATAAAAACACTCCCATATTAGTGTTTTTTTTCAATATCTATAATGTACAAACAATTGTAATAGCTTTTGTCCACAACTTTGTCCATGTGGATTACAATCTATTTTAGAAGCGTTCGTGGATTTTATTCATATTTTTCCTTTTTAAATGACCTCTTCTACCCAACAGAATTTGATGAAACGTGGCTTAGATGTTAAGTTGGATCCTAAACTACCAAACTGTGTGAACCTCATCTAAATCCGTTAAGCGGTCTTTGTGTGATGCGGTAACAAACATACAGACAGGCTGACAGAAAAAAATTGTAAAAACTGTTGTTTTGGCTTCTGTTGCCCTAATAAAGACCTCTCATACAATTTTTTTTAATAACTAATTTAATACTAACATTGGCCTGTTACAATTTTATTATATGTATAGATGTAAGTACCAGTCAGTATTTTTGTAACAGTATTCTTCTAACTTGTAATAAATTAAGGTAAGTACAAATTATACCTTTAAGAAAGTGACAATGGACATTGTCATATTAAAGAATATTACAAAACTCTCTATAATGATAGAGTTTTGTAATATACTAATGGATTGTATGACTGTATGACTCCTCAATTTCATGAGTATGCATTTCGATAAGTTTAACGATATTGGGACTATGAAGATATCAGAAACATAAACATACTTAAAGAATTCATAAAGGCTCCCTGTTTTAATACAGAATCATGAAATTATTTTTAACCTGTGACAATATCGTAAACACAAATTATGCATGCAGTACAATACGAAGAGTGTAAATTGACAAGCCCCAAGTCGAAAGCGAAAAACGCCTCAAATTCTCATTGAAAGCTTTAAAATAGATTTTATTGAGAACAGTACAGTCTGCAAAAATAATCACCTGGGTATAGCCTAAGGGAATAGCGGCGCTTCTACTATTACATGTGCTCCCTTCCAATTGGCTGACGGACCGGCGTAGACGCTTCGATCTGCGATTCTAGACATGGAGATAAAATAGCTATCAAAATCTATATCCATATCTATGTAACTGCACGGACAAGTGATAAATAAAAGTAATGAATGGAAAAAAGAGATAGATAGGAGAGATAAAACTGAAAAGGAATTGGGAAAAATAAGATGCATAATGGATGTGATGTCAGACAATTGAAGAAATTTGTTCGATAATAACATGAAGATATTAGCAGATTAGAGCAGTAATTTTTAGATACTCATTTTTCTGAAACTATGAATGATTTTGGACAATACCCTCCCCACCAGGCCGCCTTAAATACTTATTTTGTTTTCGATGATCAACTCATTTTGAAACAATATCTTAGGTTACTCTGAAACACAAATTTCGATCTAGAATATGTCTTGGTCGCTGATGTCAAATATAACACTCCAACTGTCAGCAGTGAATTATGTATGGTACCTAATATGGTATGATAAACAACAATTTTATTTTACTGTTAGGAGTGGTTGGTACAGACAGTCGGATTTAGTTGAAGAGAAAAAATTGTAAGATGAGTGGGATGCATATGAGAATAGGTAGATTCTAATGTATTTCAGACTAATGAAGCTTACCTTTTGTTGATGAGAATGATGTAACTTACCTCTGTGTCATCGTGATCAAGAGGCATTTCTTCCGTAAATTCTCCGCCAAATACCATCTGAAGGATAAAATTAAATTGTAATAACAGTAAACGTAAATCGTAAATGATAAGCGGAAACCATGAAGTGGGCAAGAATATGACTACTCGTTGAAAAATAACGAAGTGTAACTCCATTTTTTATACACTTTGTTCATATTTTAAAAAAAAATTTGAAATCGGACCTTAAACTATAGGTTTAGGTACTATGACCACAATTTTGCTGATAAGACTTCTATTACTTCGTTTTGGAAAACTATATGTTGCAGCTGTTGAACAAAATCGCGAAAATAACCAAGATGCCCTTAGTTTTAACACAGAGAAAAATGATTACTAATTTTTTTCTCGCAATTCCGGAAAACTGTTACTTAACTTTGACATGTGACTATGCAAAAAAAATGTATCTGTACCACTATGGCAAGTTATGGTAAAATTTAGCACATCTGATCTAGATCCCAAAATGGTACAGTACAAAATGCGTAAGAAAAACAAAATGCATTTATTGATTAATCTTCGCCTTCTTTGTTTTACAGACAGACAGAGTTTATGGTTTAAATTATGATGTAATGTAAAAGAGCGAAAAATATCATTTTTGTTTTTAGTCATAATTCGGTTTACCTATTTTCAAAGTAAATGATAACAAATTCATGAAGCCAAACGGTAACAAATTTATAAATATAACCATATAAAGGCCAGTTTTTGTGATATTATTTACAAATGTTCGGTTTTGAATAATAATATAAACCCATATCTATTTTCTAGAAGAGTAGGTAGAGACTATAGAATTCCACATGGTACAATTTTTGCATATCTCTCTTGACTACTGACATCCATCAATCTTTTCATGCAAATTCGTCGGTTGCGGGTGCTTAAAATTTTAGCCCTTTTTTAATATGCTACCAATTTGGTCTGCATAGGATTTTCCAGGGCGACCCTAGCCGACCTTTCAATCACACACATTCGCTCTACAGATTCGCTTTGTCAGCCTACTTTCATTAATCCTTTGCAGATGGCCAAACCACCGCGACATACCTCTTTCTACTCTAGTCACTAACGCCTTCCTTAAAATCTCACCGCTCTCTGACATCACTGTTTCTACATCTATCTTTCAGAGACACTCCGCACATACTACCCAGCGATCGCATCTTCACTGCATTGATTCTACTTTCATTTTTCCTCTGCCATACCCAACTTTTACTATCATATATAAGCATAGGGATTAGGACCCCATTATGAAAAGCCAAGCGTGTATTGGAATTTAGACTGTATTGCCATACAATTAGAGTTGTGCATCACAATATGCATTTGAATCTCGCCAGTGATTGACAGTGACAATATGACAATCTAAATATATATATGTGTACAATGAACATGATTTGTTTTTTATCTAGTTTCAAAATTGCTGGAAATATTGGTTTGGTACTTAGGCCAAAAAATAATTTTTAGATGGTTTGAAGTCTGTCCCCCCTGACCCCTTATTCCGGCGACGCAAAGCTGAAAACTAAACGGTGTTATTGCGGCTATTGCGACGCTATTTGCGGTTAAATTCAAACCACTCGAAGACATTGCGCGGATACAGTATAAATTCAAAGCGTAACAGAATGTTCAGTAATTCCTATCAGTTGGAAAACTGGACATTGTCGAGGCGGATAATAACTTTCACGAATCTTTATGATTACAATTTGTGTAATCATAAAGCGATATCAAAGTGCATTTTGTTATTGATGGGATCAAGCATAAAGTGTGACCACCTTCTCGTATATACCTGCATCTCTGGAATATCTATAATCTCTATGGGCTCCAGCTGTTTGGCGGGCTCTGCGAACGTAGCATACAGCTCATTCCTCAACTTGTCTGTATTGACTTGACACTCATTTAATATAGCATCGATTTCTGCATGTTTATCTGGTAGGGAAAAAAACTTTATCAATGTACTTGAAAAAATGTTAACAGCACAACAAAATACAATAAAAAGTTTGATTATATCATCAACAATGGCTACAGGATTTGTCTATGACTGTATTAGATGAAAAATATATAATTAGGTTTTATAACATACTGGTCACTATTTGTTATACATATTTAAATATTTCTTAATTTTATTCTTGTATACAAAATATATTTGTGTACAAAAAAAATTAGTGAAAATTGAAGTATTCAAATACAAAAAATAGAGGTATTTAAAAATTTGTTCACTCCTGTTAAAGGTTTATTCATTAAACCAATTCCACCATTAAAGAATTATGGAGCATTAAGAAAAATAAAATTTATGAACCCCATTAAATTGTAGCATTAGCTCAGGTCCTAAGCCACATATTGATATGAAAATATCATATGCACACTCACAAATCACCAGAAATCATAGACCACAGGTAAGGTAATTTTCGTAATGCAAACATTTTTTTCATGCACATTGACGCCCATTGGTGCAGTATTACAAACAGTAGAAGTTAGAATGTACAGTTGTGCAAGCTACCACAAGCTACCTGGTAAGCTTAATGAATATAGCTTGCAGCAATACAGGGGCATATCCATCATAGAAATGATACTGAAAAATGCAGACTTTTATCGCCACATCTTGATTATAAAATAATGCACATGGAAATTTATGTTCATGAAACCTGATCGTGGCTAATGTGGAATAGGTGCTTACTTCCTAAATTCAATAGGTGCTTAGTTTTTAAATTCGATAGACACTCATTTTCTAAATTCGACAAGCACTTACTTTCTAAATTTAAGAGCTCCTCATCCAATTCTAGCTTCGCCGTGTTCAACCTTTCGTCGAGATTGAATTTACGCCAGGTGTCGTTTATCACGTTGGCCAAATTCTCTTCTAAGAATCTAGAAATGTAGAACCATAGTTCAATATAAGTGATAATCCATACATATTATAAAAGAAAATGTTTAACTGCATCCGTTTGTGCCTATAACTCGAGGACCATCTATCCAATTTACTTGATCCTTTTTCAATATGAAAATAAGTTATTTCCCAGGTTTGTATATAAGACTTTGTATATGTTAGTGTAAAACAAATTCTTTGCTTGTTCATACCAATTAATGATCAGTAACACTCAATGTTCAAGGGACGATCATGATCAATACAAGATCCAGATTAGAATTACAAACAGGACCGAGACTGAGAACAAAGATCATTTCGTAATAATTAACTGTAGTGTATGTGTTTTCTGTGTAAGATTATGAATTCCTCTGTAACGATTTGATTGAGTTTGATTGAAATGTATTCAATGGTTTTCCTTAAATTATTCAAATTACAGCAGCAAAAAAGTAAAGTATATTTGATGCAAATATTAACATTAAAATATGGCATGATTTGTTTTTGGAAAAATACCCTCAATATTTTCGCATAAAATACAACTATTATAGAAAATATTGTGTAATGCCATCGAAGGCAGCACTGAAATCGAGCTAGAGACCGGAACTAGGATGATGGTCGACAGTGTGATCAGTCAATATAGAAGAATTCATTCTGTGTGAACATGGATGAAGCTGTGAATGGGAACAAATCTAATAATGAGATAATAATCTGTCAAGATTGACATACACTGTACTGGCCTTCGAACTAATCTAACTTACATCACTATCATCACACTAATGTGATTACAACACTATCATTAACACCAATGATAGCTTCATGGAGCAATTTGTATTTACTAGACGTCCCAAAGTTACGTCAGCATATCAGATAATCCACGAGCCAACTTCGTCATAACAGTGATCTTCCTGAACAATTTCCGAACACAAAAATCTTTTAGTTCTAGTAAAAGCAGAAAAAACAACAGCTACGACTGCGTCTTTTTAATAACAAAAAAAAAACTAGTAGTACAACGTGAAAGGTGATGTCATGCACTATGTTTACGGTAATGGCAATCTACATTCAAATAGACAATAAATAATTAACATATTATTGTTATTGTTATATATTCAAGTATTTATTTGGATGCACAAATGAAATTTTATAATGTCTCGAAGTACACCCGTGTTTCAGCAAAGGATGAAGACTTAACAGAGTACGAAATTCTGACAATTTGATGGACCCCAACTTATGACAAATTGCTGTATAATTATCACTTTTCTGTTCCACTTCCTTTTTTTATGGGACTTTTAAAAGGTGAACAAGCATGACACCCACCAGCTGATCAATTATGCTCCTTAGAGAACAACATCGATATGTTCTTGAGTCAGTTTAAATATTTGGCAAGTATAATTTTCGTATTAGGGCTACATAAAAGACAATGTCAACTCAACATTGAATCTACATCGCGTAAAGCAGGTTTTTTGAGCGATTATATAAATATTTTCAATATTTAAAATAGTGGTTTCGAGTTTGAGGCATAATTTAAATAGGTCCTATGGCTGCTTTTTATCATAGCTGGGTCATACTAACACTAAATAAAATATTGTTTTCTGTGATACTATAATCTATATATATAATGAAAATAGGTTGTCTTTGTTCGCCAATCATGTAAAAACTACTAAACGTATAGACATGGGACTGGGACCATTCGATGCGAAATGATTTGTAGATGGTTTTAGGCTACTCATTTTTAGAATTCCGTAAATCCTTCGCCATTTTATTTATAATAAAAAGTACCCAGCGAAGCGGGCGGGACAGCTAGTACCAAATAAAGGTCATATAACCTGGTTTGACTTCATACCGATATTGTTCATTAAGTAACATAATTGACCAGCAAAATCGATATTTTATGACGTTTTGAACGTATGATGATGCCACACCGAATCAGTGGCACATCACTCATTTAATAACTTCGAGCTGTGATCACACATTAGTTATTGTGCATAGATCGCTGACCCTCATTCACCTCACACTTTTTATTCAATTTATAAAATTATTATATTAATTAGTTAGCTATGAATGAAAACACATTTAGGTACAATTTGTTTGAAAATATTTTTATTAAAATATATCTATACTTTACTGTAAAGAATTACTGAAAAATCTCGTTTATACACGTTCATAAAAATGCAAAGAAAGGGAGACAAAAAAATTATTAGATCCTAGATTAATCACACGCCTTGTTAAAATCTGACGAATTTAACTAAACTTACTTGGCTCCATCCACACCGATCTTCTCGTTGGGATTTGCAATGGGTTCCTCGGTATCGCTGTCACTGTCAGAGTCAGATATTTCGACGAGTTCTTGGCACTGTTTCTCCACTTCTAGCTGCATGAGGGGAGTCATAGCACGTACTCCATTCACCAGACCCTAGTGGAAAACGATTCTCGCTTATATAGAATTTACTAAATAAACTAATAGTACTCTGAATTCATAGCATAATTCAAACTGGATATTATACGCATTCGTCTTATCAACAAACAACCTAACCTTGCAAACAACCTATTTGCAACCTTTTAAGGAGTAAAAGGGCAATAAAAAAAATTAGGTAATCCATGACAACTAAAATTTTAGTTAGCTATTGTTATATATGCAGCCCTGATAATGATTTTCACCAATACGAGAGGATCATGCAGGTCAGCCATGGAATGGGCGAAGAACGTGTTCCACTATAACCATTACGTTACTTCACCTTTGATCTTACGGCGACATGAGATGGATGTGAAGCGAGCCGCCGCATCAAACACATCGCTTTTCTAAGAAATATCCCTTTAAAACTCAGAAATCGTGTGATATTTTATTGTAATAACAGAAAGAGAAACTCTAATACAAAGAATAGATATGATCGCAAAAATAGGGACATGAGTGTTCGCACAGACAAGAAACTAACAACAACTCCTTTGACATATATATAGTATGATTGATATATTCGACAAACTTCTAAATAATATCATGCCTCAATAATGTAAGGCCTTCTATGACATAGACATTGTTCGACATTGGTGGTTGGCAAATCATTTACACATTGAAACATTGTCTATGATATAAAAGTGATCCACTAATGAAACAAAATGCCTTTGTTTAGGCATCACATCTTTAATTAGCGAATATATAAAAATGCATGTTGGGGAAAATACCAGACACATGGATAAATAATAGACATACACACATACAAAGATAATCAAAAAAATAATGTGTATATAAAATAAAATGAAAATTCCTAGATGAATGAAAATTAAAAAAAAAAACTGACCTCCATTCTTCTAGCAACCTTTTCCAAGCACATTTCGCAGATATAGTCGCATTTTTTCTTCCTCTTCACCTCGAAATAGCTCATCACGAATCCGAGAGCCGGATAATATGTAACATCAGATTGGCATCCATTCGAACACAAATAGTTTATACATTTATTTGTGTCTCTGGCCTTCTGTAGTTCTACTGCACTTAACTTCTTCGGTGGGGATGGTATCTTGTCTATCGGTATTCAAAACAGGTAACAAATTTAATTAATATATTACTTAAAATTTTATTTGTCACTAAAATTAAGCCTAAACTAGTCTATTATTGGGCATGAGTGCTTTAGGATCACTAATGTAATTTATTTAGACATAAGATAAAAATAAAATACAGTGTTTGTACAGTTGATAATAATAAACATTAACATAAATTTCAATTATATTCAAGCAAATAATTTTTCTTCAATTCACCAATGAATGAAGAGAACTTTGTAATTCTTTTGATAAATACAAATATCAAATTCTTTAAACTATACAATAACTAACAAATCTACAAAATCCTAGGTAGATTTAAAAAAAAATTAGAATATCCATAATTAATATGGATTTGTAAATATATTATAAGATGATTAGATTATAGTTAATTATATTATGCAATAAAAATATCTCCATTTTTTAGTTAATGTAATCACACTTCAAATGGATCATTTATGAATTCTCTTCAACATCAACGTTAATCACCCATTCCAAATGTTAATTCACCTCGTGAATAATGACCAAAAATTAAAGGGTTGCTCTTTTTTGCTCTAGGGACACGAAATATTGATTGATGAATAAAATTAGTACAACATTTATAAATAATATGAAACAGCCTGATAGCAAAGAATTTCAATCGGTTTTTTCATTGGCATACTCAGGCATGGATGGTAGTTCTTGCCACATATTTTTTTTTAACAAAAAGTTTAAATTTTGAATTTCAGTTGAGACCTTATTACAGCAAAACACATATTGCCCCTTAAGTGGTTTGTTAACTTTACTGAGTCCAGTTTTACGAACAACGTTCTTATGTCTAGTGTTGATGACATTATTTTTTTATTACTAAAAACAAAACACAACAACTTAATAACAAATAGCTAAGCTTTAAGAATATAGAATGGTATTGAACAATAAAGCCTACCTCTTGCATTTTTTGCAGCATCCTCTTCATCGGAATCCAAATTGAAGACTTCCAAAGAGAATTTCGGCGCTTGGAACTTCTTTTCCTTGATAGGCGTCGTCTCTTCATCGGCTTTTAAATCAGGTGCCTGTGTTAATGCTTCATTTATGAAATGTTTACATTAAAATTTATCTATGGCACAGATTTGATATCTGTTTGAAAAAGCTAATAAAGAACTAGACAAAATGTCATTAGAAGACATTTTTAGGGTAGGCCCTTAAATTATTATTTAATTGCTTCATTGTAATGGCAAAATAGTTCTCAAAAATTATGGAAATTCAATATTGTTACAATTATAATTGACAGTCTAAGAACACATAGTAATCAAAAAATGATAAACTCTGGGAATACTAATAACAAAATTTTATTATATATTTATTTCTTCTAGATAATATGCAAAATTAATTTATTACAAAATTTCTCAATTTCTGCTGAAATTCCTATGTACTATTTAGTTTTAATATAAAAATGAAAACTGAGTTTCTTTTCGACAATGACGATGGCAAGCTAATAACTCAAATCGCTCACTTTTGCTTCTGGTATGATGAGCGTGTTCTCAGCTGCTGAACTAGCCGTCTTAATTGATACTTCACTTGTGTTCAACTTTGCCTGTAATGATAAAAAGAACGACAAACTTAAAATTATTAACTCAAAACCTAACTGCTGTTTAATGCCGCCAGTTAAAGCAATAATGGTATAAGCAATATAACAGCTTTTAATATTAGGACTCTTCATATCATAAAAACGTTAGATCTCGCAACAGGCTAGAAGACAGAATGAATTAACGATGGAGTTCAATTATTAAAAGTATTAAAGGTGGGTTGCAGTAAAACCTTTTTAAGGAACCATAAAAACAAAAAACTATCAAAAACTAATATATATGTGACAAATCATGTTGTTTTACAGGTATTTTTTTTCTTATAAAAGTAAAAATTATGCAAGAAAAATATTTATAAAATAATGTATTTTCACATTAATTATTATTTTATTATGTTTTAAGATTGGTTCTCAATAAGATTAAGTTCTCAGTGTGACTTGTTGCTAGACTGTTACTGTCAATAAGAGAAAAATGTATATCATCCTTTAGCAGTACGTAATATATTATATTAAGTGATGTGTGTATGTACGTTCCCTACGGACATCCTAAATGACTGGACCGATTTTAATGAAATTTTGTGGAAAACGCATTAGCCCAGCAGATAATCCTGTGAAGTTTGGTAGAGATTGGATGAATAAATTTTCCTATAGCATTATCGAAGGACAAACGAGCAAGCGAGCATCAGAATATAGATAGTTTCTGCTGCAAAGACTCTTGGACACACACGACTTCAGAGTAGTTATCGGTGCGTTGTCAACCTTTTGAATAGGAATACAGATTTTTAAGCTGATGGACAGGAAAAAAGCTGTCGGAGGAAGATTGTGCCACCGCAATTTTCACTCACTGAATGAAACACAACAAAGAAAACTGTTATTTCTCGTCTGTATTTCGTGAGAGTGCGGTACGGTACCGATTGAGCCGGCCTATCTATGTGCTGCAAGTTGACCATAGCATGGTCCTCGCAATAAATGGTAATTTTGTGTCATATTTCTTCTGTACTTATATAAATATCTACTGAAATTTCATCATATGACTGTTCATACATTTATCCACCATAAATCATATGACTATACATAATTACATCTACCTGTGCATAGCTGGGACAGGTCGCAAGTATAATATAGACATTCATACATCGACCAAATTGATGGCATATTAAAGGACCAAATTTTAAACATCTGACATCAATGAGCATACAGGAAATGATTGATTATCATAGCATATTAAATAGATTCTAACCTACATTTACTTAAAATTATATTATAAGTAAGTGCTCACTTAAGACAGAATTTCCTATAGATCACGTCATACAATCAAATGCTTCATAATCCTACTTTCAAGCAAATACAAATTGAAGTTATCATTCACCTTTTTCTGTGGTGTCGGTTTAGGTATCCCGCTGATCACCGTCTCATCAGCTTTCTCTACTATCTCGGATGTATCGCCGCAGCTGTTGCTCATGATTTCTATGTCTTTCGGTATGTTGACACTAATTTTAGACACTTCCTTGGCACTGGATATATCTTTGTCAGTATCAGATGATAGGACGTCCATTGTATCTTTATCGGGTGATAGTTTTTCTATTTCTTGAACATCTGAAAAAGTTGTCGTGATATTTAGCTGACAGACGATATAAAATTCAGTATCATTTTCACCAGATGTATTAGAGCTGTTTTCAAACATAGCAACATCCAGTTAAATAATAAAAAAACTATCAATGTCAAAATATAATTAAATTTTATTTTCATTATATTTTACATTACAAAATATAATTAAAATTAAATTATAACCAAATTGAAATTTTACTTAGGGGCCGTGCATCAACGTTCGCATAAAAGGGAGGAAGGTCTCCCTTAGTGTGACAAGACGTGACGAAGGGGATGGGTGGATCTAACGAAAAGTGATGTTCGTAGTTCCTTAAACAATTTTACTTTTTCTCTCGACTTGTTTTTATGTTACAATAAAAAGTCATACCTTTCTTATTTATATATACATACATATTTCTACATATATATTTATAGCATTATAGCTTATAACTCAGTTACATTCACTCATGTTTGTTTCTCTCGACATCAGTGTAATCGTTGAGGTCCGTCACAGTCGGTTCCCTTGTATCTCTAATATAGAAGAAAATAATGTTTCCTCGCGGCTCGTTGAGTTCGAACTACTATGCATATTAAAGGATGATAGAGTTAGTGCAGAAAATACAGTGTGGATCGATGAAGTAAGTGGTAGCTTTTAAGAGCAAAGAGATGAGACTAAAATGCCAATTAGAGATATTTTTGAATACTTAAAAAATCTTCGAAATTTCTATATGGAAATAATAAAATTAATTTTTTTTTACATATTATAGATATTTATTGATTTTTGTAAGTTTTATTATTGATAATAATGAATACTATTTTAAAATACCAAATTTGTGTAATATTAATCATAATGTATGGAGGGGTCGACCTCATGTAAAGTATTATTTATAGGGGCGGAGGGTAATCAAAATGGTCATATTTTATGAATAGCACCTTAAATAAATAAATAAAGAAGTCCAAGCTCACTATATTAAATAGACATATTAATAAATTTGTAATTTAACATGATGCAAAAGTTATTTCTAGGAGAAAACAGAATATTATCCAAAATCTACAGTTTGTTCTTGAATATAATGGGTAGATCAGATGTTAGAATTAGGGGTATTATTTTCTTAGTGACTATACAATAAATTTATTGAACACATAAGTTTCTATACTAAATTTATCAAGTGACTTAAATGCATTTGCATCTACGAATAATTTTGAAACACAATCTAAAGTGCAATAAATTGTAGGTGATGTAAAAACTGTCAACTTAATTAATAAGACACGTGAGAAATCCTAATAGCTACTAAACCATTAAGAAAGCAAAGGACCTAATATCCGGTCTCAATTTTAATTCCAGTTTCATAGATGGTTCGATCTTGGTCCTGCTTCCGACTTTGATCCCTATGCCGAGCTTAGTATCTCTCCGAATATTCAACAATCGGAATAAATAGAAATGATACTCATATATGTGGAATTTCCTCTTAATAGCATTAATTAATTGTTTGTTGAAACATAAAAATAATAGAGTATACTTATTCATATATTAGTATAGTTTAATCAAAAGGTATTGAACAGTGTGTCAAAGAAATTTTCTGTCTTTTTTTACATGAAAAACTTGTGTTTCATAAACTTATCATTTTCGCGGGTCACAAGTGTTTCATATCTTTTATAATCTCATTCATAGCGACTAACTGGATGGGTCAATGTCATATCAGTGAGGAACTACAAGGTGAGTTAATGGCGTCAACATTGCATTAGAAAGTGAAATTATAAACCCACCATCCTCAGAAGAACTTTCTTCTAAATCAACAATATTGAGAATGTGTATGGGCTTCGATGTTTCCAAGTTGAGTTTTTTACTCGGTACGCTTGGATCTTTGTTTTCGGATGGCTTTTTAGATGTTAACTCTTGTAAAATTGCTAAAATGTTTAAATAACAATTACAAATATTAATATGCATAGATTAGTACACCTATTGTACTTGGATACATAGAATTTACCCAATTCTGTAAAATCAGTACATTATAGTCATTAATAGTACTGATCATTCGTGACTCAATGATGTATAACAATTTCTGAATATTAAAATAAAAAAAAAAAGGAAATACATCATATTCGCACTTCGACATGCAGAGTCCAAACGTAATCACAACTGATTTAATTTAAAGATTACAGACATAAAGGAGCAAAGGCAGCCCCTACACACAGGTGTACAGGTGCTTGTGAATCATGAGTAAGGCAGATGGCAGGTGCTCAGCGCCACACAGCAATGCACAATCCAACATGCGCAAGCCTTCAGTTCAATTCCTGCAGCAACATATTTGCTATGCTGCATATAACAATAGTCATACCTATGTATATAACAGCTTCAGCTGCATTTATCAAGTCATACCTATGTATGACAATAGTCATACATAGGTATGACAATAGTCATACATAGGTATGACTATTGTTTTACCATGGATACGATAGTGTCGAAGCATAAAACAAAATAATTTATAAATCAACAAATTACACTTTTTACATGCATATTATTGCATTTATCTGCATATATAACAAATTCTCATATACTCCATTATGCAATTCCTTTTCAGTGGCATATAGCTACTGTTTGTTATTTAAAGTCCTTTTTGTCCCATGCAAAAAGTCCATATATGGGAAGATAATACAGTTGAACCTCGATAAGTTAAAGTCCAAGGGAAACACAAAATGTTTTGTTGAATAGGTTAATATAAAGGTAGGTATGTACATATGTATGTATGTACCCTTGTTCCACCCTTTATCAGAATTTGAGTGTTGTTAGTTTTCTTTTTGAACTCATTTTAAGCCAGTTTTATCACAGAGTAAGTAAAGCGATGTTTCCAGGACAATGATCAAAAACTTATGATCCAAGACTTACTTATGTCTTAAGGCTAACCGCCACAAAGCTTTAAAGAATTTCGAAGAGGCAAACAATAGGTGACATATATATTGTTTACGTTAACAATTTAACTAGTGAACACGTGCAAGCAATAAATACCGAAACCTTTTGTTTTGCACACTCTTTCAAAATGACTCATTGACAAACAATTTCTGTTATAGAAGTTGTGGAAACATTTCTTTAAGTTACTGAGGGCCAATACAGAGATTACTTATTTAAGTTATAGAGGTTTTGGACTCTAGGAAGGGAATATATTATTTTTTGAAGTTATAGAGGTTTTTAAGTTACCAAGGTTTGAGTTATCGAGGTTCTACTGTAACACAATTTATTATTTCAACTGTTTATATTAATATACCAAAAGAACTAGTGCATTCCAAATTAAATATCTGATATTTAATAAATTTAGATTATTAAAAAACAATGTAAAATAAAAAAAACAATATATATAAGATAAATAGTGTTATAAAGATACTATATTTCTTGAGTCACAATTCAGAAAAGCGAAATAAAAAGTTATAATTGTTAAAACTACAGAGATTACTTTGTTCTATGCCTATATGGTCATCATTCTTACTTAATCATCATACGCAACATCACTATAATTCATCATCTATTCACCTTTTTCTTTCCCTGGTGGTGAAGTTACTCGTGATGCATTTGTTATAATTAAATTACAAGCCCCCTCCTTTATATCTGTGTGAATTGTTTAAGAATTAATAAATACATTAATCTTTTGCAGGAGGAAAATCGCTTTAAAAAATTTTAAAGATGCATTTCCAATTAACAATTATATATATATTTTTTGTATCAATATTTACTAATATTTCAAATATTGAAAAATTATAAACAGTAATAATATAATTCAATTCAAACATGATATTGTATTAAGTAGTAAGCCCTAAATTACCAATATGTATAAATATAAAATATATAGAAAATGGACTTAAAGTACTGTTTGTTTAAAATTACAAACAGAAGAAAACATGTTAATAATTCACAATATTAATGACCCAACAACTAATTTTTATTTCATGGAACACAGACTTAAGAATTACAAGGATTATAGAAATCAAAATATTGAAAATAAAAATGAGGAAATAAGGAATTAACTAATAAAATGCATGTGCATATCACAGCGAATCGGAAACCGAGGAAGATTGGACTAATGAAATGGTGGGGAAGGAGTGGGCCACCAGAACTCTCACTCATTGGACGAAACACAACAGCAACTGCCACTTCACATCTGTATTCTGTGCGAGTGTGATTTTTTATGGGTTGAGCCGGCCCATTTTTGTTACAGGCAAGTTGGCTCCGATAAAGCTCTACCACAATAATGGATAAAAATACAATGAATTGTCAAAAATTAGAGCCGTAGTTAAAAGAATGGCAACCGATCAAACGTCTAGTTCAGTGGTTGTCAGAATAAAGGACAATCTTTAATAATAAATTAAAGCTCATAATTGATTATAGTTCCTTAATGGATGTCACCAAAACCATTCTATTTATAAATAATAAGAATGTAAAGAAAATTATTAATGTTTGCATTAAGTTACCAACGGAGTTAGTTGTGTATGGTGTGGGGAGAACTTTTTTTATCTTTGTGCCCATTAATGAGGACACTAAAGAAGAATAATTGCAAATATGAATAAATATATATATAAAATAAAACCAGAAATATATCATTAGAAATAAAAAAAATTTAATTCTATGTAATCAGAAGCTATAGATATAGATGGATATGTTTTAAATTAATAGTTATGACGAAATATTTGGAAATTTGAAAAAAAAACTATGAAGAAAAACAATGAATACAAAAAAGAAATTAAAAAAAAATGTTTCGATTATATCAATAGTTTTAATTCTCATAATATTTAATAACGTGTTTTGATATTAATTGTTGAATAAAATTTCACCTGTTGTCTCAGAAGAATCTATATTTGTAGCATTGATATCTTCAGTTGTTTTGCTATCTTTTGGGATATTTTCGCTGGCAACCTGCATAGTTTGATCGTTCGTTACATCCGATATTTGTAAGTGGTCTACTTCCATGGGTTCTTCTGTGCTTATTTCTTTAATGGTTTCCTTAGCCTCTAACGCCTCACTTTCTTTAGTGGATTCTACCTATTAAAAAAAAAGTCAAAACTACAGACACATGTTGAAACGAAAATAACTATCTTCGTAATGAAACGGTTTACTTAACTTCCTCCTAATCATCATACAAATTTAGTGAAATATGGCAAAAATCCAAAACTGGAACCCAGAATCTACTGCTATGATGTTCAGTTTTGGGATAAGCAAGACATAAAAAAAATTGTGTACACTTTAGAAAGTGCATAATTCTATGCATTGAAATAAAATTCAGTACAAAATCTTGACTCCAGATTTATGTTAAGTGCATATGCAAGAACTAGTTATGTCAAAGAGATTTAAGATGGTGGCAAGTCAAAACATTTTAAAACTCTTGAATATCCGCTTAATGGATTTTGGTAAATGATATATATCAGAAATGGTTAGTAAAGTGCAAGCAATGATTGAGTCAGGTTTTGTTGGCTCGAATTTGAGACTCCCCCCCCTTAAATATATTTTTTTAAATTGAGTGCCTTGGATTTTAAATCCTACACAGTGACCCAATGGGTGATAAAAAATGCAATCAAAACATTGTCATCAGTAATGTGACAATGTCCGAGACTGGTAATTTGACGTCCTTTTAAAACATGAAGCAAATGGTTTAAATGTTTAAAAAGTTACTGGTCAGTTTGTCCATGGTCGAAATTCAAATCTGGTATCTTCTACTTTCAGAACAATACTCTAAACCATTTAGCTATCACTGCTTGTAATAAATGATATATTGCAAATGTAAATAAATTGTAAAAGAAAATTATTTGATACAACTATCAATGTCTATGAACAAAAAAAAAAAGCAATCACAAACAAACAAGACTTTAACCAGAAAACATACTTGTGATACCTCACTGATTACTATTTTTAAACTCTCTCCTCCTGGTTCCAAATTCAAATTGGTTACTTCATCTGTGCTTGCACTGTCTTCTACTTCACTTCTAGCTTTGTCTATATCTGGAAAACCATCGACAGCATTCTCAGGATTTACATAGGATGATATATGTTTATCACATTCTTTATTGTCTTCAGAGTGTTGAGCACTTGAATCTTCGGAATAGTCCATAGTCATTTGGTTACTTTCTAGAAATGGACATTTGTTTGAATACAATGTGGAAGGCAATGAATAATGGCATAATTATGCATTAGTCTCACAGTCACAATTTGATAATGACTTGAAAATAAAACATAAAGGTTTATTCATACAAATGTTAAATTAATTTCTAATATAGCTAATTGCAGCTGGCCTTTTGAATAGAAATAAACTCATTGTAAATGACAAATATTAACAAAACAAAAATCAATTAAAATGCCATTATGATAGTTGCCATCCACATTCGATATTCTTAAAATGATTGCTACCTTCATCTTGGTCATCATCGTCTTCATCCTCATCCTCCTCTTCCTGTTCTTCATCTTCCTCCACAGTTCTTGATGATTCAGCTAGAAAGACCCAAGCTATCATCTACTTCTGGTATTTCATCAGAAGCATCTGGATCCATTGGTTTAGACATATCACCATCAAAAACTTGTTCTGAAGTTGAAGGTTGTGATATTTCAGTTGCGTGTGAAATATTTTGGAACTCTTCAACAGAAGTATTTTTTTTTGTTGCTCTTTAGAAGAACATGGCTCAATCAATTCTATCACAGGTTTAGACGGCAAATCTGTTTCTAGTTCTTTAGAAATCAATGATGGAATATTCTGTATTGTTTCTAAATTATCATCTTTGTTTTGTAGATTATGCGTAGTCTGCTCTTTTCTATCACTGATACTTTTTTCTTCGTCATCAAACATTGAGATGTTTTCTACAGTTTTACTAGAATTTACTACATTATTTTCTTTGATTTCAATCTGACCCGAAACCTCATGGTCGTTTGAAATATTTAAATTTGAATCTACTTTAGGACAGTCTTCTTTCTTCATTGGAGATTCATTTGGCACATTCTGAAAATTTTTCTTGAGATTTAAATCTACTGCAGGTTCATTTTCCCGTTCCTTTTCACTAGAAGTATTTTTATTTGCTATTTTTATAGTATTCGCTTGATCGATTGAATTAACTTCCATATTTTCCACAATATCACTACTCGTTGTTTTTGATAATGGCAAGTTGATGATTTCTTTAGATGACAACACATTTGAATTCATCCCTTCTGATTGCATATTTTTCTCTGAACTTGAGACTGCAGAATCAGAGAATACTGTTGTAGGCGTTGCTTCTGCACAATTCTCAAGGTTAGGGGATACCCTGAGAAGTTTTTCTGGTGAATCACATGGTGATAATACCAATGGCTCCATGTCCATTGAAGTATTTATCGGACTATTCACTGGACTAATAGACATAGCCGCAGGTAGGATATCTGTAGAACTAATAGTATCAGAAGACATTTTCGAAGGCTCTGCCTTATCACTTTCAACAGAGGTACCTAATTCATTCTGACTTTTCAAAACCGAATTTTCAGTTGATATTACTGAGTCTTCATGAGTTTTAGGATCATTTAGTGCAGATTCTTTAGAAGCGACTTCATGGGTATCGGTTAATGTTTCAACATTGCCTTTTTCTGGAGACGCAACTTCTTCTTCATTAGCAATAACCTTTTCAGTTACAGATTCTATTCCACTCATGTTTTTATTCACTAAACAAATACGGACCTCAATCAGGCGAATTACTGAAATATCTGATAACTGTGTTATTTTGCCGGGACAAGCAAATTTAAATTATTCTGTTCATAGTACTATTTTCACTATTAGACATAATTATATTGAGTTTTTAAAATATCACAATATAAATTAAACGAGGAAAAAACATTCGCATAAAATCACAGATTGTAATCATTTAATTTACACACTGAAAACAAACCCAAACTAAAATGAGCTCAACCGGACCAACCTCATTCAATTGACCACAGATGAGTACGAAAGAAGAACCTCAACGATTTATAGGCTCATAGAAATTGAAAAGCTATTGAGAAGTCAAAAAATCTATAAAAATATAAAATGACAATAAAACTAAATTGCATTTCAAAGCTACTTTAGGAGGTAACAACACTGTATATGAAATCATTTATGCAAATTTGATTAAAACTGAGTAAGTATCTGGATTACTTTCAAAGTAATCCAAATAATTACTTTTTACTTTTCGCTAAGATTTTAGAAAAATAAAATAAAAGCAAAGTGAATCATGAGCATTATACTTTAGTCTTTCTTGTTTTTACGTCGATTAGTTCTTCTATGTGGTGTCAAACCAAAAACAGAAACCACCACAACTAATATAAAATTATATTAGTTATTTTTGTGAATTAGATCGATTCACTTTGAAATAATGCTTTCTTAGTACCTACGACATACGGTAAAATTATCTATTATTGTTATTTGACGTTAAGCATGGCTCATTTCTGTTGAGAAAATAATCTGCTAAATTATAAACGGAATTCCCACTAACTTTTAATACTAACCTGTGATATAGTACATAAACTTCTTGACATGTTATTTTAGGATTTTGTTTTACTATAAATTATTTATAATTTTTGGCCAAATCTTTGATAACCAAATATATTCAAATATAAAAAAAGAAAATGGTTATAACGATCGACAAGGATTGCTCTACAAATCTTATACAGGCTAAATTGGTGGAATATTAAAAAGAGTCAAATTTGAAGCACTTGAAACCAGAAAGGTCGCATGAAATAACCGAATGATGTTAATGAAACAAGAACAAGAGAGATATTCAAAGATTGTACATTTCGTAAATGTGTGTTTCTACCTGCTTTTTCTAGAAATAGGAATGAGTTTATGCATTATTATATTATTAAAAGACGACGCGGAAATAGTAGAGTGTCTATGGGACAGTATAGGATCCCAATGTTCTCATGCTTTCCCTCCGCATGACATATTACGTATACACCGCATCGAGAAAGAACTCCAACACAAACCTCCTCGAACCCAAAACGATCTGTCTGTCGTCTCTCTCTATACGAAGCACAAATGCTGATTAAATCTTTCAAAACCAAAAAGAAACCGGGCCTCGATGGTATCAGTAATGAAGCTATTAAATACTTTTGGGTTTACTATAGTGACTATATTTAATGCGTGTCTCAAAAATTGCTATTTTTCCCCATTTGCAAAGAAACAGAGGTAACAGGTACATAAACCAGGGAAACCTCGTGACCTCCCTGACAGTTATAAAAATCAGCCCCTTGAGTGATCTAGGTAAACTTTTCGAGAAAATCCTCAAAACTCACATAAGCAATCACCATCTCGGGAAAGGCCTTATTATAGATGAATAGTTAGGTTTTCGTCCTATTTATTCATGTCCCTAGCAAGCCCTACGTCAAGTCCACTACATCACAGAGGGTTTTAAGCCCAGGCAAGAAACCATAACTGCTTTTTTTCGTTTCAGCTAAAGCGTTCGATATGATATGGCACGTGCGTCTTATTTATAAACTTCATGTTGTCGAAGTATCAGATCGTCTCATTTACATTATATAATCCCATCAGCGATAGGTATTTCGTTTTTAGAAACGAGTACACACATTTGACTAGACTCTAGACAGTTCAAGGCTCCACCCTCTTTCCTTTCCTGCACTCCGTATACACAAATGACATTCTGCGTCCGACGTCAAATGACTAACTCGTGATATTCGCAGACGATACCGCGTTGCATTATCATGCAAGGCACAAAACAACCCTTCTTCACCTTCAGAAGGTCATTGATGAGCTGGATCGATGGTTTCGTACCCGGAAGATAGAGGTTAACCATAAGAAGTCAGCCGCTATACAATTCAAATATAGCAAGCATAGGAGTCGATAAATTGTCGATTTAAACACGCCCTGTAATTAAAGGTTGAACGCGAATATACCCTGGCACTTCAACTAAATACTTGCTCAGTGTTTATAATTGAATTGTCACGCTCTATAGAAACCTCTATTTCAAAGATCATATAGAGCGCATTAGGAAATTGCAAATTTCTACCGAGGATGCCTTGGCGCAATGCTTGGTAAAAAAAATAAATTGTCACTGCTATAATAAGCACACTATTTACAAAATTTGCATCTATCATCTTCGCCATTTAGAATAAATTCTTTAGAGATGTTACGAACGTCCACTCGTTTGTTCGAAATTCAGTACTTTACAGGTATCTAGAACTCCCTACCACAATCAAATTCATTAAGAACGCATCTAAGCATTTCTTCGACATCGCGGAATCGCATCTAAATGCGTTCCTCCGCTCGGTAACCCCCATGAGCCACCTTAACTCTATCATTTTATCCATAGGCCACGGAACGTACCTACCGATCCACCTGACGCTCATATAACGGTAGTAAAAAATTTCATGGAAGTCAACGATTGTAAAGACTGACTAAGCTTAGGTATCCCTCAGTCAGTAAGATTTAATTAGGCTGTCACCTTACTCCACTGGGCCGCTTCCGTGCCGGGAAAGGACCAATGGACCTGATCCGCGTCGGTGTCAATTGACATCCTATGCCGAGGTCATCCCCTAAGAAATCGTTTATAGGGTATGTCACTGAGTTCAGTTCGATCGCCCACCCCGAACAGACGCTACCACGCACCCGCACCCAGCGCTCTAAGTTATTCGCTTTTTGTGCAGATCGCCGCTCCGCTGCGCCTTGCGACCCTTCCGGCCCTGCCGATCGAGAGTCCGCTGCGCCGCCAGCTGCCACGCTCCACAACTAATAATAATTTATTATTTCAGGTTTTTAACTCGCTGAATTTTGGAAAATTTTTAATTAAGATTTCACAAATAAAGCTACATTTTCGAAAAACCCTTAAGGTCAAATCACGTCTACCTATCGGTGTCAACGAGGTGATTTGCAGCGAGCCCCGGGCGCTGGCCTTTCCCCTTCAGGGAACGGCAAACCCGGACGGACCTGGGACCACCGGCCTTGGAGGGTACTCCTCGCCGATACCAGGTGTATCCGATACCTCGCCCACCCTCCAACATCCCTCACTCAATCCTCCGTACCCCATTTGCTAGGTCTATAGCAGACCTAGCTCGGATACGGAGCTGTCAGGGCCGCTAGGTCAAAACCCGCGCGCCCCTTATTTCGAATTTAAAACCTCAATATTAAAAAAGACTTACTAGATGACACACCGCGCAAACATAGCTGAGCATCCCATTGTGTGTTCGCATACCTGCCCGTCGAGCTCCGAGAATTCGGCCGGCCGACCCGAGTCGTCTATTGTTCGCCCCGACGAACAATAGACGGTATAGACACTGCGCGACAGCCGGCAACTGTACGATCAAACGCGCACGGTATCACTCAAGTATATATACCGTTAGCGTTAATACACCTGTATTAATGCTATACAACGCATAAACATAAATAATAATTTAATTTAATTTAAAATTAGCCTACCATGGATCAAGATTCCCTCTGCTCTCCTGGGGCGGGAGGGTCTGGCCCAAAACTCCCATCATGTTAGAATTCATACAACAGGTCCAACAAAGCGCTGTCCGAAATAGGATACGAAGCGCCTCAGGACGTAGTAAAAAACTAATCGCGAGAGTGACCCCTGTCTCGATCCGCGCCTCGAGCCGCGCAACATCACCAATGAAGGCGAATTAAAATAAACGCCAGGTGAGCTCATCGTCCGACAGGAGCGACGTGCTCCGACAGCACAGTCGTCGATCGGACAGCGGTCCGAAAACAGTAACACCTCTACCCTCGTAGAGGTAAAATAAACGAGCGCTAAGAAAAGCGCTCAAAAAAGCGAAGGTGACTCACGACCAACCGGAGATGGACATAGACCCATCATCGGCGCCCACATCCCGTGCAAATGATGCAAAGCTCTCTCCTGCCGCGGTCCAACAGACTCAGACTACGAGTACCGCCCCGGTTGAGTCAACCCGAAATCAAGTTTCCGCTTCCACGCAGGCGGTGACCGCCAAACCACTCCTAGGACGGGTGCCAAGCCCGCACCTCCTAGGCCTAAACTGCCTCCACCGATTTTCTTGCGCAAAGGCGCTTGCTTCCTCCAAATATCCGCAAAATGCACCCGTCTGCGGATAAATTACAGTAAAGCCGTCCGCACCGCCGACGGCGGCATTAAAATTCACTGCCCAGATGTTGAGACTTTCCGCAGTCTCAACAAATATCTCGTGGACTTCAAAGTCCAATTTCACACGTACGCCCTCGAGGAGGAGCCTAAACTAAAGGCCGTTATCCGCGGCATTCCTACCGACTTCTCGGTAGACGAAATCCAAGCCGACCTCTGCGGCAGGGCTTCCCTGTGCACTCGGTGCACTGACTTTTCCGCAGAGACGGCTCACCATTATGGCTAGTTCTCGCCGTCCTTCCCAGGACCGAGGAAGCCAAGAATATTTTCAATAATCTGAAAATGGCGTGTGGCCTCTCGGATATCCGAGTAGAGGCTCCGTACAAGAAAGGAGGTCCAGAGCAGTGCCACCGCTGCCAGTTGTACGGCCACGCAGCCGCCAACTGTTATGCGGACCCGCGCTGCGTGAAATGTTTGGTCCCACATTGGACCAGAGAGTGCCCGCGTACTCGTGAGTCAGGAGAGAAACCCTCCTGCGTGAATTGTCTCCAGCAGCATACGGCCAACTATAGGGGAAGTCCGAAAGCCCCTAAATTTATTTCCAATAGGCCTAATCCCAATAGGCCTAAAAGTAACCCGTAGCTCCGCCTCGGGATCTAAATAACTTTCTCGATCTTGCGGGAAACAAAACAACTGGCTGCCGCCTCTCCCCCGCCCAACCCGTGGGGTAAACCAAAGCCCACGCTGCCACCGAGGGCCGCTCCGGACCGTCCGGAGCATCGCGAGCCACCTGTTCGCCCTCCGCTTGCACCTCATCGTTTGCAGACGACATCCAAACGGTGATGTCCATCCTTCGCGCTGTTAAGAGCTAGAGATTTCGAAATTCGCCCGAGATTTCAGCGTGCAGTAACGTCAAAGAGAAACTCATGGTTCTCGATGATACCATCACCTGATGGTTAAATTAGAGTCCATATAAATGTCTGCACCTGGGTGTAGCAGCTTTCTCCCTCAGTTGGGCGCCTCAAACCAAAAATATTAGATTATTATCATTCAACGCTTGCGGTCTAACTTCGAACGTTTTGAGGGTTAAAAAAATATATCGGAGAACCAGCATCGATATCGCTCTCGTACAAGAAACTATCTCTCAAACCAGATAGGCCTGGTACAGCATCGCAGGCTATGTTCAAATACGAACGGACAGGACATACAGTAGTAAGGTGGTACCTTTTGTACCATACGCTCTCTACATTGCGGCTCTATTAATATTTCTCCACTTACAAATATGGAAGCCACGGGTTGTAGACTCGCTATGACGGGCCATAGTACACTCGTCATAGTCTCGGTCTATCTCCGTCTCCAAACGGTTGCTCCGGCGCGACCTAAGAGCTCTTTGCCTTGGGGATGCCGTCAACCTCTTCGGTGATTTCAATAGTAAAACATAAGATGGGGCTGCTCATCTAACAATTATAACGGAATTAAACTCGACGAACTCGAGGACAGACTAGACTTCGGAATCATCGCGCCCTCTACGTCAACATGTTTTCCCATGTCGTCACACATAGACCCTCGACGATAGATATCGCACTCACTAAAGGAGTTGCACTTAATTTCAATAATGGTTGAGACAATACACGGTCTCATCTGACCATCGGCCGGTTATATTAAAATGGGACCTCCGACGGCGGGAGGCCTATTCTATCCGTAAAATTACTAATTGGAAAAGAGTGTCGACCGCGCTTGAGGAAATCGACACTACAAACCTCAACAGCATTCCCAATGATCGCGTCTGGGTGGAATTGACTTCCGGTGCTCTAATCAGGACAGTTCGAGAGAGGAAGCGGAGGTTCCGGCATCCTGGATCCGCCAGAAGTTTCCGCCGTGATGTCGCGCCGAACCGGTATAAACGCGGCAAGTGTTTAAATTAAAGTTAACCGGAGATTAAAATCGCTCAGGTTAAACAAAACGTGGTGAACAGTACGGGAGATAAGAGTGCCTTGCAGACTCTATAGAGCTCAATACTCTACACGCCCCCGCACGACATCGCTCATATCAATCACATCGAGGAAGGGTTCTCCAAAAACTCCCTGAACCTAAGACGATCTGGCTCTCGTCTCACTCATCGAAGTCCAAACACTAGTGAAATCATTTAACACCAGAGGCACCGGGCCTCGATGATGTATTAATAAAGCAATCAAATGCTTTTTACGCCGTTGTTAAGCTTGCTGGTCGCGATTTTTAACGTGCCTAAAATTGCTATTTTTCTGGAAGGGTGGAGGTTATAGGCATCCACAAAGGGAAAACCGCGACCTCCTGCCAGCTACAGACCGATCAGCCTCCTGAGCGGTCTGGGCAACCCGAGAAAATTCTCAAAACTCGTCTTAGCGATCACCTCCTGGGGAAGGGCCTTATCATAGATGAACAGTTCGGCTTTCCCCAGCGATATTCCACAGCAAGTCCTCCGCTTAGTAGGTATGTCTCGGAGGGCTTTGAAACCGAACAGCAGCACCAGTGTTTCTTTGATGTAGCTAAGGCCTGATAGGGATATGGCACGCAGGTCTGATTTATAAGTTATATTCTCTCCAAGTACCAGATCGCCTCATAATCACTATTTAAAATTATTTACCAAGAGACATTTCACATTTAGGGCACGAGAGCACTCACTCGACAGGGCGTCTTATCAGAGCAGGAATTCCTCAGGGCTCTACCCTCTCCTCCTGCTGTACTCCGCGTACACAAACGATGTACCGCGACCGTCGTCATCTGGCGTCCAGCTCGCGTTATTCGCGGACGATACCGCGCACGGAAATAGGAATAGAGCACCCGATTCACCCTCCTCCCCTCCAGGGGCCATTGACGAGCTAGGTCAATGGTTCCGGAAGTGGAGGATAGAAGTAAAACCGACAAATCAGCAGCCATACAATTCAAGTATGGGATGGAGTCGACTCATTGTCGACAAAAACCTCCCAATCTTAAAATGTTGGATGCGATCATTCCGTGGCAACGAACTACAAATATTAGGAGTCACGCTAAAAATCACTTTGAGATCATATCGAGCGTGTTAAATACTGCACTTCTCTAAAGCAAAGCTCGGGCCGTGCTCGGTGAAAAAGTAAACTATCTAGACCTAATAAACGTACCATATACAAAATGTGCATGGGACGGTGATGACATACGCGTCTCCCGTCTTCGCTCACGCCGCTCCGAAAGCACTACATAGACTACAGGTAATACAGAATAAATTCTGTAGAGCCGCAACGGATGCACATTGGTGTGTTCGTGCAATTCTCCATAGGGACCGAACTCCCACTATTTCCAAATATATGAAGGACGCATCGAAGCGATTCTTGTCGCAGGATCACACCAATGCGTTTGTTCTTTCGCGGCGGTTGACTATCAACCGCCGCATCCCACCTACCACCGTAGGCCACGGAACGTACTTACCGATCCACCTGACGCTCTTACAGCGGTTGAAAGCCATAAACGTCAACGACACGCATGACTGACTTAGAATGGTATATCGTTAGTCAGGTCATCGACCTAAACACCTTACTCCACCCGGCCGCCACTAACCGCCTCCGGCCGGGCGGGAGGAAGGAACCGACCGTGACGGTTTCCTGCGACATCTATGCCGAGACGACTCCCTCGGCGTCGTCCATAGCGCATGTCACGCGTCGGCACTCGCATGTGCCGTCCGGCCGCACTGGTGGAAACTATCAAAGTCGTCGGACTTGTCATCCGACTCGTCTCGACCGATAAATAATAATAGCCGACCAAGTACTTCACTTTCAGGAGAAAGTTTTTAGTGGGTTTCAGTTCTACACTACCCTACGCGAACGCGAGGTTGCAGGATGAACATTTTTACCTCCTCCGCCGCAGAAACAAAAAAAAGGTGTGTCACTCGTCACTGTCGCCCCATTGTCTGGCGCGTTAGATAAAGCTGTCCAGCATTCCAAATCTTCCGACCCGTCTTTTTCAGGGGAACTTTTTTAGTGGGTTTCAGCCCCATACTATCCGCACGCATAGACGCGCGGGTGTGCATTATGCATTTTTTACTTTCTTCACTTCACTTTTAAATTCATGAAAATGTATTTATGTTACAAGTTAATAAGTTGTTAATAAAGTAATAAGTTGTAAATAAATAATAAATTAGTCGTTAATAAGTTGCAGATCTTTACTTGCACTGAGTATATTTTTTACTTCATCTGGTGCTTGGAAACTGTAACACAGTTTAAATTTATGTAAATAAAATTCCAATCACCCACAATGCTTTTTAGTTTCAAACTTTAGTTGAAGTTACTCACCTTTATACTTTAATCTACGAAAAATAAATAACTATTATTATTGTCAATTCCATTACCACAAAATAAAAATAATACTTTTTGGAACCAAATAAGTGTTAGTTTCATAAATGTGTACATACAGGACAACGTTTACAAAAAAATGTACAATTTTGTTAAATTTAATTGTTGTTTCATATTTCAATAATCAAAGTGTATCACCATAAATCTAATATTTATGAACATTCATAACTAATCAAACAAGTTAAACTTATTAAGAACAACATGAGTGCTTGGCGGATCGTGGAGATTAAAATAGATGAAAGGGGTTCCGCTGAAATTTTCCGAATTGTTACAAGGAGAGCCACTAACATGGGACCCTAAATATAAATTCATAAAAACTTGAATTTTTTATCAGTTTAAATATATATTTTATTTTTTATGAAAGCCAAAAGTGATGTATTAATTAATAATAAGACCTAATCATCAATTGTATCCGCTATCTTAGCAGATGCTAATTAATCAACATTATGAATAACGTGTGCATAAGCTGATACACTTTGATCATATTTTTATTAAGTTTCTAAATATATTTTCATTAATATTTGTACATTTCTTGGATTGCATTACGATTATTATAAACACTTCGACATTTGACGTTTATAGCTATTGATAATCAAATTTTGACGTTTTGAAGTTTTGACAGTAAAACCTATTTAATAAAACGATAACTAATGCTTACTTTCACAAATTCTTTAAATTTGTGTGGTGGTATTTGTTCAAAGTTTTTATTATTTCTTTATAATATTTCAAAATCGTCATTGTCTTTGTGTCAGTATCATTAATTATTCCGAAATAAACATTTCCTAATTCATTATTTAAAATTATCGCTTGTTTATATGAATCCGGTCAAAGTAACCGTAATAAGATTGATTGCTAGTCATTGTGTTTATTTACGTGTCTCTATGTCTGTGAAATAAAAATTGTGAATCCACAATGGTCAACAGCTTCCTGTCTTCGCGTTATATGTTCATGGGCGCCGCTATAGTAGGCGTAGTCGGTGCCGCGGGTATGTTTTTGTATGAGCAACTCTATGCTGAAAAAAGGAGAACAATGTTATGTAAGTATTGATCAGAAAGATGGGAATATTTCATCATTAGGTTGTACAAGACTATAAAAAAAAAATTAAACACAGATAATATATTTTAGCCATTACAATATTTGATGGCTGTTGCAGGAGTCTGGATTAAAGTATTAGTTTATTATAATGATGGGTTGTTTTTGATTTAAGATAAGTAATGTTAGTGAAGTTGTTCGCTCACATATTATTTATAATGCCCTTCATCATGTACACCATCGACAGTAGTGTACATGATTTTTATATCAAGTTTTATTTTTATCAAAAAAAGGTTTTGTAAAATAGGACTTAAGTTATGAAATACATTAGGTAATAAACATATAATTCTTGAAAAGATTTTGAACTAGAATGGGGACATATATAGGACATATATTATGAATAGCTTAAAACTCAGACTGCGCAGAAACTGTTCCAAAAAACAGATAACTTGAGAATCCAGTAATTTGAAATATGAAATAAATTTGGTAGTAATCATGTCTTGTACTTAGTATTAATTTTCTTTTGGTAGGTCTAGAAGTTATAATTTAAAATCATAGTAATGTTAAGTAATAATGGGGATGATCCTGATAAATAAAAGATAAATCATGCTGTTTTTTTTTTGTTACATCGATGTGTGATATCGCACTTTGAAAGTAAATATCTATATCCGAGGGTGTACCCAACTTTTGGATTTGGGGCAAATTAGGAAATTAATCCAAATCCCTCATGCTAATTGTGCTGTACACTATGCAATGTAGGGGGAATATCTACCCAGGAACTGGGCACACCCGAGGCTGGGGAAGGGGCAGTTGCCCACTGTTGCCTGCCCAGGTGCATCCTTGTCAACATCAATGTATTAATAATAATGGTAATGAAGTGGAAGAGGTTAAATGCATCAATGGCTCTACTTACAAAATTTAATTTTCTTTTTCTTATTTACTAACATAGTGTAGGTGTAAACAAGCAGACGAACCGTCAGAGAATATATGTCACCATCGTCCATGAACATTCACAACCCCAGAGGAGTTACAAATTCGTTGCCGGCCTTTTGGGTGGGAATAGGATATCTAACGGAGGGGATCTGGTTGACGGAAAGGGGCGAGAGGGGAATGGGGTACTGGAACTCTCGCTAACTTATAGAATGTAATAGCAGAAGCTGCTAATTTCATGTTTGTGTTCTGTGAGTGTGTGATCTTTCACCAGTCAAGTCAGCCTATTTTTTGAGCCACAGCCAAAATGGTGGTAGTATGGCTCTATCGCTTTTCTCATAATTTCGTACAAATAATGCCTTTCGAATCCGATATATTAATGATAAAATCTTTTGTATCTTGAAATGCATAGAAATGAAAACTCATTAAAATCTTTAGCATTTTTAGAAATATGTGTTATGGGGCTTGAAATTCATTGAAAATTTAAGGAACACATTTAAAAAAAAATTAGTTAAACAGGAAATGATCGATTGCGACAATTTTTTTTACAGTACAAGAAGTGGCACGCCTAGAAAAGCAAGTGCTGTCGATGAGGACTGAACTGGAGACACTCAGAGAATTGCAAAAAGAAATGTGAGTCCATGTTTACATATCCATGTTACTTATCCACCTTTATTATTGTCGGATGATTTTAAAAGGGAGAGTGTAGCATAGCACAGTGGCGGATCTAGGATTGGCTTGAACCCAACGAGGATAGGTTCTATCAAGATAAGGTACTATAAAACATAGAGCTTTTGGACAGAGCTTGACCACCCTTAGCCCTCCTTCTGCCCTCCCAAATCCGCTACTGGCACGGGCATAATGAAGTATGAAGTATATAAAATATTATTATAATATAACACACAATTGAATAATATCAATTTTCATTTGATCAATGTAAAATGTTAATTTGCACATCGACTAAGGTAGGTTTATCTATAAAGTCGTAATGTTAATGACCAGATTAAGCTACCAAGAGTGCTTATATGTATTTGCCAACACCTTAGAAGTGATGATTCTTTGAACTGATTCTGAAATTAATTTTGTTTACCATTCATAATTAATGGAATTTTAGTTAAACTGCTTATTATAGCGTAAATTTTGTTTAATTTACTTGACATTGTCGATTTACCTTGCTACCCACACATGGATGCACACTATATAGCATCATAACAACATCATATCGTCATACCGACTCTAAATAGCGATAATGATACTTTATTAGATAGCGATACACATTTCAGTACAAGGTATGAAACTGCGTGCGGATGATGCAGTGCGCAGATTGAATGCACCCCGACCCTTCTTCTTTTTCCCCCTCTTTTCTATATTACGCCATTGCGACGCTTTCGTGACTAACTTTACAGCGCCAGAGGTTTATGTGTTGTACTGTATCTTTTAATTGGTTTAAAAATGCTTGTTATTTTGCCTAAATCAATAACAATTACAGCTGCATATATTCTTTTGTTTAATTGAACAACCTGCATCATTACTGGACCCACTGTAAGGGTTTGTTATGAACTATGAGTGTACCATTTTAGGGTTTCTAGCCAAAATGGCAAAAATGTAACCCTCATTGGTTCGTCATGTTCGTCCATCTGCCCATGTGTCAGGAATTTTACCCTAAAACTATAAGATGTATATTGATGAAATGCGGAGTGTAAGAGTCTTGTATAAGCTGCTAATTAGTTTCGTAGTTAAATAAAAAAAACAAATATTTCTCGGGGGGCACCGCATATATGTAAAGAAACTGAAAATAATATTTTTACCACAAAAATCAACATGTGGCACACATTGACAGTTTTTTTAAAAATACTTTAAGGTTTCTAAGCAATTTTTTTTTATTAAATGAGCATTTTCTGAAACCACCGCTCTAAAATTTGCTGAAATGGTGTGTCCCCACTTTATATTATAAACCGTATGTCTAAAAAATATGAAAAAATTTACAAAGGTAATGCTTAAATAAATACTTTCAACGAAAATTATTTTGAACATGGTCAGACATATCGTTTTTGAATTATTGCCAAAAAACTGCACTTCTAAACGAAAGAACGTAATGCTATGAACAGTGCTCTTTTGCTGATACACCTTAGTTTACACTAGTTTATAAGTAATATTTGACATACCTACTTGTCTCTCTAGTTATCGGCAACTAAAATGCTTGTACCTATTATGTGCGGGAAACATGGAAAAAGTGTAACAATGTACTCTTTCCATCTGTAGTAAATTTCTTTGTAATAATGGCTTCAGAACCCTACAATGAGCATGGTATGACATGCTCTTGGTCAGTATTTTTTTCATTTTGATGTGCAGAACCCTAAACATAGAGGCTATTCTATTATTGTAGAAGATTTGTGGGTTCAATGGGGTACAATAAAAACAATAATGAAAATAAAAAAGGATTGAGAAATTTGTATTGCAAAATCATGCACTATAGAAATGTAAACATGACTATTTAGTTTGCTTTATTGTATAATAATGAATTTTTTTTTTATGGCAATGAGGGAAAATCTACTGCATATTTAAGTCATTACCAAAGGACAAAAACTAACGATGATTGTTTTTAAAATACTCTAGTTTTTGATTTCTTGTTTTTTTTTTCAGTCAATCGAGGAAAGTGAAAAGAAAAGTCTTGAGGCAGGAGCGGGCCAAAAACAGTGCCCCAGCTCAAAGCGGCGACCAGCCTGACACTAGCTACGCGTCAGACTCGGAATATTTTACTGACTACCAGTCTGTGCTCGGTTAGTGGACTTCCCGATTTTCTGCAATTTAGTGATATGAAAACTTAGAATTTACACTGTATTCCCTCTTTTGTTATGTAAGGATTCCCCTTTAGAAATCAACCATTCTTTATAGAATTGTGAAAAGCATGGGTTTTTAAGTTAGAAGTTTTTCTATCCGGACGTAACGCTAATATTATGTAGGATACCTGGAGTGATTCGAACTTAGGAAGTGAAGAATGAGTATGTAAATAGAAGTCTCAAGATGACCCCTGTGCTGGACAAATTAGATAGTCGCATATTAGTAACATTTTTGACAGTTATGAAAAGGAAGAGCTATGTGAGTGTATAAACAAATATTTAGTATGATCTGAAGAGAAAATTGATGTGTTGTGTGAATAACATATGAAAGTTATTGAATATACTTAATGTACGTTAGATGCAGCTAAGCTTAGTGTAGTGAAAACCAAATGTAGATAAGCAAGCTTCAGTTTGTAATGGAATTTTTAATATCTATGGTGCTGGGGACTCGAACTTTAGAGCCAGAATAGCTTTCCCTAGACCGCTGGGTATCGAACCAAAAATGCGCCAAGTAACACATCGAAGAGAAGAGGCTACTAGGCAGGTGCCATTTGGGCCGGCTGTCTTTAAGTAAACAGAACAAGTATATTCAACAGCCACTGAAGCCAGATCCAAAATCTATGGAAATCGTCTGATAATATGAAATACATACTCCAATCTGTGAATTAAACGTTATTATACAAAACAAGGTTATAATGACACTACTTCATGTCATAAACATGTTTGAACAGATATGCACAATATTAAACAATCCAACTATCTATAATTCAACCCTTAATGCTGTGAGCGCTCATTGCTTATCGCTTTATTCTCTGTATTTACAGAATAAAATGTAAAATCGATATAGCACTTCGAGACCATGAACAATATTCACTTTTAAAATGTATAACATCTAATTGCCGACATGCTATGTACCGTTTATAACCACCATTGGCTGACGCACTATGATAAATATAAAATGAAATATATATAATACAAGCATTATAATATAAATATTGCTATAATCTCAGATAGTTGCTTGTTTAATTAATTGAATAAATTTCTTTTTTTATGATTCTTCTCCAGGGCGATCTGTTCGAGGAACAATAGTCACTTTCTTGATTGGTAATTCCAATCTGTTAAGCATGTTGTCTATGTGAGCCCTAAACTGTTGAAAAACTTATTTCCAACAAACTCTTCTCTTTCTCCCATTGCAGGAATCTTTTGGTGAGATTAAGGATGTCGTGTCTCTTTTGCCTAGTATGTTGGGTGGAGTCTACCATTTCCATTCATCATATGGGCAACTTGGTTCTTAAGGGTCGTTAGCTTCTCCCAGTACTTCAGGCTGCTTTGTGCTATTTCTTGGAGGCAGTTTTTATGCCAATTTTTATGCAAGGTACATGTAAGTATCGCTAATACAGTAAACTCCCATTTTTCCGAATCGTGTTTGTCCGAAATCTGCTTTATCCGAACATATTTTTCTGATTGTTTTTTTCTTAGTTCATAACTTTAAAAACATATATGTTAAAAACCAACGTCTAATAATTGTTAAACAGCCTAACATGTGCACCTACCCCACCTTCACCCACCGACTACTATCGTGACCCATTGCTTATTTGCTTGTGACACCTCTTCATTTATGTATATACTCTATCAACTACGTAAATAACGCGGCTCACATCGGCGCTGTCTGACGTATCGCGCCACTCGAGCGGCAACCACTCGAGAGTTACACTTATATAACATGCAGGCTAATTCACAACCATATCAATAGCATTTTATGTACGCACGTTTTACGATCACATTTTGCGGTTTTCATGCAATTTGGGATGATACACGCGGGAAAACGGGACTTTGGTTTAACTGAAGTTTTTATTATTCGAACCGGTCGTCGTCCCCATCATTAGGGATAAATGGAAGTTTACTGTACACTGGGGGTTACCGCTTAATGTTCTTAGTGTTTTGTTCCGAATCTTTCTAGTATGTCAATGTTGCTATTGCTGGTGGTTCCCCACAGCTGTTTGCCATAGTTCCAGATGGATTTAAGTATGGTTTTGTAAATGAATATTTTACTGTTGTGGTTTATCATTATTATCCATAATCTCCAATTAGCTAGCTGAGATTACGGAGTTTTCTATTTAGTTACTTTCTTTTAGTTCAGATGTGCTTTTGCCATGTCATTCTTCTGTAAATGCAAGTACTTTGCGTTGTCTTCTTGATGTATTATTTTATCATTCAAGTTGACGGAGGGAGGCGGGGGGCAAGTTCTTCTCCTTAGAGTGAATGTCACAAATTTACTTTCATTTGCTTTTATTCCTCATCTTTTCATCCAAAACACTATTAAGTTAAGGTGAGTTTGCCACAAAATTGAAGCAGTGTCTGGATTAGTGTGAGTGCACAGCAGGACCGTATCATCAGCATACATTGCGGTTGATATGCAATCGTTTGTTGGCATGTCTGCTGTAAAGATGAGGCTTAAGATTGGGCTCGGTATGCCTCCCTGGGGGACACCTGAATTTATCTCGTGGAAGTCAGAGTATTTGTCATTGTACTTTACTTGATAGCTTTTGTCCAGGTATGATTAAAGTATGGGAAGAAAATAGTGTAAGAGCATCTATTTAAATTTAAAGATAAGACCATCGAGCCATACCCTATCGAATTACAAGAAAGTCCCTGATGTCAACAAAGACCACTGAACAGTATAGTTTATTTTCTAGGCTTCTGCTGACGATTTCAACTACACGGTGAACTTGTTCGATAGTTTCACACGTTTCATAGAATCCTAATTGGTGTTTAGGTAACATTGTGCCAAGATGTTGTTTCATTAGGTTGAGGAGTATCTGCTCAAGAAATTTTCCTACAATTGGCAGCAAGCTGATGGGTCTATAACAGGTTGTCTCTTGTGCCTGTTTGCCAAGTTTTGCTATTATTACAACCTGTGCGATTTTCCATTGACTAGGAAAATGTTCTAATTTAAAGGCAGGTGTTGAATATATAAACTAATTTCATTATTCCTTTGTGTGGGAGTTGTTTCAGAAGTGTTGCATCTATGAGGTCATAGCCCGATGCTTTCTTTTCCATTAAGTTTTTTATTTCATGGTATACTTCTTTAGAAATTGTACCTTTCATGGGCGAACACATTTGATTTGCTGCCACTAGGTATTCTTTGATTTCTTTGCTGTGTTCACTGCAACTCTTCAGGGAGTGGTTGAAAAACAGTGCTGAGAGGTTCTGCAAAGATTGTCACCTTCTTTAGGTCTGATCTAGCCTATCCTTTATTGTGTTTTTATAGGCGGTATGTGAGTTTTGGGTTGGAAGTTTTTAGTAACTATTTACAGCGAGTAGTTTGTTTTAATCTTCCGGATCAAGATGAAAAAGCATGTTTTGGATGTTATTATTTTCATATTTGTTTATAGGGTTTTTTAAGTTCTCTGAGAATTTGTTGAATGTTATTTTGTAGCTTGGATGTCTCGTTGCCTGCAAAAGCTTTCGAAGTTTGCGCCGCTTTTGTATTTTCTTCTTTATCCCTTTGGTGAAGTGTAATTTTTTTAAGGGGTTTCGCTTTATCCTTTTGTTTGGTGGTAGCGATGTTAACAGCACTGTTTATGGACCATGTTAAATTTTTCCACCCCTAATACTTCTGGTATGGCGATTTCGTTTTTTAGGTTCGTGTCTGTTTTTATTACCTTTCTATACATTTCCTAGTTTGTGGTAATTTAATAGTAATAATGTTATATTAATAATAAAAACATGGAATAAGGGTGCAATTGATAAATATGTCATGTAAGGTAGTTATATATAATTTGTTGACTGAAGCGTCATTGAGTTGATGAATTTGGAAAATATTGAATAATTGTCAAATCACTTCATGACAATTCATAATCTGACTTGGTTCATTAATTATCTGATCTATCTATACAGTATCAAGATTACTAAGAGTTATGGCCAATGTATAATTACACAAGATCCTTGTAGACTTTTAGAATAAATATTGAAATTACTCAAAAGTTTTAAATTAATCGAGTTTTACAATTTATTATCTCTTATAACCAAATATTTCTAAATCTGTTCCATAAAATATAAAGCTATAGATTTATATTTAGCCTTTTTACATTATATTTATGGTATATATATTTATATTATAAAAGGTGTATAGTTTTTACATGGATTAACTTAATGTGATCTTCTTCGACAGGTACTGATGCCGAACTGGACAGCGAAGAATTCTTTGATGTTCAGTCTGATGATGAGGACACCCTCAGAGAAACACTACACAATGGAACTGCTGCGATAGACAGCCTTTCGGACGATGTGAGTCAGGGAATTCTAATTATTGTCAAATAATGAAATATATCATCCATCCACATTTCTTCCTCCATTAATACATTATTTAGCTAAATAATATGATAATTAAATAAGAACAAAAAATTTGAGTTAAATAATACTGTCATATTGTCAACCTGATTTTGACTTTACGAGTAAACATTGTTCACTCAATGGGCTGGTTGATGCATATTACAAGATACCTGAGAGTCGCATACTTATTCATATAAGTTAAAAAACCCAGGCAATAAGAAAATAGTTTGTCAGTACAAATTGTGCAAATGACTGCCGGTGATCCACATGTAGTCACGTGGATCACGTTGTACGCAACATAGCGGCCTAGTCTCTGCACATGTTCTACCGAATGGGTCAGATTATCAACTATTGTTAGACATGTGCTTAAGTCATTTTTAATAATGCAGTCATTGCTGTATTTTTCAACCTACCTTTAGTAAATTTACTATAGTTAAGATTATGGTATATATGTGAAAAGACACATGATCATATCAACCTTGTATTATATAAAGCAGAGTATAGGATCGCGTCTTTCTGTCTGTTGAAATTAGTTTAATAAAATGCCAAATACATTTTTTTTTCGATTTGACTTATGTTGGCACATCATGTTGAGAATAACTTGGGGTCGTTCCTTGTAAATGAAAATTAAGAATAAAGTTGTGCTTACCTCAATTCTTTTTTATGAAAATAAAAGAGATATGATTTGGCCTGGATGTATTATGTCAGCGAGAGGTTGAAAATTACGCCATACTCATGTCAAACGAAATCCAGAAAGTATTTTGCTTAAAAGATTTAAATAAAACTTAACAAATTGTTTGATGGAAGAGAAAATTGATTGGGCTTAGAAATTAAAAGTAAAAACCGAAGTAAAAACTTCTGTGGAGGGTGTTAAAATATCATTTATATGTGTCTTGTGTAAACCAATGTATTTAGAGTGGTTTCTTTTCAATGAAATTGCAAAACAAAAAGAATCGACATGGAGTGATTGGTTTATGCACTGCTTGAACCATAAGTAAAATAAAATGTCATACTTTATGAGTGTACCATAATGTAGTATATTAAATTTGTTTTTTTTAATATACCTGGGGTTAAGGTTAATATTAATTTTCGAAAATTAAGGTTAACTTTTGGGTATTTTCTTCAGAGGCAATGGCTAGTCATTATTTTAACATCGGGAGTGCTTAATGTGAGGCTTCTTTTTTATTTCAGGAGACTTCGGAAAAATCCAAAGCTTCAAAAGTTGCAGGTGATGCCACATAGTCAATTGATGTGCGTAAAATGAGGTATGTTTATTTCAGATTAAGATACAAATCAATTTATGGAAACCATTTTTAAAAATTCCGTTAAGCGAAAAGAGAGATTTCTTCGAAATCAATGCAATAAAGAAGTCATGCAATTGCAGTGTACAATATGTATAGCATGGTACATATTTGAAAAGTGTGATAAACAATTGAAATTAACATCCTGTCATTGTTTTAATTTAAATAGTTTCTGAGTAAATTTTCCATTGTTCTCTTTGAATGTTTATTCATTACGAATATGTAATGTGAGTTGCTTCAAATTCATGATGTAAATTATGAAATTTTAAAAAATTCAGTCACTAATTTGTGTTTGAATTTCATACCAGACTTATAAATCCATATTATTTTTACATATTACGAAATGTTAGCAACAATTTAAATAATTGTTTTATTTTTTAATTCAATAAAATTGGAAAAGGACGAATGAGTTAATGGCTTACATCATATGTGGGCAATAGCCGACCCACTGTAAGATTTGATCGGGCTCACGAGACATTTTGAAAAAATTCATGTCTGATATCTATTGCTAAAAATTATGTGCACTAATTTAAAATGCACCTACTTTTGAACGCGGCCCGCGAACGTATTTGCACACTAAAGTCTGGCCCACCACATGTCAAAGGTTGCCTATACCTGGCTTACATAAACAGTTTGAATATAAAGTATACTTAACTGCTTAGAAAATATTCAAAATGTAAGCTTTTTTAATGTTTTAATAGTTTTTAAATTTTCAAATCAAATTAAAATATGATTAATATAAATTCTAAATTATAATGAAAATTAAGTTTTATTATAAACACCCTAATTGTAATAGTTTCAATGATTCAATCGGTTTTTGCTCTGTGCTATGAGCGGATAGTACAACAAACTACAAAGTTAATAGCTTAAATGTCCCAGCATGAAGTCAGATCACCGTAATGTGCATGAAACCCAGAAACGTGATCCATCCAAACAAAACTACTCAAATTCTTAAAATAAAATGAGTTAATCGTCAACACTGAACAAGCATAATGAAAGTCAAATAATGGGATTGTATTACAGGTGAAATCGGTTACGGATCCATTAATCTCAAGATAAGAGGATTGGAATAAACTTTTACAATGCATTGTTTAGGGGAAGTATGTTTTTGGTACATTTAGTCGGTGCTCAGTATCTTTAGATTAAATTGTAGTAATCATGTTATACATTAGTATTAAGCCAATATAATTACTTAGGAACCTCTATTTAAAAGTTTTATTGTCCTTCTGTTTATAAATATCACAATATATATTATAGTTATGAGGCAAAAAAAAATCCGTTTCTTACTACTAACTACTTACTTATATTTTATGTCTTAATTCTTATATTCCACACTGTCAGTACTTTTATATAACGGTTCAAATTTAAATGAATTTATGTTTATATATATATATATATATATATATATATATATATATATATATATATATATATATATATATTTAAGTGTATTTCTTTTATTATAGAAAGTGAATTCTTGAGTTAATTCAAAATTAATAATTAGTATTGTATAATTGTATTATTTTTACTTAACGCTGTAATTTTTTTTTATACACTGAATGTAGAATAAATGGTAGATTGAGGTATGTCGCCACCATTGTATTAATATTTTCGATAGCCAAACAACAACAGACTCGTAATAGGTTTTCGAGTACACCGAATGCATTATGCGACATATTTGCATATGTCACATGCATTTGTTGAATATACTTTGGCATATGCTATTCATTCCAGTGCGAAAGAAAGATGATACATTAATATCTAATTGTGTTTTCTGTAGTGTTCGAATTGTCTATGCTCGGACAATTGTAATCTATAAGTGATATATAATAAATATGAATTGTTACAAAATGGACTTTAATTACACATTTATTTTTTATCATATAGTCGAAGGTAAAGGGATATTGTTGTGTACAACTGATTCTATTGATTTTCATAATTCTGATTTTCGGAACACGATAGGAGTTGTGACATTAATATGTACAAAGTAATTCTTGACATTTCTTTTGTGTAGTATGTATTTATGAATTTTTAAAGGCATCGTTTGAAACTCATTATTTTTCTGTTCCATTTAAGTGTTGTTAGTTTTTCAATGGGATATTGATAGATGATAGGTTGTTTATGTAGCAAATTAACATTTTTTTTTTCATCGTAAATAAGGTGATTTAGAATAGTAATGATTTGTAAAGATCAAATGCATAGTTAATTAGTCTGCCAGTAAAAAATCAAATATATTAGTATTTTTTTGTTTAATACCTATTTCTATTTTTTTTATCACTGCAATGAAAACATTCCACTCGAATATTAACTATAGCACCAGACAAAAGTACACTCATATGCTAATTTATATCCTTGTAGTAATTAGTTCATGATGGTATTGCACAAAGTTCAATAGAATTAGCAATCTCTTCACAAAAATGACAATAATCAATTTGACATTTAAAATATGTATACTCAGCTATAATTTCACAAATGTCAGTTAAACCAGTTTAAGAAGGTCAAACTGTAATGTGAACAGGATTATTAAAAAATTTATTTGTTGTCACTGTTAAAACTGTTCATTGCATCACGCAAGTCACAATAATAATATAATTTGTAAATGTATTTTTGATTTCTAATTTATTTATATACAAACATTTGATTGACCAAATATGACAGTTTCTTTAATTTATTCAGTTTGATTGAATGTAAAAGATTATATGTTAAAAAAAAAAGAGGATTTTTACTTGACATAGATATAAAGTGTTGATTTTATATATTATTATGTTTTGAGATATTCTGCATAAACATGTTATTCCATACAAAAAATTATTAAACTCTTTCAATTTCCAGTTTTTGTATTCTGAGATGGTGTAATTATGGTTATCAAAATGACAGTAGATTAGTCTTAAGGGATGGTCGGTTATTTATTATGTTGAATTAATAAACAATATTTATTTCTTGACAATTTTATTTATTCACTGCCCTAAGTTTAATTCAGTTCACACTTACAAAGGTACAAATTATTGCTTTATAATTAATATTGATTGTAATTTCACACGTTATATTATAATAATAGAAAATAGACAATTGTTAAAATATAAAATTATATATACAGCAAACTTTTCAGAGATATAACTAAAACAGTTTTTAACAAAAGAACATATTTTTGGAAAAATGTAAGAATTAATTTGCATTTATAATAGCAATAAAACTATATAATAAAGGAACTTAAACAATGCTAATAGCACTTGGCACGTCTATACTAATAAGTACGTTTGTACTTAACTCGAAATAAGTATTGTGTATATAGTTTGATTTGTGAAAGATTTCATTAATTTGAAACATTATAATCCTTTGTTTAAGAGGGTAACCCTTTGGTGAATAGGAAAATTGTATTAAAAAAATAAAGCATTTTCCATTCAATTCGACAATGCAGTAACTGGCTTCATAACTAAATGTTAATGGCAAAATTAAAACAATTGAGGTGTAACAATGAAATAGAAAAATTATATTGCAATGAACATTTATATTAATTTAATATTATAAGAATAGGTTAGATTGTTCAAATATGCCCAGATGGAAGATCTGTTTTAAGAAATATTTAGTGATATCACACATTTGAAAAAGCTAGCAGAGTGCAAGCTATTTATTTTTATTATATTTCCATTTTTTCTATTCTATTGCATATGTGAAAGTTTTTTTTTACATTTTACCCTCTACGCCTAATATACACAATAATATAATAATAAATAGTTTTAAAACACTATTAAAGTTAAAAATTGTCATCACGAACACTCTCATAAGTAACACTGAGCTCAAACTGATGTTTGAAATTCAACATATTATTAATTCGATGGTCAACGATTATTATATTGAGTGAAGTCACATTGTGGAAGAACTATTAAAATTTCAAATTTTCATGGAATATAACTAAGCGATGGCAGCCCAGTGGTTAAGTGTTGCCTTTGGAAAAAAAGCGTGTACGGATTTGAAACCGAAACGCGGGAAAATTGACCGAGTTTGATTAAATCAAATTCTACAAATTAGTTGCTGTAATATCATTTAGTATTACTGAATAAAGTGTTACCATAAATAACACGAGCATTTACCTCTCATCTTTGGTCCCTTCACATTGTAACTCCTCATACATTATTTGGTCGGCATTCATATATATATAGTTTCTTTTGATAATGTATTGTTTTTGTTTTGACTGGTGCTGTATTACTATACTACATCACAAAAAAGTGCCCTGGACGCTGGGTAAAACTATAATCTCGCGTAACGTTGCAATATGTATATTTGTTTATACCTACCTATTTTTATAAATATTATGTCGCATATTTTGTAAGCAGTTTTAAGTGAGCTAAATAAAATAAAGGAATCACATCGCTCGCTTCTGATTTACCTGATTTGAAGTCAAAGGCGAAACGAATATTTACCGCGTACGCCATCTATCGCCCTAATATGACAACGCGTTTTTATAAAGCATGACATCTGTTGGTTGATAGAGCAAATGCCTGATACTGGAAGAAAAATATTTGACGAGGGAATGTTGAGGTTAAACACGGTGACAAAAAATTAAAACAATATTTAAAACAACGAAACTGCAAGCCGTTGAAGAGTGATTTGCGATATCTTTGGTGTTAAATATACGAAATTAGGATTAATGGAACATTGAAAGTTTGTATTCACTATGCTCCCTTACTCTAATCATTAACATGTGAACCTTCATAGCTTCATAATATTTACAATTATTACAAAAAAAAAAAAAATAGTACTCTTGACTCCTAAAAAACCTATAATAAAGTATAGAAGTCAATAAACCTATTCAAGTCCACCTTTAAATGTTCTTTATGGCACCCTTATTACTTCTATTATTCTTCTCCATTTCCTTATTATGGTCTTCTCGATTCTCTACACACACAATTTCTCTTATAAATCTATTCTATCAGTCGAAAACAAAAAGAAATTAGAAATAAGTATGAATTAGCAATATCTCAATTCTTGGTAATAGTGAACAAGTTCACTATGCTCTCGTTGGTCGGGTTGTTCGAATGGTTTGTTTCGGTTGAAGTTTGCGCTGGCCTGTTAGGCGTTACGACCTCGTCGTTCGACTTGCTACTTTCTTGGACATCTGGAAATGGCGAATTGGATTATTCCACTACCTATTTTAGAAGCACACGGAGAATAATATTTAGGAGAAGCAATAAAGGAGCACCCTTATAGCTCCCTTCTCAGACTCATTCTTCTTTCTCCCTTTATTTAAAAAAAAAAGACATTGTTTTTCATTTGTAACGATTAGCTAAAATATAAATTTTGACATCGTTAGCTGTAGCGGAATTTACCCCTTTTGGTGGTTATTAAAAAAAAAAAACACTTATAGTTTCATTTTTCCGTACAACAGTATATTATCCTTAGGGGTTGAATTTTTTAAAACGCTTAGTGCTCGCCTGCGTTATGACAGGAACCTCTGTGCGATAAGTCAAAAGATGTTTTGTTTGGACACAGCCCAAACTACTAGGTCTTTAGACCCGCTAGTTGGGCCTGTAAGTTAATATATCAGTCAGTCATCATTTATCTTTTATATATTTACATATAATAAATTAGTCTTTCATATTTAATTCTCATTAAATAAATACATGTTGTGTAATATTAAATATATCTTTTTGATTTGATTGCTTATCTTACGATGTATTCATAAAAAAAAAATTATCGGAACACACACACACACACACACAGAGATTTGACTATGTACTAACATTAGTATGTGTATGCTAATGTTACCACTAACTTAGGGAAAACACCTCGGAAATTACCTTCCTCCATTTCTATAGTCCTCAACTTCCTTTTGCTCCATCTGTCCTCCCTCCCTCTGGCCAAACACCAAGCCGGAGGCTGAATCTCCTCTCTTTTGATTGGTTCCAGAATATTCCTCCTGGGCCTCATGATGTTCATCGCGTTATTTTCCAAACTCGATGCCCTTTCCAAAATGGGAATTTGGTTTTCCACCGTGAATATCGGTCTGTTGTTCACCATCGGCTTTATGTCTTCGGAATCATTGGTATCAGTGCTGTCTTGTTTTACGACGCTCCTCGTGTCCATAGATATTGGCTCCAGCGGTTTGGATACGCCATTTTGTTTGTTCGCCGATTCGTGCTCTATGGATAGAGGAGGCGCCGACGCCATGTACTGTTGGTACATGTTGCCGATGAGTTCTTCCGTTCGCCTGAAAAAAAACGCTGCTTATAAATCGGACCGATTTTTTTTCTTAGTTTAAAATCATGGTCCGGTTATTTCTTTTTTAATTATTATTTCAAAAACGTTGTGAGCGTCTTAAAGATTTATAGAATCATGAGGATATTACAAGAAATAACAAGAAACTATTAATTGGCCGTATTATTTTTAGGATTCCGAGCCAAAATGGTAAAAATTGAACACTTATAGTTTTGTCATGTACGTCCGTATGTCAAAGGCATTTTACTCAAAAACTACAATATGTATATTGATGAAATTATCACTGCAGGTGTCTTGTATAAGCCGCTACTCAGTTTGGTAATATAAAAATAAATATTATTAGGGGGCACTCCATACATGTAACAGAAGCTGAAAAAATTTATGGCACATATTTCGTCAGTACTTTCAAACACTAAGCAATTGTTCTGATTACTTGAATAATTTCGGAAATAATCGTTCCGAAAATTGCAGAAATTGCGTCCTGTTTGTCCAGAAACTGTTTTTGAGTTATTGCCGAAAAACTGCGCTTCTCAACAAAAGGACGCAAGTGCCATGAAGATACGCTCTTTTGCTGATGCGCTTTAGTTCACACTAGTTTAATAGTAATAGTCGACATATTTACTCGTTTTCCTAATTACAGGCGACTAAAGGACTCAAGTGCTAACTATTCCGTGCGGGAAACATAGAAAGGGTATAACAAACATACTTTTTTCACCTGTAGGGCATTGATGGTTTCATAACCTTCTAATAAGCATGGTCCGACATTGTCTTGGCCAGTTTTTTTTTTCTGAATTAACATCGCAACCCTTGTGTAGAATACATCATACCTGGTCAACGGGATGATAACGGTATGCGACGTCCCGTTGTTGGGGTGATAGGCATTGTTCCCGAAGTTATCCAGGGTGGAGTCGTTTCTCAACTCCAGAACGCCTATTTGACTCGTCTTCACGTGATAGGGAAAGTTCTTGTTGGCGAACACCGGCAGCGTCAGCAGCTGAAACGAACGAAGGCGGTACAGTCTGCAAGTCTTGTTGTGTCAAGTCAAGATGACTTCACCTCGGCAGAGGTGTGCTGTGAGTGAGTTCGAACGCCTTGTACCACGCTCTCGCAAAATACGGACGTAAAGTAACAATTTCTGCCGTTGCGTTTCCTCCGGTGAGTGTGACGAAATAGGATATGCGATGGAGGGGCGAAGGGGCTTGCGATTTTTTCATCTCATACAAACTTGTGCAGGAATAAAATAAATAATGAAATAGATGACTATCGATTTATCGATAGTAGTTATCGACATAAATATAAAGATAAATTAATATTTGAGAATAAATAAATACTTACTAAAAAACTGACGTGCCCCATGAACGTTATGAAGAGCAGAACCGCCACAACTACGCTTTCGCGTACCCATTTGTCTGTGAGATATTAAAAAAAAAGAATTGTATTAATATTTTCTAGTTTACAATAGATCTCTTCATGAATACAAATAATAGCTCCCATGCCTTAAATCTATGTATATTATAAAACAGTAGAACCCGGTGTGTCTGTGCGTTGTAGGTGTGTACGAAAAATATAAGAGGATGATAAGAAAAAGGCAATGTAAATGAAAACGATGATTTTTAAATTTTTGGTCTGTCCGTCTGTTCGCACACATCTCTGAAATTAGGTACTGAATTAATTTTAATGTGATTCGCACAGCTAGATAAAGTTCAGTTTGCAACAAAATATAGGCAATTTGAATAATATAAATTTATATTATTCAAATTAAACTTCTAAATTTATCTCATTAGAAGGTCTAGTCCGAGAAGTTTCAAGGCAAATAATGATTTATAGCGTCGAAGGGATCGTGTATGTCACAGTAAAAACGAACGGTAACGTTCAAAAAACGAAAAAAAAACCAAAAACTTACACTCAGTCTTGTCTGGAGGAGGCGTGGACCGGTGAACGGGGGGAGGTTGAATTGCAATAAAAAAAATTATACGACGGACCGAATTTCACGCGGACGAAGCCGTGGGCAGAAAGATAGTTGCTAGATATAATGGAATGAGTCTTGACAATCGTGAAAAATGATTTTGCACTACAACCCACGAAACTATGCCGCTGTGAAGTTAGTCACGAAAGCATCGCAACGGCGTAAATAACAACGCGGGGGAGAAGAAGCGAGAGTCGGGAAGCGTTGAACCTGCGCATTGCATCATTCGCAGGCAATTCAGAGCGTTGAGCCGTCGTGAAAGGTTTTAGGTTATCTCTGGCCGTTGTCGAACTTTTAAGGTCTAAGCCTTTCTCAATAGAAGTAAAGTTGTGTGAGATCAACTTAAAACATGACACGATAATTCATAGTATGACTTCTCTAAGATCGCTGTGCCCAGGTCTCCTGCAATTCCCTGAGGCAATTTAATGTTGTTTTAAAAGCAAGCCTATGGAAAAAATCTCATAAACCTCATAAAAACATAGACAAATGCAGACCAATTTCTCATAGATCTCATAGCCTCTTAAGAGAATTTGATCTGCATTTGTCCATATTTTTATGAGGTTTATGAGATTTTTTCCATAGGGAAAGGCCTGTTAACGAAAGTATATGATGATCTATGATATCTGAGTAATGTAGCAATTATTTAAATAGTTATCATTTTTGTAATTAAACAAAATAGTATTCTCATATTATGAGACACGTGGCATTTCCAATATGAGATCAATTTGGAATCATAAAAATGAAAAAAAAAATCCAAATTTAATTTAAATAATAATTGCATTTTTTTCATTTAAAAATAGTGTCACATATACGTTATATGGAGCTCGTTCTGTATGAGCATGAAGCTACGAACTGTCAAGTGTCGGCGCGCGCGCTTATGAGGCAGAGCACAAACAAAACGATGTAATAATACAGATGGTTGTTGGCTGTGTTGCCAACCCCAAAAACCTAAAAACAGCAGCTCACCAATAAAAAAAAAACAGAAGAAAACAGTAGTTTAGGCGAAAAAAAAGGCAGATTTCATACTTTCATCATATAATTAAAACGATTACCTACTTTTATTAGTTACTTACATTGTTACATTATAATATTGATTACAACATAATAAAAAAACAAAAATCAAGGTTAAATTATTCTCCACTTTCATTCTCAATTGCCTCATCTTCAGTATTTTGAGACTCATGTTCCCTTTTAAAATCATACATATTTTTGTTAAAATTTCGCCATGTGCCTTTCTGTGGTTTCAAATGGGTAGCAATCAGTTAGTGCAGATTTAATGTGTAAAGCGCCTTTAATAGTTATATGCGTTGCGCTTTATATATCCTATCTACATTTAAGTGGTTGTGCCAAAAAATATTTGGACAGTGCAACAGTTGGCGCTGAACACTAATGGAAAAACAGTAAAAATTAGGAATGGAACAGAAAACAGGGGTGTCGATGTGAAAATAGCAAATCTACTGTTAAAAACATAACAGTAACGCTGTTTGTCGGTGAAGCGAATGGTGCGTGGGAGTACAAGAAGACCGACCGAAGAGGGTTGTGCTCTCCACGCGTCAGCCATTCGAAGTAACTTCACGACAGCGAGACAGGTAAATTTTGCCCTAGTCACGTTCATGCGGGCGCGCGAAGACATACAGGTGTGCGAATCACGAAATTGTCAACCTTTCATCTTCTAAGTATTGGCGTTACGCTTCGTCCTTTATAGGAGGCGCAAGGATAGCCAGTTCCCAGCTTCGTGCATACGAGTTAAATTGATTTCTCGATTCCCAAACGCCACCTTTGATATATGTGCCCAGACTAATTTATCATGTATGATGTTAAATGCATTTAAAAAAAAATAATCAGTAGTACTTTAATTGTGCAGTAAAAACGAAGGGCATTTTGGGAAATTAAAGGAATAATCATTTTTACTTACCTGTATAGTCGTCAACGACTGTGTCATCCCTTACCTATATAGTTGTTGGCTGTCAGTATGAACAGGGGGCCGGCGAAGAACCACAGAGTGCCGCAGATGAAGAACGGGCAATAGAACACGTTCTGAAATAATAGGAAATACAAAAAAATATCAATTTTATTTCATTTTTAATTTTAAATTTCTAATACTGTTTCGCTCTGGTGTGCTTATAGTAAATACCTACATTATAAATCCTCCATAGACGTCGTAACTATATGGTAGTCGATTCGAGTCCAAGTCATAATCCTGGACTTTGTACTTTGTACCAGAAATTAATTCTGGTATATGCCAGCATAAATAAATAGTCTATGATCGCAATACTATGTATATATATATATATATATATATATATATATAGACATATAGTTAAAGTACATTAATCTATAGCGTCTTATACATTATTGTATTTTTATGCGAATTTTCAACGTCAAAAACTTAGAGTTCGTTAAATAAATTATCGGAAATTAACGGAAATCAGTTAAAAAAATGATAGCCGAGTCTAGGACATTATGTAATTTGCTTTATAAATTATTACAATATGAGTGCATTCTGGAAAAAAAATGAAGTTTTCTTAGACCATTAACGTCTTATCAAGTATTTAATCTGAACAACTTGTGTGTCAATAACTTAAATTTGTTAATGCATTTTTTTAAAACTCTATATTACGTGGTTTTAGGAGTGTCATGAGATCAAAGTATCATGAGATTAAAGCTAATTATTAAATATTTTAATATAATTACCTTAAAACGAAAATAACGACGGTTAAACGCAGTTCAAACAATAACTCCTTAAAAAAAAGGACTAAATTAATTTTTAAAGTAACTGTAGAAATAAATAATTTGGTAAATAAATTAAAATTTTTCTCATACAATGTCAACTATGTTTTATGTTACGATGAAAAAGTAGATATAATTTGTAAAGCATTCGCATTTAATATATATTTTTTAATTTGTCACAAAATACTAATTATGTAACACACATGATTATAAATAGCTAATTACCTTTGCTGGGAATTTCTTGCAAGTGAAAAATGTGGCGTAGGCGAACACGCACCAGCCCACAGTCCTCAGCACGATGATGCCGTACCCCGCTGGGCTCTCATACAGGTACACCACCTCGCCGGGATCAAACTCCTGGAAGTGGTCATGTTAGATCCAAATAAAAAAATCAAGGGGCGCAATCACGGGATTTCCATTGGGAATGTGAAGGCGGAAAAAAAATCAATATATGGCTATTTAAATTAGAAAGGAAATTTTCGTTTTGATGTTTCAGTTTAGAGGTCTATAGTTTATGCAGATGTTTTTTGGCAATCTATTCAATTTTTTAGCCGTCGCCATTTTGAAGTTACAATCATCATGCCACCTAAAAATGCCGGTATGCGCCTGAGGAGGCGTACGTTTTCACGATTTGTTCAGATCAGGGTTTAGACCCAAAATTGCGACTGCGCAGGTATGGGGCTGCTAACGGTCGTCACCATCTGTCCGGTGATAAGATCCGGGACTGACGGCTAAACACGTCCAAGTCAATGTAACTGCGGTTAAGGATCGAACTTATTAGAAAACCGCTTGCTGACGATTTGGCCACCACGACCCATGCTGTTGAATGAGTACTCTATGTTCATACTTTAAGGGCTGAGAGGCTTCGCGGTCACGTAGCCTTAGTAAATGTCACAAGTAAAATCAGAATGGCACTGCGCTATATAAAAACGAGTAAATCGTTTGAAGGCTACGGGATATTCGACCGAATTCATACGTTACGTAACGTTTTTTTTTGTATCATGGATAAGGCGAAAACGAGCAAGTCAGTTATCAGAGAGCAGACGGTCACAGCCTCCCATAGACACTCGAAACCCCAGAGGAGTTACGAGTGCGTTGCCGGCCTCTTGGGAGGGAATAGGATATCTAATGGAGGGGAATCGGGTAGACTGAAGGGGATGAAGAGGCCACCGAAACTCTCAACCAACTGAACGAAACGCAACAGCGGAAGCTGCTACGTCACGTCCGCATTTTGTGACTGTGTTATCGAGCGGGGCCATTTCCGTGCTGTAACAAAGTTGGCCACAGCACGGCTCCAACACATTAAAATAGAATTTGAAATAACTTTCTTTTTTCAATGCTTGTACGAGTACTTCGCTGGCAAAAGGAATTGTTTTTTATTCACTTATATTAACATATTTTGACAATCCGGGAATACTGAATTGTTCTATATAAGAGAAATATGGAACCTTTCAATTAAAAAAAAGCAAAATTTAAAGGTTTAAAAAAACACTGGTCTGCAACGAAATCCTCCTTTAAATAAAAATACGATGAATATGAAGAGCTTAATATGCTGCATCGATGTTTGCTTTCCATTTTTTTCTATCACATATAGAAATTTATTAAAGTTTTTTTTTAAATTTCCTATAATTACGTGTTTTTTGTCTAATGTCGTTGCATTAATGCTGCTCTATTCAGTTCAGATCGTCTCAGTACTCACGAAAACCGGTCGCACTGATAAAAAGAGAGAGGAAGATTGACGTGGTTTTAGCACAAATGTGCGCGCCTACACAGTTCTCGCTGTCACCGTAGCGCTCAGTGCGTTAAAAATTTTAATCGTGATTGTTTCTTGTTAACACCGAATTTTTTGGTAAGTTTTGAATTTTATTAATACTTATTGCTAAAATATATTGTCCGTGTTTATTTTTTCAACTATAAAAACAAAATAAAATCACTCAATTAGAATGTTGTTCTAAAGTAATAGCAAATTTTATTTTGTAATAGGTACAATATGCCAAAAAGTTGTAAAACTCCCCAGACATTATCTGTTACATATGTGGCAACTTTACTATAAAAACTCAACGGAACACATTGTCGAATTTAGTTAAAAGTATTTATCAGCAATACTTTGGATTTCCGGTTGATGAAAGAGACAAAAATTGGCTCCCGGAAACATGTAACAGTTGCTCAAGAACTTTAAGAGGTTGGCTCGAAGGAAGTCATAAGTGCCAATCTAAAAGTTGTAGCAATGTTAACTGTACTACAAGGAGGATATACCAGATTTTGTTGCTTTTTGTGCAAATGGGACAGTCACGCTAGAGAAAAGCATTACGTTGTAAAAACTGGACCAAAAGCAATGAGTTTGATCCCTGGAGTCAAGAATATAAAAGAAGAACCTTTAGTTCAAAGTGAAAAAATTTTTCTACCACCTATCCATATAAAGTTGGGCCTAATGAAAAATCTTGTTAAAGCCATGAATAAGGACGGTGGAGGTTTTCAATATCTCAAAACTAAATTTCCTCGAATCAGCGACGCGAAAATGAAAGAAGGAATCTTTGTAGGTCCCCAAATACGAGAGCTCATGAAGGACTCAAATTTTGAAAGTACTTTGAATGAAGCTGAACAAAGAGCATGGACCGCTTTTGTAGAAATGTGTCATAATTTTCTTGGAAACAAAAAAAAAGAGAACTACCGTGAAATCATTCTCGAACTTCTTTCTTCATACAAAACCCTAAAATGCAACATGTCCCTAAAATTCATTTCTTGATTCTCATTTGGATTTCTTTCCCGCTAATCTTGGAGCAGTATCAGATGAACACGGCGAAAGGTTTCATCAAGACATATTGCATAGAAAAACGCTATAATGGAAAATGATTCGAAACGATGCTTGTCGATTTCTGTTGGTCGCTTTGTTGCGAAACACCTATAGAAAATATGAAAAGGAAGAAAACTACAAAATGAAATAATATTAACAACTAGCAATGAGAGCATCTAATGATTTGTAAATTTTATAACACATTTGTCCAATATTTCTATCAGTTGTAACATTTATAATATATTTTTTAGCAAAAAAGTGAGTTTCATTTAAAACTACCATTTAAAAAAAAGTTATATGTGATACGGAAGATTTAATACTATATTTCTATTCAGAATCATCTAATTTATCATTCGTTATACATGAACTAGAAAGGAGGCAAAAATATTTTTTTTTTGCAGACCAGTGAAATCTAGGACTCATTTATTGAAAATGCCTTAATTACGTTGTACCACAGCTGTTCCCAAAACAAATCGTATGTTTAGTTTTTTGTATTTGTGTATCAAAGAATTCCTAATGTCGGCAGCCGCAAATGATATTTTATGCATTTTTGGATCACATGACTATAAAAACCCCTTAAGATAAATCAAATCAAAAATATCTTTATTTAGTAACTAAAAAGTAAGAAGTAATAGCTCGCTTCTGCAGCACGAAAACTGTATTAATATCGGCTGCGTGACCCCATAACAAAATTCCATAGGTCATAAGACTACGAGAAAAATTGAATTATACTAATTTCGTGGTGCTTTCATCTGTAAGTCGCCGAATTCTTTTGATTGCTTATGCTGCAGAACTAAGTCTTTTCGCTAATCTCGTAATATGAGAGTTCCAACGTAACTTAGAATCTAAAGTGAGACCAAGAAATAGGGTCGTGTCCACAGTCTCCAGTACCTTGTTGTTTACCGTTACATTTATGTCGATCAATTTAGAATTAGATAAGGAAAATTTTACAAGTTTTGTTTGCTTTTCAGAAAATTATTAATTTTTGTCTACTCAACGATTTCAAAGATGGTACTGTTCACTTCGTCAAAAGCTGGTTGATGCCTATCAATCTTAAAAAGTAAGGAGGTATTATCAGCAAACAATACAATCCCATGACCATTTTTACCAAGATGTGGTAGATTATTTATGTACACTAGGAATAGAAATGGTCCAAGAATGAACCCTGTGGCACGCCCACATTGACTGTAGATCCCGACGACCTCTCACCATTAATGTCAACCCTTTGAATTCTATCAATTAGATAAGACTCTAAAAGTCCAAGGGATCGACCCGTGGCGCCATATTTATGTAGTTTCCTGATCAATGTGTCATGATGAACGCAGTCAAATGCTTTGGATAAATAACAGAAAACACCAATGGCGTCCCGAGTATCCTTACAGGTATCAAAAATCTGCTGAATAAGCTCGACACCGGCTTCGGTTGTTGAGCGACCCTTTGTGAATCCAAATTGTTTAACTTTCATCAAATTAGTGTTATAAAAATACTGCAACAATTGATTGTAAATAAACTTTCCAAAAATTTTACTTATCGTCAGTAGTATTGATATCGGTCTAAAGTTTGTAAGGTCAGATATACTACCGGATTTAAATAATGGAATAGTTTGTATGATGCATCACAATATATATATTTACTGCTTCTAGAACATAAGAGAAATAAATGAATAGACAATTATATTATCGTTAATAAAAGTACTTGAAAATCTTGGCCCTTTGTAGTTCCACTCAAATGCGTTCAAATCTATTGACACTTTTAGTATAAGCAAATTATAATTTTCTAAAAGCATTGTAAAGGGCAAAGAAGTATATGAGTCACCAGAGAACAGGCGATCATCGCTACCCATGAACAAACGTGGAGTCATTAGTACGTTGTCGGTTTTTTAGGAGTGAATAGGATATCTAATGGAGGGGGGAGTGAACCAGCGGATTTTTTTTTAATTAAAAAAAAGAACAGTTACCTTAGCCTGGTATATGAATAAGGTCACATATATCAGGCAATAGGTGCACATGAATACTGTCAGCATCACCGTAAAACTGGTCTTCAATCTGGCACGCGTAATGGTATACCCTTTGGCCATGAGGATCAGCAGCAGCAAATATGTCATTTCTGATACACCACAAAGGAATTCACCTGAAACATGATGATTATACCAAAAATAATGAACTACATAGATTGATAAAAAAATATTTTGGTTGATGAAACCTATGTAATCACATAGACTTGTTCCGGTGACATACAACACTTTTAAATCTTTTCGTATAATAATTATCGTGATTAATAAATCTTTTCTTGATGTATCATTTTTTAATTTAATGATAAACAGATCTAATGGTTAATTATATACAATGTTTGTTTACATCAATATTTGAACCGCCTTTAGGCCTAAAACACTATTTAATTTAAAATCTAACACAAAAGATATAAAAAAGCATCATTGCTTTTTTTTTTAATAGTTACTGCTTAGGTTGTTTATCTCGATTTGTATGGACGCTATACTGCCCTGCCTATATACATGTGTTACAATGTGACGCGGGAGAGTAACTCTCATTGATTAGCTAGGCGGGTGTGTGGGGTCGATGAAGAAGGATCTCGTTATAGGTTGTCAGCGGCGCGGGAGCATGCCTGAGTGCGTCCAAACATTTAGGTTAGACGTTACGGTGTGAATTAAAATTAAAGTAAATGACCGCTGCTATCTAAACTATTAAGATTAAAGGTGGGCTTTTTACATGTTTTTTTTTTTTGTTTAAAATTATATCATGTATCAGTTTTGAAGACGGTTTAAATATGAAAGCGAACTAGTACCATGCATATAATTAAATATAAAATTTCATGAAAATAGTTTTACTAATATGCATTCAAGAAGAAGAATATGCATTCAAGATATGATAAGTGAGGTCAAAAACAAATAAACAAAAATGAAAATTAGCAATTTTCACAGTTGTGTGAGTTTGAATACATGTGTTTCATGAATTGATAAATATGCAGTTCAGTTTTAATGTTATGTGAAAGTAACATTAAAAGTAATTTTAAACTTTTAAACTAATAGGTCTTTTTTTAACCGTTTGTATAAAACCCGTTAAAAGGATGGAAGGAAGAAGGGAACGCAAATTTCGTTTCAACAGTTTTTTTTTTGTTAAATGCCAGTTTGAAAGGAAATGTTGGAAGAGGCTCTTCAAATGTTCTTCTAGCGATTTTGAAAACACGCCTGCTACTACTACGTTTTCCCGAAAAATTAAAACTAAACTGTATATTTATCGATTCGTGAAACACATACATACACATTCACATAGGTATTCGTTTCTATAACGCATAACCATAATCATTTACTACATATCGTGTCCAAACAATTATCACTTCAAAAAACTAGTATAGCAAAATAACCCAATCGTAGGAGCTCACCGAACACCCTGGCCCCCTCACCGCCCCGGCCATTTATCGCGTATTTCGCGTAAGCTATGACTCTTAAGGTGACGCCGACGTGCTGCGACACTATGGACATCAGGAACAGCTTGTAAGTGGTGTGCAGCAGGTGACGCGACTTCAACTCGACGCTGCACATCACCACGGCTATCATCACGACGACGTACGTTATGGCGTACGTCAGCAGCACCGGCAGGACGTCTGGGAAGGGAATAAAAGCCGGACAAGTGCGAGTAGGACTCGCAACTCCAAGGGCTCTGTACAAATTTGATTAAATTTGAATTTCATTTATGGCAAAATTTTTTTGCATTTCTTGTCTTGAAAATCGTGAATTTTCATAGCGAGAAGTTAACAAATCCTGTCCCTTATATCGGTATACATCCGTATTACATCCGAAACGTTAATTTGTAATAACAAAAAAGATATATTTTTTAAGTTATATAAGTAACTACAATTTGAGGATTTTCAAATTCATCTCTTTATTTGTGCAGTTAGACTTGCTTCTCGCCAGTGTCTCACCGGGTTTCCACGCGAAATCTGCACTGGCGTGTTTTTTGACAATGGTGTCTTCAGTGTGTTGCTTGTTGATAGCAATAATTTTTGACCAATTACCAGAGCTCTTTGCTTATTTAAAAAAAAATAATGGGGTTGCAATCTTTAACTTCAAAATCATTTTTCTATCAAACTATGATAGATATTTTAATAAATCCAACGGCATATGAAAGCTACTGATAAGAATTATATTGCATATTTTTTTACAGTTTTTCAACTATATAAACAGTGAAAAAGAAATGAAAGAACGAAGAATGGTTTTTTGTGGCTATTTTTCGAAGATCACCAAGCAAAAAAATCACGTATAATCAGTGAGTTTTAAGCTACAATGTATAGTAGTTACACAGATTTGCGATGGGTGGATCATATTTAAAATAATCATTTTATATTGCTAGATACAGTATTGTAAAAAAAAATGTGTAGTAAGAAACTTTAAACGTAAAGACATGCAAGTTTTATTGAAAGTGATCGTTACCTTGGCACTCTGGATCATTATCTTAATGATTTCTTCCATTACTTTGCATAAATCTATTGATATACTTATTGTAATGCTGTTAATTTCCAGATTACTAAACGCGTATAGTAAAAATCAAAATTTCTTGTCAAGCAACTCATAAGATTGTTTTTATTTTAGCTGTATATAATTTAGCTGTATCAGTTAAGGCTAGCAACCCCATTTTTTTTTAATAAGCAAAGATAGAGATCTGATAATCGGTCAAAAATTATTTCTATCAAAAACAACACACTGAAGACGCGATTGTTAAACAACAAGCCAGTGCAGATTTCGCGTGAAAACCTGGTGAGACCCTTTCATGATTCTAGGTCAATGGGAAGTACCCTATATGTTCTGATTTACCTGCGAGTGTCGAAATAGCATAAATAGGCGTATTTTTTATTGCATCGACTTCGAAGCTTGATTTTGTTTAACTCCAAGGGACCGCATAACTAAGTACTCGATATTAATTGCAACTTGATACCTTAAGGCATTCCTGTGAAAATAGGTCTCGAAGGACAGACAAACAGACAGTCAGACGGACAAAGTGATCCTATAAGGGTTTCTTTATTCTTTTGGTGTACGGAACCTTAAAAAATGGATAATCCGAAAACGAGAGATGGTCAAAATGTGATTTTAATTCGGTCTACTTCTTAGCATTCATACAAGTTGCTTATATTAATAATGCACCCTATGAATTCCAAATGTGATTACTTTGCGCACTAATTTATTTTAATTTTTCCTTTAAATAAAGGGTTAGAATAAATAAATAAAATTAAAGTAATTCTTTGGTATGGAACCGTTCTAATATATATCTATTGAAAACTAATACAAATAGCGAAAGTATTTTTGTCAATGATTTTTTAATAACAAAAAAAGTCTTACAAAACTCATCGGCCGAGAAGTGTTGGTGCCAAAAATCACCCTCCGGGCCGTTGGTCATCAAAAACTTATATTTGACGTCCAGCCCCTACAAAAAAAGAATTTAAACTTTCTAAGTTACATTCAATACAATCTATAATAATTACTATCAATGTACGAAATCATTATTGTGGCAAAAGGTTTTTCAAAATATAAAATTGCCAAATATCACGTTGAAAATATATTTGAGCAATGTTATCTTGAGGTGAGCGTAATCAAGATAGAAAAACTGACATACGGACACATTTTTTAATTATATATATCAAAAACATCAGAATTGAAACCTTCAGAAAATGAAACTGCGAGAAAATGAGACGATGCAGTATCAGGACTAGATTGATTTGATTGATCAGGAATATATTTATTATAATATTAGTACCAAATGCAAAAGTTATTTTACATTTTATTATCCAAGTTCAATGTTTTCAATTTGAACAGATACAATAAGCACGTGCACATAATCATACATACCTCTTTCTCTCGCATTCTATCTCATGTCATATTTTATCTTATTCTCTCGCAGAGATTCTATTTCATCTCACATTCTATCTCATTCTCTCGAAGGCTAGATTCTGTAGATGTACATGGTTGTCTCTGTTTACTGTCGCTTTTTCGTTTCATCGAATTTCAAATCACAACGATGCTAAAGAAAGTTTCACTTCAAAAATGTAATATACCACGTTCTTGAAACGAAACCATAGAGATTGTCCAGAAAGTTTGTGATACAATCACAAACTTAGCCGTTAACGTGGAACAGATGGATGAGTGATTGACGCGCGAAATCTGAATCAATACAATCGCAACGCAAACGGTATGAACTGTTGGTTTTCCCCACAAAAGCTGCACCCTGCACTCCTTGCTATTGTTCAACGACCAAAAGCAAACGTGCGTAATACAACATATCTCGTATAATACGATCTCCCCGCGTTTTATGTCTCTCGGGAGTTTGCAAGACGTCGCGGAAGATTCTCATTGCAGGTCGGGGATCGAACTTGAGGTTTGCGTTGCAGACGGGCGTGTTACACCACTAGACTTGTGGTCCGGGAAAAGCAAGCCGCGATGTAGGCATTCAGTGGCCGTTTAGACGAAGTCTGAAAAGCCTACGGGCTAAAGTCAGGCGCCTTAATGCTTCAGGGGGTTTTTAGTCCGTGAGTCGAACACACCCCGTGCGTCGGGGCGCGCGGACGGCCCTTAATGGGTTTTTGGCCCCCTTCCCCATTCGCATGGGGACAAATACGAAAAAAAAGCATTCAGTTTCACCGATTTCAGAGAGGCACCTATTGTTTTTTGACATACTGCATTAATATGAACCGCGAGAAGTAGCCAGAAAGGTTTCTCGCGTTTTGGATTCGTATAAGTCTTTTTTCGCCATTTAAAAGCAATCACACGATCTATGATGTTTAGAAATTGAGTGCGCTCAACGATCGAAAAATTTTTTCGCCTCTCGTCGCCGACGATTAGCTGTAGCTGTACTCTCGTTATTGTACACGAAATTGGGAATATTTGCATACCATTGTATAATAGATGATTTGATGAAGATTAATTCTGTCGGCTTAAAAAAAAAAAAAAGATTTTATGCACTAGAAACAGAAAAAGAAGCTATAAAAATACTTTAGAAATCCGATTCTGTCAATCAACCATAAAACTTGTAAAAACACGATAACTCGTGAAAAATTCTTTTATTTTTGTTAATTTTATAATTACAGCATGTAGTTTTCTTTTGAAACTCGTTGTCTAATACGGTGTTGTTAGATTATAATGCATAAAAAATGTAATTATAGAGCAAAAGGGAATTTCTCACAAACAGTGGCGACCTCTTAGTTGTATCTCTCCATCTCTCTTGAAGAGAATGGATCGTGATTGACGGCAATTTTTAATTTTTTTTTAATTCATTATTGTTGGGCAACGGTTTTCACTTAACTTCCTTTTTTTTTGTTTAATCATATGTTTTTACAATAGAAATTAAGTATAAAAAAATTAAATATTAGAAAATTACTATAGTATCGTAACGCTTAATTTAACGTTCATTAAATAATAATATGATTATACGTACAGAAAAGTTGGAAAAATAAAAAGGAAATGCGAGTTGTGCCTTTTTGGTTTTTCCTAATTTGCGTGCCGCGGGCCGTATGCAAAAATAGATTCTTATAGGCTTAAACATCAAAAAGCGGTAAATGAATACCTTATCGCTGTCACAATTGCTGATGGCTATGAACCACCAGCGTTCTCTGGCCGATCTGAATCTCCTGGCGTTGTGGCACCTCACCACATACCTGTCCGTGTCCACACTCTTACTGGGAAAGAAGTTGGCCTCGTAATCCGCCTTAAGACCTCTCCTTCCGAACCCTTCGCGATGTTCGAATGTGGACCTTTTTATTATATCCTGGAATATAAAGCGTTTTGTGTGTATGCTCCCAGTAGTCGAATAGGTTCAGAAAATATCATTGCTTCAAAGTTTATATATATATACACTTCCATTACAATAGCGCCCGTTATTCTCGAGGGATTTTAATGAAACTCAGCACACATATCCTTCGGGCTATCGTCTTGAACATCTTTGATGATGAACTAAGTCGGTCTGTTAGTTTAGAAGTGGTGGCAATTTAAAAATTTTCAAATACCAAAAAGTGCTGTTTCGGGGAATTCTTCATCTTATTACTTTTAAATGATAGGATTTTGCGTGTTTTGCTTCATATAGTAGGGTAGTTTACTATTTCTTTTACAAACGTATTTAAAGCTTTCTTATTCAAATGAGAATTTAGTGAAATCGTTTTTACGATAACCATAAAAATATCTGACTAATGACGTTTTTAAATTGCTAATTAGACAGAGAAAGCACTAGTACCAACTGACGTTATTTTCTACCAGCGCCATATAGAATAAAGTTAAAGTCCTTTTGCGAGAAAGAGATGGACAAACTTTAATGGCTTATAGTTCATTGTCCCTCTGACCGGTTTTCATTTTGATTTCAATTTTAGGCATCATGTCTAGTCAACTTACATCATTCATCATCAAATAAAATGTTCTGAATGTAAGTAAACTACTCCCGTTCTGTATAACGCAAGTAACATAGAGAAATCTATGTTGGTTCTTCTACTAACTTTACCTTTTACTATCTTTATTACTAAAGCTACTTTCTGTTGCCGACTGGCATTTTTTTCAATAAATTAGATAATTATTAATGGAATACATTTGTTGTCAAATATTAAGTGATCTCATTTAGCATTCGGACTGGCTTTATTCAACGTCTATTTTATACACATTCGATTGTAGTACTTTAAGATTGTCGGTCAGACGGTTGGCAATGGTTGTTTTGAGGACTTCTTATAATCTTCTATACATAGACACAAACAAATCGATTAAGATTTTAATAAACGATTTCGTTTAGCATTCACTTATGTTTACAAATCGATTAAGATTTTATAAACAATTTCGTTTAGCATTCACTTATGTTTACAAATCGATTAAGATTTTAATAAACGATTTCGTTTAGCATTCACTTATGTTTACAAATCGATTAAGATTTTAATAAACGATTTCGTTTAGCATTCACTTATGTTTACAAATCGATTAAGATTTTAATAAACGATTTCGTTTAGCATTCACTTATGTTTACAAATCGATTAAGATTTTAATAAACGATTTCGTTTAGCATTCACTTATGTTTACAAATCGATTAAGATTTTAATAAACGATTTCGTTTAGCATTCACTTATGTTTATTATGTTTAATCGGCTTGTGTGTTTCATTATGGTTTACAGTATCAGACGAATACCTTATTAAATTAATTGTGCTTATAAAGAAGTTAATAAATGTTTATAGCTGAGTACAGTTAGTAAGGATACGTTAGCGTTGAGCAAAGTTTAACCTCAACAAGCGACCTATCGGCTCCATTTAAATTATATCATTATCGATTCGGGTTTTCCTTATAATTAAACTTATTTCTAAAATTTATGCCCGGAAGTTATAACTAAAGTATATTGTATACAAATAAATCCATACGTACTTTACCCTTCGCGTTATTTTCAAACATGATTTCCACGTCTTTTAAATTTTCATTTCTGCTGACGTTAGTTTCCGGGCCTATATTTTCCCACAGAGAATCTTCGGGTATCTCGGTCGTGGTAGAATTGTAGTCGTCGGTAGCGAATATTTCGTACCAAGCGGTAGAATTTGTAGGCGCTTCGATGTTAGGTTTTGGCATTTTAGTAGTTTTCAGAAACTGATCGTAGTACGATGAGTTTAGAGGTGGCGCCGCTGTCGATTTAGTTTTCGCCGTCTTTGTTGCCGGATACAATGTCGTTGAAGTTCTGTTAGAGATAAATATAGAATAATATGCGTATGTAGAAATCGAGAGGGAAATTGGGTTAGATTAAGTTAAGTTATGTTAAACTATGAAGCTTTTGAAAGGGATTGCGCTAAAAATGGGAGGGTATGCGGTTAGTATGGGTCAGATATGAAAACGGAGATTAAGGTCGAGGTAATTTGATGAAAATTAAGTGGAATGGAGTGAAAGCGAAAAAATATTTCTTTACGTCTTGAAGTTTGAGCTACTGTACAACGTACGAAGCACTGCCGCTGTGAAGTTAGTCACGAAAGCGTCGCAATGGCATAAAATCGGCGCGCGGAGGAGAAGAAGGAAGGGTCGGGGAGTGTTAAACCTGCGCATTACATCATTCGCAGGAAATTCGGAGCGGCAAAGTTCCGTGCGTTGTATTGTACAAACAAAAGCGTTTACGGTTATGGTATTGCTATTTTATGGTGTCTATGATATTGGTATAGTTATGCTATTACGGTATTAACCATTAATTCAATAAACAACAAGGAAGGAACATATCATTGGCTATGCTGACAAACGGTGTAGTTAATAACTATGACGGTTCTATACAATATGTGTTTCGGTCGAACAGTAGGCCAAGTCCTGTTGTATTTACATCGGTTTGTATTCGATAACCGCAGTGTTCTTGTTTTGATATAATATTGGGATTGGCACATATTAAAATCTCGGATTACATTTTAACAAAATAATTAATTACTATGGTATACCTTTTTGACGCTGGCAACTCTTTGTCCGCTTTCCTCATCACGCAACCCGTGTATTCAGTGTCTGGATACCAGTAAGACAATCTGATTATCTGGTTTTGCCCGACCCTGTTCAAGACCGCCTCCTTCTCCTTGCAAGTCTGGAAAAATCGTATAGTTGACTAGCTGCATCTGCGCGTTCTGGTTTCTGTACGATGGCAATTTTATATATATTGTTTTTTTTTTAACTTATTCGTGGCTGCTAAAAGAACTACAAGCGTAAGTTTGTACGCATATAAATGAGAGATTCACCATTTTTTAAGACTTTAGACATTTCATAGGTTTTCCTGTAATCGATAAGTGAAGAACTATTTTCTGTATTTTTTTTTTTAATTTTACCCTTAGCAGTTTCACAGATAAGAGGGGGGAATGATCAATTTTCGTCTATTTTATTAAATAATAATACTATTCATTTTGAAATTATACAATCTAAAAATACATATATTTGAGATCTTCACAATAAGTACTTTTATTTGGTTATATCACACAGTACAGTTTGAAATTTTTAATTTTTTAATTCACTCTATTAAGCGACCCTATCATTCAAAATTCATTTATTTACATTACACATCCATGTTTGGATCACAGAAATTCACATATGCAACAACTTTTCCAGTTAATGGGTCCAGTAGATACAGAGCAAATTGCTTCTGACAGAAGGATAGACAGAACGAATGATTCCATAAACGGTTTTTCATTCGGACGTATGGAACCCCAAAAATTGAGTTACTTTACATAGCCTTATTGTAATTCCGTCATACTCCCTACATCGCCCGCAGTCGGTTTTTGGCAATTTTTTTTCAATGTAGGTACGATGCATTTACAGTTTTTATATGTATTGGTTAACAAAATTGCACTAAGTATATATCTATATATATGAGTCCCAATAAAACTTGTACCTTGTTCCAATCATTCCAGAAACGGCAGAAAAGATGATCAACAATTCTCATATGGGACACCTTTTAATACTGTAGTGGTAACAGTTGCTTTAGAAGATGCCATTCGACATCCAAAATGGAATTGTATTTCTCTCTGTTACTTAGAATATACATAATTGTATTGTTGCTATCTATGCTCGAAAGCTAAAAATAAAACTATAAAGTAATTCCCCTATAAAAAAGGTAACCGAGAGAGAATAACCCTTTCCTTCTGACGGCGCTTTTGATGTGTTTTTACATTATTTTTAAATGAATATTTTTTTGGGGTGCAATTTTCGATAGGTAATAAATCTTGTCTGTATAAGTTAGACGTGACAACCAACCGAACAAACTCTTTAATAACTAAAACAGATGGCGCTGTTTAGTCCTTTTTTTACATATAGCGCAAGGAACTTCGTTTCAACCGGTTGTTCCAAAGACATCTCAAGAGTTTTTGTATTTTACTTTTTGCAACATCCGGCCACACCTCGCTCGCATGCTAAAGCGGTTGTGTACCTTGGAGCTGTGATAGACGGACGGCCACTGCGACTCGTCGTCGTAATACAGCAGCAGGTTGGGTATGCCGTGCTCCCGGTCGAACTCGATGAAGTACTCGAACTGCCCTTCGAACGACAGGAAGCAGAAGCGGGCCAGGAACGCCCAGTTCTGGGGAAACGAGTTTGTGATGGCAATATTAATTATTTTCTTTCTAGTGCCTTCGGTCTTTGCCTTGTCGGTTTCGAGGGATGATTATAAAATTTCCACAGAATGTCAATTTATTATTTCCTATGGAGGATCCAACATTCTAGTCAGGGCTAGTCACGTAGTCGAGGTACAGTTAGTTATAATACCCAAAAACCCAGCCCAGGGAGTCATACCCTATGATCTGGAACCGCCCCTGTGCGTTAATGAGGAGGATATGACCCTTATGATCCCGTCTCTGGATCCACCTCTGTGTTAATGAGGGGGCTATGACCCCCATGATCCCCTCTCTGGATCCACTCCTGTGCTATTAACAACTGTTTTTGTTTCTTAACGTGATACTGGGTTCAAATGCGAAACTACGGAAAAACAGCAGTGTCTTTTTAACCAAAAATAGTGTTTTGGTTTTATTATGAGTTTATAAATATTATGAGTTTTTTTTTTATTTCGGCTCATTATTTAAAATGTATCTATAGTATGTAGCTACTATAATTTAAATAACAAAATCAAATGAGCGTTTAATTATTGGAGTATACTAATTACTAGCTGTGCCCACGGCTTCGCTTGTGTAGACTAGAACTATTGTCGTTATTTTTTTTTTAAATATATATAAATAAAGTACAATTCAAATTAGTTATGTGAATTGATTAATAAATGAGTATAAGACAAATATTTTTAATTCAAATATACTTTTGGATACCATGAATATTGGGCTATTAAAATGTATAACGAAAGGAAATTTGTTTCAACCGGGTACCCCACGACACTTCTCGTTTTTCATTTTTCAAATTCAAATACATCAACTAACTGCTATTCAATTTGATAACAGAAACGGGATTGAAATGGAAAACAGTACCGAGATCGAGTCGCTGATAACAAGATCATTAGATATAGAAAATGATGACCTCCTCGTATAATCTAGCGAGCGAAGTCGCTCACGGACAGCTAGTAAGTAATATTCGATATTAAGGGAGTGTGCTGTATTTAGTAGATCAATTTAAATATGCTACAAGTTCTTACGTCTTTAGTGTCGAGGCGCCCTTCTATCCACTTGCCGTACACGCAGCTAAGCGACATTAAACAATCCACCAACAATATTTGTTTCCTTAACAACATTTTTTTCTTCCCGGATATCGATTCTTGGTTTATTCTCTCTTACAGTAAAATAATGATGAGGTTCTAAAAGAAATTCTTACACTCAACAATATTTTTACGTATTATCAATAAAAAAGGAAATCGATAACGACAAATAATTGTAATAAATTGTTTATCCAAAGGAAAGGACAAAGTTTAATTGTGTTTTATTAGAAGCTATAAAAATTTATTACGTTTAAGACTTAAATACCGTACGGTTTCGACTGTTTCTCCCGATAACACAGCTTCCAAACTTTTAATGAATTATTTGTTTGGAGCAACGCATATAGTTTATTTATAATGTACATTAAAGTTACAGTATTATGTAAACGATATTTTAAAAATCATCACTAAACAATCTTGCTTATGCTTTTACAAAAAAAAAAAATGTATCATTTTATGCACTCATCCGTACTATAACTGGAAAAACATTCCAGATAAAGAATAAAAAAAAATGGACGATTAAAAACGACCCATAAATTTGGCGCGCTGCTCTCAATGCACAGAAATCACTGTTTGTTTTGCTGTTTGCGCCCTTCCGTCGCTATGGCAACGAAGAAGGTTAAATTCCTCACTGAATTCGTTACACACTCATATTACATATTCAGGGATAATCTAGAAATAGTCGTCCATTTACGAGGCCGTAGAAAATTGTTTTTATTATACTATACGTTTCCTTACCACGTTGTTGAGCATTAATTGAAATTTGACAACAATTGTTTTATTTCATGATTTAATTTTGCTCGCCGTTTTCGATTGCCATTTTCTGATATTCGTATAAAAGTATATATTTTCATATAAAATGTGTCCTATGTCATATTCCAGATGAAATCTATCTCTATGCAAAGTTTGATCACAATCCATTCGGTGGTTTGAGCGTGATTGGAGAATAAACATACGTTAATTATAAAAGTAAGCCAGAAACAAAAATTAGATTTTTCTTGAAATTCTAACTCATTCTATTGATGAACATGCAAAATGAATTTAGGAAGAAAACGGACAATCTAAAATATCGTATGTCCTTCCTTCATGGTTTTTCTGTTATAATTATAAACTCCGTCATTGATGGGGTTTATAATTAAGTGACGTCATAAATAAAAGTATGACGTCACACTTGGCGTTTACTTTTGAACGTGTTTGGACGATGGCGCATTACCCGATCTATCTAAAGAAAGTAAAATCATTGCACTATTTAAAGGCGACATTGAACGCCATAAGTTTAACATCTACACTGTCGGTATTGATTAAAATTGTTGAAAAATTAATCTGTAACCAATTGTTGGCACATTTGTATAGTAATAATTAAATGTCCAGAAAAATATTCGGTGGGGATCGCTCAACAAGCGATGCTGGCATTCGGCTTGTTTAAATAAACTTACGAAGACTAGGGGGATTTGAGGGATGTAATGAGAGTATTTTTTGCAATCTCTTTAAGGCATTGGATTGTGTTAATCATGAAACTTTGATCAGAAATGTACGCCATTATAAAGTGGCGGGCCGGACACTGGGCCTTCTATAATGCTATTTGAATAATAGAATTCAGAGGGTGGACGGTAATGACAAAAATTTGCCTGCATTCGTGATTCACATAGGAGTGTCACAGGGATCACTTCTTAGTCCGTTTCTGTTACAAGAGATCAGCACTTATTCCTTTACAATCGAAAGGTAACGACGTTAGTACCCTCATCACGGGCGAAGCGACCAAATAAGTCGAATCAAAATCATTTTGGTTTGTCATGTCAGCCTGGACGGAGAGCGAGTTAACGGTTTCGCATGTTGATGTCACATCGGTGGCAAATGTCGTTAGCGGCAACCGAACCTACTCAGGATCAGCGTGCGGAGCTAAGATCCAAACTTCTCAAACTGAAATAAAAAAAGATGTGGGATGCTTCAGCAGTGGGTTGATCAAAACTTGACAGAACATCAAATTAGCATAATAACGACGACACTGTCAATGCACCATTCGAATGTTTGTAGTTGTTGGATCGAAGGATCGATATGATTACATGATGAATACTTTTTTGTTTTTGGGGAAGAAACATCAAGGCTGATAATTATGATACGGCTTCCAGAAAGTGAATTTAATTTTAATATTTTCGCACTTACCCACCTTTGAAGATACGTACAAACGCTGTTGCAAAAGTATTACGGCCATCTGTACATTATTCTTTCGATTTAATAACGATGAAGTGGGAGCTTAAATACAAAACTGTTTCACGTTGTACAGTAATATAACCATCTCCTAGCCCGTTTTTCTACTTAAACTATCAACCTTACCTCAACTCTTATGTGTTTTTGACACTTATTCCTATTGGAATGCGCTGTAAAGGGTCGTCCATCGATCAAACGCCAGCCCTTAACGTTTACAAGAGAGGGGCAGTCATTATTATCGGTAAACCTGTTTTCCTTCTTTTGTCTTCAATTTTGGTAATTTCTTTTATATTTAAAGTGAAACGTATGGTTTGAAAAGGGGGGGGGGGGATTTGATGTCACGTGGAAGAGAAACTTAAAAAGCAAAACAAGGGCAATTCAAATTGCACACACCTTTTATGGGGTCGTCCATGGACCACGACCCCATAAAAGGTGTGTGCAATCAATAAGGCACAATTGCTTAGCACTTCACTTCACTACTTCAATAGTGTCAATCATATAGGAACTACGTATTTGTGTGCCAGCTTCACATCCAAATGAAGTAAATATAATTCAATACAAAGAAAAAAAAAATAACAAAGCGTTCAGAGTTGAAATAGTAATAATTAAAAAACTGGTCAGAGCATGTCGGATCGTATTCATTACAGAGTTCTAAAGCCATTATTACAAAGAAATATACTACAAATGAAAAAAGTACGTTGTTACACTTTTTTCCATGTTTCCCGCACTTATTAGGTATAAGCACTTTAGTAGCCTATAACTAGAGTACATTTGTTAACTGATACTCTTAAACTAGTGTAAACTAAGGTGCACCAGCAAAGAAGGGATTTCATAGCACTTACGTCCTTTTGTTGAGAAGCGCAGTTTTTCGGCAATAACTTAAAAACAGTGTCTGAACCATGTTCAAAACAATTTTCGTTGAAGGTATTTATTAAGCGTTATTTTCGTTATTTCTTTCATATTTTTGGACATCGGTTCACGGTTTAGAAAATAGAGGTGGGGGTGGGGCACAATTTCTGCAACTTTCGGGGCGATTATTTCCAAAATTATTAACATAATCAGAAAAATTGTTTAGAAACCTTAGCGTTTTTAAAAGGACTGTTGAAATATTTATCACACGGTGATAAGTTGACTGAAAAAAATTTTTTCAGCTTCTGTTATATGTATAGAGTGCTCCGTCTAGAAACATTAGTTTTCGTTATTTAACTACGAAACTAAGTAGCGGCTTATACGAGAGAATTTATACTCCGAATTTCATAAATATACATCTTGTAGTTTTTGAGTAAAATGCCTGTGATTTACGACCGGACGGATGGACAGGACGAAACTATAAGGGTTCCGTTTTTGCCATTTTGACTCGAACCCTAAAAAGAACAGAAAAACTACAATTCCATATACATGAACACATGCACACACATATGTATGTAGAGTAAATATTATATATATTATTTTATTTACAACTTTATATTATTATGGATAATATAATGAGGTAATGCTAGTTGGCAAAGGGACACTAGAGTCCAAGAGAGAGAGAGTTTTGAAGAGAAGGGCAAACCTACAAAGGATGATGATGTGGTTTAAGTCACAGTGTCCAGACAGCATTCTGATAAGTCTTTGATGCGAAGTACTAAGTGCGCTGGGGTGCAGCAGTAACCAAGTCTCATTCTGCAGATGGTTGGTGTAGCTCAATGATTAAACAATTTTCATAAAATAAGGTATAGCATCCGTTGTAATACTTCGAGTGTCCCACCCAATGATTGCAATTCATAGCCAATATTTTTCATTTGATTTTAAGAGATCTATTATCACTTTTTAGGATCTCTCTAGTCCAAATGAAAAAAAAAAGGAACGCTTATAGGACACGTGGGTCCGTATGTTGCAGCCGGTTGACTTAGGAGTCTGGTGGATCGATTAAGCCAGAAGTTGGTACATTATGGGTCTCTGAAACTACTGAGGAAACAATTTTGAAAAAAACAGAATAATTCCTAACTTGTAGATTACAGGAAAACTTATAAGAATCTATGGTCTAATAACATGGCAAATCTCTTAATATAGTATGCACAAACTTACATTTGCAATTGTTTTAGTTTTCTCCCTAACTATTAAGTCTTATTTTGTGAAAAAAAAATAGGAAAAAATTCTTTATTTCTAGATTACAGAAAGACTCAAAAGATATCTATGGTCTGAACATGGTAAATATCTCAGTATTGTGCATACAAATTTACGTTAACGGTTGTTTTAGTTACTACGAACAAATTTGAGTCAAATTAAAAGAAAACATGGTAAATAACATATATGTCTATGGTAGCCTCTCCACGAGTGTTCAATTCGCATTTTTTTTTATAAAATGAACATTCATAGATGCTTGCCTGCAACATGCAGCATGCAACCCACCGCCGACCCTCGAATAAGTTCTTCCACTATGAATCCCTGTCCAAATAATTGAATATTGGTACGAGAGGATTGACAGATGTTGAACACCTAAGTGTTTTATTTATCTCAGTCCACTAAATAGATATGTCGATATTTCTACGTTCGTTTCGTGCCAGATCAGCATATCCTCGGGAAAATGCAGACAATCACAACCACCAGGGTGTCAGGAGTGTTAAACTACCCACGGATGGAATCCCAACCATTTTACGTGAAGTGCTATCATTCAATGATTAATACGTCAAAAAATGACTGAATCCCCTCCATCAGCAGCCACCGACCATTACCAATTGTGATATCATCGTTTGATAGCACCAAATAAAATACACTTTCGACTCGACAAACAGATGACAAGAATGAATTGACGGTATGAATTACAATTTATCATTTAACCGATCCCAATTTATACTCTAGTTTTTAATATTGTGTCTACTCAGCTTACATATTTCATCGACTAATAAATTTTCAATATAAGCCTTCTATCCAATGCGTTTGGTTGAAGGACAAATTTAAAGATGGCATATTTTCAGTTGACTAATACACTAAATAAAATTTTATTCAAATCTATACCTACCGCTTCAAATGTGAAGTAGAACTCAACTTTAAAGTAGCCACATTCCTCAGCGGGCTCCTAGCTCTGATATATTCAATGTCATTCATATCAATATCACTGAAATATTCAAAACATGTAGTGTTAATATATCTGTAGTCACCTATTTCAACAGCGAATGACAACGTGTATATTAATGGCACTCATATGTCGATGAGGAATCAACTGACCCTACAATAGTATACAAATTTTTTAAAATGCATTGGGTAGATGATCAATGTATAGAGTTCCTATCATTCCATTGTTGAAGTGTACCTGTCTCAGTTTTTCATATTAGAAGGTTTGGAATTCAACACCTCCACGCTGGCCTCCTGAGGTATGGAGTCTACTGACAATCGTTACTTATGAAGTGTTTAATTTTGGTACCACCGTTTAACATGTTATCCGAGTCAGTCAGTGTTTTAATTCGACATATGTCAACAAATAAAAAATTTTTTTTTGGAAATTAAGACAGACATGTGTAAAGCTTATCAGAATCACCCGGAATATATAAATTTAATAAGGACATCACAAGTTTAAGAGATATGCCACAGCGTCTAAGCAGATTTGATTATTTTAATGCTAAGGTGAGAGGTAAATAGACCATATCACTTCTAGAACTAAAGACTGCATGAGGAAAAAAGGTTCTTATGCGTCTGATGACTTAGTAAAAATGATTGGCTACCATTAATTCCATTTAGCCTAAGATAGTTCTTTGTAGTAGGCTAGGAGCAAGACTTATGTCCGGCAGTGGACGTCATGCAGCTCGAGAGTGAACCAAGTTTCTTCTTGCTTCCTTATATCATCATAACATCATAATATAATCTAAATCGGTAGGCATTAATGATTCTTAATAATTGTATTCTAAAATAAAAAATAGAAATGAATTTATAATATATTTCATTATATAAAAAAAATACAATGTTTGGATTCCATCTTTCATTAAGTATGACATGATATTGGCAGACTTTTGTTGACAGCACGAGATGCATCAGCAAATTATAAACATCGACTCAACTCGATCGTAATAATGCCTTGTTCATTTTTATGTCGATTTTTTTATTTATATTTCCAACAGTATAACAAGACTGTATTCTAAGCATATTATAATGCGCGAATGCAAAATAGAAAACTTTTAATAATAAGCTTCCATAAATTATACATTTTTTTTTTATTTTCAAATAAATTAAAAAGTAAAAATATTACATATTTTTTATATGAATTAACTTAATACTAGATTTATGGGTCTATAACCATAAACAATAGCACATATAGATATATTTTTTTAATAACACATGAAAAAAATTGATACGATGGAAAAAATACATTAAAAATGAATTGGTCCACGTGAAATGGATAGTAACAATTAAAAAAGGCACCACAAACTAAAATCTGATATGTAATAATATAAAGGAACATAACATATATCTTCCCTCGCCATGAAAAGATCTCATATATTTTTTTTAAATAGCAAGATATTCGCGACGGGTCGATATAGTTCTCTTATAAAAATATAACAATTAAACGTAACGTTACACAATAGTTTATGGTAACTCTTTCAGGACCTGCAGCGACTTCCTGAACAGCTCCTGCTGCGCCCTGGCATGCTTTATCTCGAGCTCGGCCAGATCGATGAGACTGCAAATTTAAAGAGAAAAAAAGATTGGTACTAAGCAAAAAGACATTAGAGAGAAAAAAAAATCTTCATTTCATAATAATGATATTGGTTTTGCTTTGTTACATTTCAATATAGCTTAAGAGTTTGTGTCCACACAAAAGTCCTCATCAAAAGACTAAGTGATACTGCAGCACTGTACAAACTCTAGCCGACAAGTGGACTATATAACTTACTGAACCGTCACAATCCCTAAAAAGGATATAAAATCACTACATTATCATCAATTTTTCCTCGTATGTATACTTCAATAGAGTGGCGATGGCAATAAGTAAAGTAACTCTATTCATATTTGTTTTTTTTACAAATCGCCCCATTAAGCCAGCACGCCGGTATAGAAAAGAGGATGTGGCCTTTACAAATATTAAATATTGTTACATATTTGTGAGCATGCCATATAGAGAGCCTAAAGAACTATCAAATGTATTTGTTATTCATTTGATAGTTCATATAAATGTCTTAATTAAATTGCATTATTGGAATTCATACTCTCTTTGGGTAATAACAATTTATTCCGACTAAAGTACTGACTTCTCAATTAAACATTCAGATTTTTTTAAATATATAATCATGATTATAAATTATATTTAAGTTTTAAAAAATTATTAATAACAATTTTTCTGCATTTAAGAAGTTTAATTTCTATCATATATTTAACATTTCATTATCATTTTTTTCTAATTCACTGTGTTTCTTAGTGAAACTCTTAAAATATAATTTGAATATTTGTTAATTACTTACTAATTTAAATATATAAAAATCTTATGCGTGGAACATGATACAAGGATCTTTTATTATGAAGTTTAGTTTTATTATACTATATGGATGAAAGATAAGGAAGAGAAATATGTAAAATATATTGGATATTTTATAACATCAATATCTTCTGTCTATCGCCAATGTCTCATATCTATTTTCGTAACATATATAAAGCATTAAGTTAATATCTTTATTGAAAAATCATCCACATGAGAGTTTTAAAATAAATCATGAACAATCATCAACTATTGTAGAATCATGTTTGAGATTACAGAGCCTTACAGAGTTGTAGGTACTTATTTGGGATGGTAAATGTCAACATACCTCTTTCTGAAGGCTGCGACTCTTCGCGCCCTGAAATCCAGCAGCTCTTCGCGCGCACGCGCCGACAGCTGTTCGAACTTCGCGCACGCCTCCGCCTGCGCCTGTTCAGCCTGCGCGATTCATGAATAAAGGGTGTTACGTTTACGTGACACGGTAAAGAATCAAGGGCGAATAAGACTTTCACCCGGAGCGTCCCATATAAACATAATTATGTATATAAACATTTTATCCAAGAAGAGCGTTGACGATTTTGGCCTGTTTTCGATACCGATTCTGGTGAAATACAGGTCCGGGGATTTTGAATTTTATTTTGTAAAAAATTTCTAAATACCCAAATTTTACAAAATCTTCAATTGTCATAGCGAGGGCATAAGTAATGTTCTCCCATACATCGGACTATGTCACGATTCATACTCCAACTGCAAATATCAAATTGCAGTGGCAATTTATTTTTAATGTATGAGACAAATGTTGCAATATTTGATTATGTTTAATTAGAAGATTAATTTTTAAAATTTCAAAGGATCGCAAACCAAAGTATTTGATATTAATTTCAACACGGTAACCCCAAGCATTTCTTAAATACAGTCGTGACTGAAAGATAGACAATAGAGTGATTCTATAAAAGTTTCTTTTGAGGTATGTAAATTATGAAATAAACTAAACCTCGAAAAAACCATAACGGATGTCCTCTTGTGTACCAAAAATGGAACATTTGGTCACTATCAATACATGAACATAACCGCTAATAATTAACTTCAGGTTTCCGAAGTACAGCGTAAGTCTGTATGTACGCTTTACTTCACTTTAATGCATTGAGTACTTTTTCTAATACGAAGTTGGATTTCTAAGGATTAATTTCAAACTATTTTATGGAGTTACTTGCACATTGTGATACTGTATTACATTAAAATGGGGTGACCATTAGACTTGGAACATTCATAAACATAAATAATGCATAGTTTGGACTATGTAAATTTTGGACTAGAAAAGTTCTGGACTCGATTGTAATTGTGATACAACAAGTTTGTATATTAATTTTCCCAGCTTTTAACTAGAAAAAAAAAAAACACTTTACCTCTTGCACTTCCAAAGGCTAGTTGAAACAATAGAATATTTTAGTAACGGGTGGAAGTAATCGCTATTGAAATGATTAACATTTATCTCATCAAAAAATAATAAATAAAGGAGACTTTCCCTTCTGGACCAGGTATTTGTACACATCATAATATATAAATTCTATTTATTTAGTACCTTCACTGTAGAAAAATATTACCATTGCAATTTTATAAGATTTAATAATTTGTAAAGACGACACCATTTTGGCATATGATGACAGTTGACAAATGTCAATAAGAATATAGTGTAGTAATGTTCATCATCATCCACCATCTTGATTGGTGCAATTTAATTAGTAAATTTAAAATTAAATTATTGAATTTAAAATATATACTGCACAGTTATAAACATAAATAGATTGAGAGAATTAATAGTAAAACTTCTAATGTTCATAATTTTATATTTTTGACGTCCTGTACAATGACCTAGCCCAGTGTCATATTTCATGAAATCTCTATTATTCTACTCTGTAATGGTTCTGTCGTTTATTTAATAGGAAATGAAATTCTAAAAATTTAAATAATGACAAAATGGAGATATAAAAAAATAACAAAAAAAAAAACTTACCGCATGCACGTCTTTGTTTCTAGCGCGGGCCTTCTCAAGATTTCGGTTCGCCGCCTCGTACGCCGCCAGGCACCTGCCAATAGCAAATGCTGTGAGTTTTAATTTCATGCCCTATTAATAGTTCATTGATGTAAAACTAGATGTCGCAAATTACAAATTTTATTATATAGAAGAGAATTTATTAGGTTTAACAATGTATAAGAAACTGGCCAAGAGTATGTTAAACAATGCTCATTATGGGGTTCCGAAGTCATTATTACAAAGAAATGCACTACAGATGAAAAAAGTATGTTTGTTACACCCTTTCTATGTTTCACGCACGGAATAGTTAGCACTTTAGTCCTTTAGTCGCCTGTAATTAGAAAAACAAGTAAATATGTCGACTATTACTATTAAACTAGTGTGAACTAAAGCGCATCAGCAAAAGAGCGTATCTTCATGGCACTTAAGTCCTTTTGTTGAGAAGCGCAGTTTTTTGGCAATAACTTAAAAAATAGTTTATGCCAACATGTTAATAAATATTTTTAATTATTAAGCATTACTTTCGTTATTGTTTTTTTTATATTTTTTGGACATACGGTTTAGAAAATAGAGGGAAGACACAATTTCTGCCACTTTCGGAGCTATTATTTTTGAAATTTTTGACATAATCAGAAAATTGTTTAGAAATCCTAAAGTGTTTTTAAAAGAACTGTCGAAATATGTGCCAATAGTTGATGTTTGCTGAAAACCTTTTTTTTCAACTTTTGTTACATGTATGGAGTGCCTGGAAACATTTATTTTTTTTTTATTTAACTAGTGTTATTTAAGTAGCGGCTTATACATCTACATTATAAATTTCATCAACACACGTCTTGCAGTTTTTTAATAATATGCCTGTAACATATGGACGGCCATGACTGAACCATGAGGGTTCAGTTTTTGACATTTTTGTTAAGAACACTACAAATTAATCACATGAATGTCTATTTAATAACTAAATATTAGTGAGACAATTTGAAGATAAACTGGGCTATTTTGTCAAATGAAAAAATTCAATTTAGCGATTAAATTAGTTTTCTTATGAAATAAAAGTTGCATGTATATATATATATCTTGTACGGCACTACTAAGGTTTGACATTATTTCGTAATAAACACACCCTTTTTGTCAAATAGTGTCAAAGAGAATTGATTATATGATCTTTTATAAAATATCTTTTCTCTTTCTCGAGAAGAAGAATTCGAATTTAGAATACAAAAAAGATATGTTCTACTTTTAATATAAAACCACTCGTATCTGATGAAATCATTCTACCTGATTTCTATTACTACTGGTTTTCTTATAATCATTTATTATTTACTAAAATAAAAAAGACATACTTATCTCAATAATTTGTTATTTTTAATAGCAAATTGTGTAATTTTTCATTATGAAAATTTTTAAGTTTCTATACCTCAGCCTCCTGACCAGCACGGCTTTGGCGGCATGGGCGTCCCTCATGTAGTAGCGCAGGGTGTCAGCCAACTTTAGATCCTGGTCTGAAGCCATGCGACCTTCGATTTTCTATTGACAATACACAAAAAAAGATCTATGAAACTTTCATCACAACTCAGTAATGTGGATGTACTTATGGATTTTCGAGCGAATGGACATTATGTGAATACATAAAAATTTGATTTTTAACAAATCCTCTGCAACTGTAAATGACCACTTTGAATGCGCAAACAATTCATTTTGTTTTTCTATATTTATTAATATCATTAACAACAATGCCTAAGGGAAATGAGTTGGTTAAATTACTATTTTTCCTTCTTTATTGAAAGTTCTACATAACATTGCTTTATTAATCTATCTCTTAAAAAACTGTCCAGTATCGATGAATTGAATAAACTCACAAATATTGCATTACATAAAAATTGACATGAGAAATTAAAAAAACTAATATAATGGATTATCATTAGATTCTTGATAATAATTGATTATACATATCAACATATTGAACTAATTCGTCCTACTGGATGTTCTCTAGTATGATGCTGCCTTGCATTACACAATCCATTCAGTACTCACCCGACACTTTTCATAAGTCTCGGCTGCCCGGGTCAGGAACCTCTCGGTGGGCGGCTGCTCGCGTGTCGCCAGCTGCGTCAGGCAGCTGGAAACCCTGATGTGAGCGTCGGCCACCTCTGCATGATAGAAAATAGTATTTTGTAAATATTCTTTGTATTTAGGATGCCTCAGTTGTATGAATGTGTTCTTAATAATCTGACTTGTGCGTCTGTGTGTCATGGGACTTTAGTTTATAAATTAATAGCCGTTAACTGCCCAAATCTTCGGGGCATAAATAAAAACTCAGTAATAATTGTTTGATGAGAGAAGCACACATTTTCATTACTACATGATCGATTGTTTTGTAGGGAGAGCTGATTTTCTGTCCGACACACTGTCACCTTTATGCTTGACGGTCATGCGATCAGCTTTGGCGACTGCATCCTTGAGGTGGGAGTAGTACTCTTGAAGGAATGTGGTCTCCTGCTCGAAGAAGTCGTTAACATCGCGCACGGTCGCGCCGAAATATATCTCATCTGTGGTAGTTGTCATCGAACGGACCTACAAGGATAACATGAACTATTACTGGATCTTTGACTAGTAAAAACTTGATCAAGCATAGCCAAGCTAGACTAATCAGTAGTCCAAATGACCAAAATCAAGAGTAATGTAAATCACAACAAAAATGTTTACTTCATGATCATGCCAAGAAAACTATTGAATTGTACAGGTGTACTGACCAGTCCACCGATGAGATCCATTTTGCCCCTGGGCTTTGCGCAGAGATCTTGTTCATACTCTAAAAACACTCTTAGATGCGAGTCACGTCTGAACACCGGGTGTGCTGCCAAACGCTGGAGGAATACTTCATGCATCGCTACAGTTTTTTTGAATGTTGCTAGGTATTCACTGTAATAAATGTGGATAATCCGATAATTGTAAATTATGAGTAATGAACGAAAATAGACTTGCTTTTGGATCTGTCATTTCTGCATTAGGTATAGCTAAATCAGTGTTTCATCAACATGTTTGTAAATATTTGCCTAGCTTATTTCAGTTCAAATGTCTAACTTGTGCTCCTGATACATGAGTAAAAAGTTCTTAGTTCAATACCAGTGACATTGTAGTGGTGCTGGCTTAAGGGTTAAAAATGTTGACTTCGAAACTAAAGATACCACATTTCAATATAACCAAGGGCGAATTGACCAATGAGCTTTAAATTCAGTCAAATTAATCCATTCACTCTGAGCTTTGGAGGACATGCTAAGCTGTTGGTCTCAGACGTCTGAATCCATGACAATCGGAGTGAGCCAACATGGAAAGCTTAAGGTCCTCAATCTGAAATAAAAACATTGTGGAAGGTCAAGCCTATCAGTGAGGTGATCAAAGGCCAACCCAACAACACCCTGTTCTGCCTCCATAAGTAAAATTACACAGATACATTGTCGGCATATTGCATTATACACCTATTGACAAAAAGATCTACCAGTTATGGCATAGTAAAAAATTACAATAAAAAGAAGTTATATATCAAACTCAACACTCTCCAATCGTTGCATAGATATAAAAACACGATTATATTAATATGTACACCCCCCTCACATTCGATATATCAAGTGAGTGAGTATACTCACTCTTCGAGCTCTTCTTTCATCTTGAGGAATTCTTCACGAGTCAGAGCGCCTTCGCCTTCGCCGAGACGCTGCAGTTTCTCACGTGAAGCGTCGAAGTCTGGTCTCGGCGGTGCTGGGGGAATCTGGTGGCAATAATACATAATCAAAATAATTATCATTATTAGTGTACACTCTACTTGTCAAAGCTGATGTTTGATCCAATCATCTTAAGAGTACCAAGTAAATTAGATCACATATTACTTTAATTGAGCAATTTTTATATATATTTATATATATGAATTCATATATTCATATCTCAGGGTCATAAGGATTTTAAATATTATTTGTGCTTTGATAACATTTTGCTTTTCAAGTTTATCTATATAGATATCTTCCCAGGAAAAACATGTTTTTCTAAGTGTAGCTTTATAGTGCCACCTCAAAGAATTTTGAGGGTAATGCATTGTTGCTGTACTATGGGGCATAGAACTGAGGCACCAGGAGGCCAAATGTAATATTGTCAACAACAGTCAGGTGCTACATGACATAAATGAGACAGATAATACTATGTGAAATTATTAATAAGAATACAGGGAAAATTTGCATATTGTGTATGTATATTATGCATGAAAATATTTATTCTTGGTAATGAACATAACAACTTTTATTATGGGAAGTTATCATGGCAAATTTGAAAGATGCTGAGCAAAGCTCCATTGCTCAAGTACAAAGTACAAACCATGAAAGCTATAGTTAAGAAAATAAGGAAATTTTAAGGGTTTTTCAACTATTTTTTTTTTATTAAAAAAAAGTGGCCAAACATAAAACTCTTAAGACTGTGTCTATCTTATCACCTCAAAATTTCAATCCCTTAATACCTCGAGTGTGTCTTGAGTGTTCCATCAATGGAACAAAAGTGTTCTACTGAATGAACCGAAATAATTGACCTATTAATGACTTTCAACAGAATTAACTTCTTTGTTAATTATATTACTATAATTAACACATTTTTGTAAATTATACAAATATAATAAGTGTAATTTTGACAGTCCTCTCTTGATATTAACCTAACACTACATAATGAATTCTGAAGAGACCAAAGAGGTAACAGGTGAAAATCTGAGGGTGCAAAGTCAGGACTATATGGTTTAGGGTGGTCGTTAAAAATTAATTTTTTTGCGACGCCCCTTAAAAAGTTTCCTTTTGATGAAAAAACACTGGGATATTTTTTTTTAATTCAAAACAACACATGCCTCTAGACGATCTAAGATAGTTTTTGGATATAATTGGTTAAAAACCAATGTTGAGTAGCTAATGCAAAATAAATACTTCAGAAGTAAATGATGTTTATACTTACAATATAACCAGCATATTCATCGTTTTCCTCATAGCGATCATGTAGCCAGACGAATTCTTCGTGTTGCCTCACCACTAAGAACTCAGGTTTTTGGAATTCGGGCAGCGTCGTCTTGGTGTGAACGGTGAATTTGACTTTCTCCTTTTCACTCAGAGCATCTGATATGTCTACCTGGATAATACAATCGTGTGAACATTCAATTTATATTTTAGAATCAGTGTCAGTTCGAGACATTTGAGAAAAAGAGCAAAAAAGGAATGTAAAGAAACGTAGAACTGCTATAAAAATAATAAGCACTTCACTTATGATAAAAATCTAACATTTCATGGTAAGCACAATATAAATATTCTTAATAATAAGTATGCTCGCAAAGTAGTAAAGAAGACGAGTTTGAAACTTCACAGCAACTTGAGGGATTTCCTGATCATGTGCACACGGTCATATTAGCGACCCCTAATGAGGCACTAACATGTTAACACCAAATCATTTGCTCTCGACTCTGACGCATCGCTGTTATGTCTTCATCGGTTTACAATACACCAGTAGGTTTTTAGATTGTTAAGACCTCTGGAGTTGGACGAGCACTGGATTGGAAATTTCCATTACATCCATACATCCAGTTCATTGAAAATGTGTTAGAAATTAAAAAAAAAACACATGCCAATTCTCATACCATTTTGAAATTTATTCAAGCTGAAAAAGCAATATGCTTTTAAAAATATCAAATATTAACTATGAAATATTAAATGTTGCAATATATTCCTTGAATTTTCCAGTTATAGCCTGAATTATTTATTACAGACATACACTTCATTTTTTTTAAATCTTATACTTTTTCAATCTATATCCTTTTTATATTATATATATTAATATAACATATATAATAATTAAAACAATTTTTAATGAACATCTGGGTATGGGATTTTGGAGTATTAGATGTGGATTTGTCGGAGATAATTAGGCTATTTATTTTATTTTAATTCTATACATGCACCATATTTTTTTAATTTACTTTCATTACCTTTAAGGGGCCATCCATAAAGAACGTCACATAAATTATAAGGTTTTTGACCCCCCCTGTCCTTGTCAAAGGTGGTCACACGTAAATGAAAACATCAGTTTTTACACTTTTTTTTTGTTCAAAATACTTTAAATATTGAACAAAACAAAAGACGTAAACCTTTTATCATTTTCGTATTTGACATCACAAAGCTTTTGACCTGCTCCTTGTCACGCATTGTCACATTTCGTTGACTCCCCCCAAACATGTGACATAATTTATGGATGGCCCCTAAATCCAATGAATCAGAAGCATTACACTAGTTATTAATAAAGGATACATACTAATAGGCTGTTATCTGCCAAGGAGACATTCTCGCTGGGTTTATTTTTCTCTTTGTTACTATCATCACTGGGCGATGGAGTTTCCACTGCAGCTGACAGAGGATCATTGGTGTTTTCATCGACACATTCCTAGAACAGAAATTAAACAAGACAATTTCTAATTTTCATGAATGAAATGAGGGAATCTTTTCAATATTTAAAGTTATCATCAGTCTAGAAGTTTTAATACTATTCCTTGTATAGCAAAATCCCATAATTAATTCTGTAAAAAGAATGAATGATCTTATATGTTAGATAAAAAAATGAAAATAATTTGGATACAAATAGAATACAAAAATTGTTTGTTTTTGGATTTTCTGTAAGGAAGGCTGTCTTGAACAGTAAGTCATACTATTTGTAATACAAATAAAAACATGTATGATTAGAAAGACAATTATTATTATAATTAATGCTTGTAATCAATTAAAAGTGATATTTTTAAAACATATAGTTTCTTGGGTATGTAGAGTAAAAAAAAGACGTATTAAATACACCATAGTAAACAAATCACAAGCCAGGATAAAGATTTACATGGATAGAACTTAGTTTTCACATGTTATGGTAAAATATAGAACAAAAGATACTTAACTTTTAACATTGTTTTTAAAAACAGTAACAGATTCTTAGAACATGTAACAAACGTACAGACTAAGACGATTACTAAGAAATCATAACTCTCAAGATCCATAATTAAAACAATGAGAGTCTAATAAAAGAAATGTTCTAGTATTAATCTAAAGTTATCGGTCAAAGAAAGATAAACGATTAAAATAAAAAGTAAATAAGTAGAATAATATACAGTGTGCACGAATTAAATCATTCATGATAAGATTATTAATTTTATACAAAGGTATACGCCCCCTAGGAACACGTCTTTCATTAACAAATAAGCGTTAAGTAAATAAAAATTATTACCATCATTTTGGCAGCCTCCCGAATTTATTACGTACGTAAAACAATATAAAATAGTTTGATTAAATTTGTTTTAAATACATTTATGTTAATTATATTTGACACGATACCACTACTTTAACTTTTTTCAACAAACCAATATGCTCAGTGCAAACCAATGTATGACTTTTATAGTCTTAAATACGAAATATTGGTGACTTGGATACAAAGGTGAAAACACTCGACAATTAATTTTTATTAAAAATTATTACATTTCATTATCTGTTTGTAATGCTTTCTTTCATTTCATGCCAAATTATAATAGCGAGCATTAATATTGATAATAGATAGTTGAAAGAAGATACGTTCATTTTCATATTTGAATTTTAACATCTCATTAAAAAGTGAATAATCCTTTTTTTCATTATGAAAAACGTAAAACGGTAGGTATAGGCTTTAAGATTAGTGTGTATACGAACACTGAAGAGAGAGTCAGCCAGCAAAAAACCCTAATGACACTAAGTTTCACGGGTAGAACAAGAAACAGTTAGTTTTTAGCAATTTTGAAAAAGAGTTAAACAGCGATATTAAGGTTTTTATAACATCGTTATTGGCTATTAAAATATGAAGCAAAGACGTGACTTTCAGTAAAGATATTTCTTCTAAAATTAAGTAAGTATTAGGTCAAACCATACGTTTAATTAAATAAAAATTTATACATTTAATTGGAGTAAGAATTAATTGTCATCTCTCACTTTAATCATTGATTATGTAAAGCCTTTTTCTAAACTTTGCGGGTTTCATAATTGAATAAAACCTGTATAAGTGCATATTAACTATCTAACATTTATTTTAACATTGACTCATATTTTGTGTTGTTGTATATATGATACACAGACACTTCAAATTTGAAATAATACAATTTTGAACCTTTTCAGCAAAATTGTTATCGCTATTAATTAGTAGATTGTAGACTTGGTAGTATGTGATTGCGGGCTCAATATTCGAAGTTGTCCAAAATGTTCTAAATACATTGCAATGAAAAAAGATTTCAATACGTAGAACGATTTGGCTCGAGGATTGTTGCGCCGGTGCTTTTATAATTATAATAATCTCTATCTAACTATTTGTGTGGAAAAAAAGGAGGAAATGCATCAAAATAGTAGAATTTTTTATAAAATGGTTTTAATACATTTTTCAAAATTGCTTATTATGTCATTCTACCTTGATAGTTTGAACTCGGGAATGACAAATCTACGTTTTAATGATGGCTGCCACAATATAAATATATTATTTATATTGTGGCAGCCATTTCAAATTGATCATCGTTAACGGCTTATTAGCCAAATACAAAGAAGTTGCCCGTCGCATCTTTTATTTTTTTTTTTTTAAACTTTATTCATAACGTAATTTACAATCAATTATTAATATTGCTTTCAAATTAAATTAATATTTTAATTTGTTAACAATGGTTTAAAAAATATTTTGTCTTTCTAGCAATATTGCTTTTTGGTGAAATATATAATATTCTCATGTCGATATTTTAAAAGATTTTTATCTTCATTTAATTTTTTCCCAATTATTAGAAGTTAATTGTTTTCAAGCTATGAGTAAGGTCTGTAATTAAAAATATCAGCAACTTTTGACGTGATTTATTATTTGAGTCACTATTTTAAAATTTCACTTGAGTACCTAAATAAAGAGTCAAAAGTTCTCAGTTTACTTGTCTCCTAGATACTTGGTGAAATTCATATACAATGCTCTGTTGAAAATTTTATACTTCTGACTGGTCATAAATACTTGAATCTCGAAATATTATATTTTTATAAATCGAAGATGCGATGTTTTAATAAAATATTTTTCAACGGGGAATAACTAGTCAATAATTTTTTTTATTGCAAACAGAAGTTATCGTCCGTAACAAAAATAAATAAATACGAAAAGGTTTTAGGACCATGATTTGTCATGATATAAGTTATTTTCCATTCAAAATTGCATCGCCTTTAATATGGTTATCAGAGGGAAATACATCATTTGAGCTATGTAAAACGTTGATAGGCTGAATGGACCTCTTGGATAACGCTAGTGGCGCGGCGTTGTGGTAAATTCAGGCAACACACGAGCGTTTGAATGCGATACGGCTGATCGCATCCGTATCGGTTTACGTTATTTAATCAGCAGTTGAAAACGTTAAAAAGTGCGTACAAAAAATTAAAAAATGGGTGGTACGAGGTCCTTTGTACCGTACGATCTAGGTTCGCCTGAAACACAATCAGTTCCTATTGGAAAGGAAACAGGAAGATCGGGAAAATGCACACAACAAATTTACAGAAACATGTATACACAAACAGGATTTGCAAAAAAAAATATACAGGACTCAATATTTATTACTCTGTTGACGGTATACGATGATTTGAATTAATAAACGCACCAAAACCAGCACAAAAAAATATCGAAGCCAACATGCAGGATGTTAGTCACGTTTAATTATAAATCTCGCATGAACATTTTTATAGTATCACGTGCAAGTTATTTTTATTTCATAGATTTATTATCTATACTTATTGTAGATAAAAAATGATGAAATGATAAATAATTAAATGAATAAAATTATTATCGGTTCAACATTTCAGAACAATACTTATTCCTTCGATATATATATATATATATATATATATTTCCTTGATAAAGAAATATATCTTTATTTTCTATTTCTATTTTGGATGTATGGTTGAAAAGTTGCTGAAAATATATTAGTTTAGATTATTATTCAACTATTAATTCATTTTATAATTAATGCATACTTCCACTTACTCGTCGTACGGTCGATTACTTACTCTCGTCTGTGGTATAACTTTTCCACGGATAATTCGTTCTCCACCATCATGAATTTCGACGACCTCCTGAACATGACGGCTTTGGAATAGTTTATGCCCTATAATTTTTAATTAATGGAACATCCTGTTATTAGTAGTGCGATAATCTTATCACAAATGAATAAATACGTAGTAAAAATTACATACTATCAATCTGAAAGAATATATTTTACGGTTCGTCTATTTACTTACCTTTTGACACAGATTTTCTGCGAAAAAAGTCTGCATATTTTTTTTGAAATCCACACATATCAATAGTATCTATTTTAACCTCAGAATAAAAATAGTATAGAGGGAACAATAAAATAGAAACACGTTTCTTTTGATTGAACTAACTTTTTTTATAATGCCTCTAATGAAACACAAAGGGATGGTATTATAATTGACAAGTACGCTTAAGCGACTAAGGTTGTACACTTTTTCCACGCTTATCAATAAAGTCTAATGATGTGTCTTACCAAAACCATTATCGACAATTTTTGCACTTTGTTTTTACCATGAATTCATATAAAAAATTTTAAACTTTATAAAATGTTTCTGTATTAGTAAAGAATTCAACATTAATACGAACAAAGTTTATGTGAATTAAATGTTGATCTGTTTGTTCCGGCCTAATCTCCGAAACCAAGAAATGAATTGTGATCAAAAAATATTTCTTGTTCCCATTTGTTATTTGTCTAAACACCAAAAATGATGAAAAATTGAATCCTATGTTTCAAATAATGATTATGTATTTTTAAATCTAGTTAGAGTGATGGACACTTTTGATAATTTATTTTTTACCAAAAATTTTAAGACTTTCTTATTTATAATGAAGTGAATAAATAAGTAAAGTCTTACGAAAATATTAATATTTTATAAAAATAAATCTGTATTTAATTAATCATGATTTAATAACACAAATGTCAGCTTATTTAAACGATTACTTTGATTGGATTTTAATAATACTCATTTTAAAAACTGAGTATCATGTTTTGAAATGAGTATCATTCTTAGACTTTCTACACATGTATATACTTAAAGATTGATCTAATATTACACAATATTTAATATTTGTATTTACAAAATGTGGAAATGGGTAAAGGTGACTTCAGTATAATTTCGTAATCAATGTGGTTCAGCCATGATGTGGTTAACTTGGCTGAAGTACGAAAATGGGCTTGATTGATCGAAGAGAAACCACACTCACAGAATACTGATGTGTATTTAACAGTTTTCTCTTTTGTTTTTCATCCAGTGAGCGAGAGTTCCGGTGGTCTACTCTCCCCTTCATAACCCCACTCTCCCTCCGTCACCCCACACCCCTTTCCATTATCATATCACATCATATTCATCATCTACTCCTCCATCTACCAGATATCGTATTTCTGTCTGATAGAAACGCACTGTTGGCTTCTAGAGAGTTACAAGTGTCCGTGGGCCGCGAAGGCCACCTGCTTCTTAGAGGCTTGTACTTGTTTATCCCTCTAAGAATTCTCTGTAGTTTAGTTAAATGAAAAATGTCTTGAAAATGTTTTTCTTTTTTATTATGTATATTTTGTGCAGTAACACATGTTCAAATTTTTGGAAGATATTAAAATTACGCTGTCGGATTCAAAAAGAATATATATTACATAGTTACATTACATATATCAGATCCATAGAAAAATCTTTACACAATTTTATTTTGAACTACTAAATTCTTTTATATTGACAAAAATTTAAAAATACACCCGAGAACATTGGAAGGAAATAAAATGGTGCAAATTTTATCAGCTTCAAAAGTGAGAAGTATTTAATATTATTATGTAATCCTGTATACATTTAGTCTAATACAATATTCTTAGTTAGAAATATTACATTTTGTTAACTCTCTGATTGGCTTCATACCGAATCAGTTACTATTCACTTTATTTTTATTTACCAGTATTTCGAAAACTCTATTTATAATAATTGAAATAATAAATATATTACAGTAAAACAAAGGAAAAATACATTTTTTCATTCTCTTAGTGTAATACATTTATATATAAATGAAATGATGATGATTTTTGTGAACTCTAAAATCAGCGATATTTGTTTTTTGTTTGTATTTTATTGACATTATTATTTTTGATAAGTTAATTGCTAATTCAATGGTTTCAGCTATTTTTGCGCTAGACTTACTGTGTTAAATAAAATAATAGTGCTGAAATAAAAGTGTCCTTTATATTTAAAACGTATAAAACAAGCTGAACATTTTTATACATGTCAGGACATTTTTATACATGCTTTGTTGTCGAAACTTAGCAGTATCTTTTGTAGATAGGTAGATTATTCTATTGTGTGAGGTGTTAATTCGAGAAAATCCATAATTAGACTCTCACCTGCACTATGCATTAATGCATGCACAGCATGCAATCCACCACTGATCCTCGAATCTGTTCTTGTATTACGGATCCCTATCCAAAAAACTAAATATTGATTCGAGAAAATTGACAGATATCGAACACCTAAGCAAGTGTAAATGGTTTATTTATCACAGAGCGCTAATAGTTATATTGTTAATTGTAAATACGTTTCATGCCAACTAAGCATATCCTCAGGAAAATGCAGACAGTTACATTCATCAGGATGTAATGAGTGTTAAAAACAACCGACAGATGCGCTCTCAACTTCCTCATGTGACATGCTATCATGTACTGCGTAATATGTCAAAGGGTGACAAAAAGCCCCTCTACCAGCAGCCACAGATTATCAACAATAGACGTGCCTGTCAATTGTCACAGACTAACCATCATCAACCATTACCCATATAGTTAAAGACAAGCATCTGACAATGGCGATTTATAAATATTAATTTAACCATTGAGCATTTTTTATTATTATCTTTGTTTTAAAATTTCGAAAGCTTCCAAAACATTTAGATGTAACCCCTTCTCACACATATAAAACATTGAATTTGTGATCGTTACTGAGTTTATGGCCAGCTTTTATTAAATGTTTAACAAAATGAGATCTAATGAGAGATTATTTTTAAAGGCCGAAATATGTCCTTTGTATTTAGTTTCAAAACAACGTACAATTTGTCCTATATACTATATCGATTCGTGACAAGTTAATTTGTAAAGGCCGTATAAATATTAGGTTTTATACTATAATTTTGAAATTTTCTGCGAAATTGTACCATGTTAAATTGGCTACATATTTATTTTGGTCTTTATCAGTCAGATTGTTTCCCAAGCAGATTATTCTAGAAAATAATCTGCTTGGTCAGCAAGTAGGTTATTTTCCGGAATGCGAAACAGGAGAACTTTTATGCAATAAAAATTTATAAAATAAGAAAAATAGCAGAGGTGCCCAAGAAAGGATCAAAACCGGCATTAAGATCAAATATAAATATTACTAAATTGTAATTTACTGAGAGCATAATGGGTGGATAAAACATCTAGTACAAGATGAAATTTGTTTATAAGTTTTGAAAATTATCGATATCGATAATCATTAAACATTAGAATCATCCTCTGTAACCTAAAAGCTAATTATAATTTTGTGAGAAACATTGGAATACATTGATTTTTTTATTATAAAGAACTGTCCACACGTAATTTTTATATTAAAATATAATTATTATTGGTAACAGCATGTTGTTGACGTCATAATAAATCTTATTTTCTTAAAACCATGTTTATATTATCGAAACTTATATATTCGATAACATTTTGCATCCGTTCTGAATGAGAGTTGAATCCTGACGCAAAACATAACATCTCAAAATTTATGGGGACCTGATAGTTAATGTATATCATAAACGCCATAAAAAACACGAGAAATTGATAAAAACCAAAACTGCTACCGTGCGGTAAATACCCTTGTTTGTCATATTTTCATATATGAGACTAAATTAAATATAACTGCGGCGTAAACTGTGACCACTATAACATAAACTTTTAAATTTAACTGTATACTAGACAAATTTATGAGGTCCACTTGACGAAGTGTGTACGCTGGTTTTCGAGCAAAAAACGAACCTAACTTGTTTCTACTAGCCGAGTACGCTTGCGCAGGTGCTAAAAAGAAATACATGTTGCGACAGTTTTAAAAATTTTAGTCACTCTCTATGCTATCTTTACTCTGCGATTTTAACTCGGGCTTGTAGGTCTTAATTCTCCGCATGCGATAGAGTTGGAGGAATCAGAGTCAGTCCTGATTAATTATCAATCTATGGCTTATCCAATAGCTAATTACTGTATAGTTTAATAAAAATATGACAAAAATAGAATCAAACCAATAATATGTTTATTTTATAGGTAATGGTACTACTTAAGAAATAATAATTATAAAGGTAATAAAATAATGAGGTGTCTTTGGGCATCCGATTGGAACTTAGTTTCTTTCGCTATGTGTAAATGTATTTTATAAATTTAATAATTACAATCAAATTAATCAAAATGTTTGATAATAATTAAATAAATAATATAATATGTACATAGAGGACACTGCTACAAAAATGACATTTTTATTACAGTTGAATATCTAATAGATGGCGTTTTCCAAAAATTTATTCAAATATAATTAATTCATGGTATTTCTTATTATTTTAATAATAAACAAAAAGTAGTATAATTTTCACACATATTTTGCGCTGTGGTGTTCTTTTCTGGTATTTTCTTCTTGCATAGATTTATTTATTTGTGTCTGAAAATAAAATGTTCCAGCAAATAATTTTCTTTGAAGCTCTTCAAAATATTACGGTCTTTTTGAAGTTAGTACTGAAATTATTATACAATAATTGCTGTTAATATAAATAAATAAAAAAAAGCAAATGCTAAGACACATTCAAACCCGTTCACCCCGCCAGCGTCCTGTAGCTGAGGAGAAACTGCTAACAGGCGCGTCTCCACGTGTGGATTGGAGAAGCTCTCATGCCCTTTTCAGGGCATAGGGTTGGGGTGAAATAAAATAGCTCCCGTGTACAAAACTCACCGTAATGCTAAGGTCATGTCTCTGGCACCGGTGGTCTAGGCTTAACTGAACGGACCGCGAGGTAGAAACCCTCTATAAAAAGTTACCCCAAGTCAAGAGCGGAACCGTCTCGAAGACTGAATGGCGCTGGGGAACAGGCGACCGCTACGGTTCAACCCCAGGGCACCTGGTCCAACCATGGGTGTATCAAGTGGCCTTACTCCAGTATCACTGTGGGCTCTGCTGGAGTGGACATTTATTTCCCCTGTACTCGTGGGATCAAAGATGAAAAAATATTTGAAAAACACACAAGAAGAAGATGAAAGTGGAACAAGCGGGCAAACTGCCCATCAAACATCGCGCAATCGAAGCGCAGAAACGGAGAAACTGATGAAGGTCTTATCAGTCTCTAAAGAGGAACGGATTTCGGGCAAAGGACGGAACGCTTTAAAGGCAGCACTAGAGTCTGGCCTGGAGTTCACCAAGGAGCAAGCTATGGATATCCTGGGAAAGCTCATCAAAGACTTACGAGGCTTTGCAGACCCAAAAGTGAACGTCCATAAACCGATCAAAAACCAGCTGGCGAGCATCGAAGGTGTCTTCGAGATACTCCAGAAGCTGGAAACTCAGGAGCAGGGTGAACGACAGAAGACCTCCCAGAGGTCTCCAGCGAAGAGAACACCACCTCCTCGGACGAACGATGTGACTACCGACACCAACACGGAGATGGAACTAGAGACAGATGCAGACACTGAGTCTACTGCCCAAGACAACCGAGAGGTAAGGAAGGCGAAAAGGAAAATTCGCTCTCCTGAGGATGGAACAGTGCGCACTACTAAGAAGCTGAGAGACTTTGGACCTAGCCCACAGCCGAAAACGACAGTACAGAAGACCGAGAGAAAACGTGAAAACGTTTGGCAAGAAGTCTTGTCTAAAAAAAGAGAAAAAGAAGCAAGCCAAAGAGCGGTTACCGAAACAACCGGCAAACAAATCTCGGCCGGAGCCTAAGCGGAAACAACCGCGAAAATTCACCAGACCGGACGCCTTAATCATTCGACCTGCTGAGAAGGCTAAATATGCCGAAATACTGCGTCGAATTAAAAAAAGATGTCCCACAAGATCAGACCCGTGACGTGGTTGACAAGGTCCAGAAGACAAGTAACGGGAATATGCTTATAACGCTTTCCCGAAAGAGCGCAGACAAGGGACAGGCTCTGCTGAAGACTATCCAGAGCATCCTTAAAGAAGAAGCCCAAGTCATCTGTAAAGGCCCAGAAGAACAGCTTGAGATCCGGGACATTGACGAGGAAACAACTAAGAACGATGTCCGGGAGGCCTTACAAGAGGCAGCTGGGGATGACTATAAGATACCTGAAGAGGTCATTAAAATTCGTCCAGCCTACAGAGGCACCCAGACCGCCTCTGTACGCTTACCAGCAGCAACAGCGCAGAAGATACTCGGAGAGAAAGGCAAGATACGAATCGGCTGGGTGAATTGCCGTATCAGAGCAGTGAAGACTCCACTACGATGCTACAAGTGTTGGCACTTTGGACACACTACTGTTCAATGTAAAAGTGAGGTCAACCGATCTGGGCTTTGCATCAAATGTGGGCAAACAGGTCATCAGGCTGCTCAATGCCCAAATAAGTCGAAATGTGTTTTATGTGCAGAAAAATCCGGCTCCCAGGATACCGCTCATCAGTCTGGTTCTGGTCGATGCCCGGTCTTCCAAGAAGCACTACAGAAGCTGACGAACAAACGAACATGAAGATACTGCAGCTTAACATCAATCACTGCGAAGCTGCGCATGACTTGCTTATGCAAACAGTACGAGCTGCAAGTTGATCTTGTGATCTTGTCGGAGCCATATAAACATCTAGCTGGACAACCTTGGGAGACGGATGTCACCACCAAAGCAGTGATCTGGGCCTGTGGTAATCTTCCTTTCCAGAGTGCAGTTAACAATGGCAGCGCTGGCTTTGTAGCAGCATCAGTAGATGGCATCCGTTACTACAGCTGCTACGCACCACCTAGCCTCTCTATTGCTGAATTTACTGACTTTTGGATCGACTGACCGAGGATGCGAAGCAACATCATCCAGTGGCGATAGCCGGGGACTTCAACGCCTGGGCAGTGGACTGGGGCAGTAAGCAGACTAATGCACGAGGAAGAACTACTTGAAGCATTTTCTACACTAGATATTGTCTTGCTCAACAGTGGTGACAGGCCGACCTACACCAAAGGTGACGCAAGCTCGATTGTAGACCTGACTTTTGTCAGTACCAGCCTTGCTAAAGGTAGCATCAGCTGGGTAGTACTAGACATCTACACTGCAAGCGACCATCATGCGATACTCTGGGAAACATCTAAAGACCGGAACCTCAGGGGACCTATCAAGCAAACCAACACCATTGGTTGGAAGGTGAAATCTTTTGACCCAGAAGTATTACTAACAGCTCTCGATAGTGATCCGATCGAGACTAAATGTGCAGAAGACCATACTAAGGCCTTGATGATGCGAGTAACGCAAGCTTGTGATGCCAGTATGCCTCGCAAACGTGTTATGAATTCAAGACCTGCGGTACATTGGTGGAACGACCACATCAGCAACCTCCGTAAAGAGTGTCATAGAAAGAGAAGAATATCTCAGCGTAGCTATAAACGACCTAACTCTGCAGTGCTGATTGCAGAGTACAAAAAGCTCGTCATGAACTAAATAAGGCCATAAAGAGAGCAAAGTAGATGCTGGAAAGAGCTTATACACGAGGTGGACAAAGACGTCTGGGGTCGGCCTTACAAGGTGGTCATGACCCACCTGAAGAAACAACAAATGCCGTCACCTACGTGCCCTCAACTTCTTCAGAAAATCGTCACTGCACTGTTTCCACAACAACGCAGCTTTGATTATCAGTTAGAGCCAGGCGAACTGGACGACATTCCACCTGTCACTGAAGAAGAATTGCTGGAGGCCTGTAATCGCGTAGGGAATAATAAAGCGCCGGGATTGGACGGAATTCCGAATATAGCCTTGAAGACCATCATAAAGGCAGCACCATCATTATTCCTAGAAGCTTACAACTCATGCCTCAAGGAGGGGACTTTTCCTCGTAAGTGGAAACAGCAACGATTGGTACTGCTACCGAAAGGTAAGAAACCACCAGAAGAACCGTCATCTTACCGTCCACTCTGCATGTTAGACACGGCGGGCAAGATATTCGAGCGTATAATTCACCAGCGAATAGATGCAGTAGTCGACCCACTCCTCGCAGACAATCAGTATGGATTTCGGAAAGGACGATCGACCCTGGACGCAATCAGTCTGGTTGTTAATACAGCGAAGGAGGCCATCGCAGGAACAAGATGGAAGGGTGGAGCGAAGAAGTATTGCCTGGTAGCTGCGTTGGACATCAGAAATGCTTTCAACTCCGCCAATTGGGACTGCATCATGCAAGCTCTCGACGAGAAGAACGTGCCAGCATATCTGCGCAGACTAGTGGTTAGTTACTTCACAGATAGAGTGCTGAAATACGACACGAAGAATGGCCCAAAAGAATATGATGTAACCGGTGGTGTTCCGCAGGGCTCTGTTCTCGGTCCACTCCTGTGGAATATCATGTACGATGGTCTTCTGAGATTGAATCTTCCAAGATGTGTCAAACTTGTAGCGTATGCAGATGATGTTGCCGCAGTGATCGTCGCCAAACATCTCGACGAGATTCAACATCTGTTTGACATCACTTTTAAACAGATCAACCAGTGGATGGATTCAGTGAACTTACAACTGGCCAAGCAGAAGACCGAAGCAGTGCTTATTACCAGCCGGAAAAATTGAAACAATTACGCTAAAAGTCGGAGACCAAGAAATCACATCACAACCTCATATACGATATCTGGGGTGAAGCTTGATGCCCGACTCAACTTTAAGCAGCAAGTGGAACACGTCTGTACTAAAGCATCAGCAGTAAGAGCTAGTCTCGCACGACTGATGCCGAACGTCGGAGGTCCAAAGCAGAGTAGACGGCTATTATTGTCATCTGTAGTCACGTCGGTGCTCACCTACGGAATATCCATTTGGGCTGACGCACTAGAAACGCAAGATTCGTGGAGAAAGGCTGGACCAATATATCGGATGAGTGCACTACGAGTCGCAAGCGCTTTCCGCACCGTATCTGAGGAAGCTGTGTGCGTCATTTCCGGGACTCTACCTCTACGAGTCCTAGCTAAGGAAAGACGGAACCTTTACCATCGAAAGACGACAACCACATTGAGCGCTGAAGAACTCAGGATAGAAGAACGACAGAAGAGCATCGCACGTTGGCAGCGTCAATGGGATGCCGCAGAGAAAGGCAGGTGGACGCACTACCTCATACCGCGGATTGATGTTTGGCTGAACCGGAGTCACGGTGAGGTCAACTTCTATCTCACACAGATGCTATCAGGACATGGCTGCTTTCGAGTATTTACACCGCTTCAAGCACGACAATTCTCCGGAATGCCCGTCCTGCCCAGGAGTAATCGAAAATGCGAAGCATGTTTTCTTCGAGTGTCCACGATTTTATCCACAGCGTGATCAACTAGAAAATGTCTTGCAGCAGAGTATTCAACCAGAGACGATAGTAGAAGCAATGTTGTCATCAAAGCCTCTTGGAACGCCATCAACACATTTGCAACAGAAGTCCTCATAGACTTGCGTTCCATCGAAAGGAAAAGGGCAAGTGACAACAACTAGAAGAAAGAAGTTATAACATCTTAGCTAGCAGAAGAAAAAGCAGTAGCTAAATCCTCCCCCCACGAAGTAATGCCTAGCGGCGGATACCGTGGGGGATCAGAGTACAGAGGATAGCGGAGGTTTTAGTCGGTATTAGCATTAACACGACACCTTAAGTTAATGTTCGAGTCCGACATACCAGGCAAAACATCTAAGCCCGAGATTCGTAAAGGAATTTCCTTCGCTATAAAAAAAAACCCGCCAGCGTGGCGTAATGCTAAACAGCTGAGCCAAATCTGATTTTCGGGCGAAAATAGTTGTGCTATACTTCAAATATCCTATATCATGCTAACGCGTACATAACGTTATTTTTTGCTGCCTAGCTTGTCGCAGCGTGCCGTGTGATTAGGAACTTTGTTGCGTTTATATTTAATATTTTTAAAAGCTTTTGTGTGCTCAGTTATTAAAATAAACATTTTATTATTGATTATTATTATAATTATATAAACAAATTATAAACTTAAACGATTATTCTGCTGAGACGTACACCGCATGCCCACACTGCAAGAATATACCCATAGTGTATCCGTATACATTATACTTCTATTCCTGCATTATATACGTATACTTATACAGCTGAAGCACCCGCCGTATGTCTGTATTGTAATAATATACCTATTCATAGAGAAGCATTTATGATAGTAAACGCATCTAGAGCAATCGCCCCTCGTAGCCGAGTACAGGTTTACCTTCTTTCTTTCTTTCTTCGCTGTTTCTTTCTTCCGTCTGTCCATCTCTAAAGTGTCATTCGGACACATTTTTCTGTACAGCTGCCATCCCCCAATGAGATCAGGTTATATGCCGCCGCACGATATAGAACTCGGTTCCAAAAATATTTTTTAAGAGCTGAATTAATTTAATATTAATTAAATAATTTCTAAATATATGATTGCTATATATATATATATATATATATATATATATATATATATATATAACATACTAAGGCTAAATATGTAACATCTACTTCGAATATGTCACATGAATGTGACAACTTGTGACAAGGATGTTCAAAAGTGAGAAAATTCGTGTCACGTAATTTACGGTTGACCTTCAACTGGATTACATATTATAAGGTTGGGAATGAAAAAAAAATAAATAATACAATCTTTTTTATTAATCCTTAAAATAACATTGCAATAACCCTTATTATATAACACCTTCTTTTATTATATTTATATATAAGAACATGTTATCTTAAATAGGTACCCTTTCTGTACAATGTACAAATTGTATTTATTATTAATACTTTTATATATATATTTATACATATGTATATAATGTGTATTTACATAAATATTCTTTGTCTCATATATGCTAAAATATTTAAAATACTGAGGTAAGAACATTCCATAAAATGTACAGGACGAAAATGCAGAACAGCAGCCGCACTGTCTGATGCAGATAGTACAGTCTGAAAAAAAAGAAGAAATAAAAAATAAGTAAACCGTAGGTTAAGTCTATTATTTGTGTTGGTTGAGACAATCCTACAGAGAAAAGAAACTGAAGTGTCTACCTTTGGATATCATAATAAAAAAAAATAGGCGGACAGAGTATGAGCAAGCAAGGGAAGGCAGTCATATAAAGAAAACCTAATTATTTTTATTATTATTAGTTAAAAAGAAAAATACAGGAAGATTCCCGTGAAAAAAAAAATTTTTTCGAGAATACAATTGTTTGAGCGTAAACGGTCCTCTTTTGTGTCCATGGCCTTCCCTTCCATCGCCATTTTCTACGCAGATTTATTTTTAATTGCATTTTTTTTAGGGTATAATTTTCAAGAGGCCAATAAATATGATTTGTTTATGTTAGACGTGACACGTTTATGACTTCTTTGTTCACGATAGATTGTTGAACAATTTTTATTTGAAGAACATTCTATACAATCTAGTTCTAGAGAGTTTTGTTTCTGCGATCAGTGCGTTCACAATTCAAATACGGTCAGCGGCAAGCGTTCAAGTGATTCCGCAGCGATTTATTGTGACTCTGTGTTTATGAATACACGCCTAGTATAAAAGTTTGGAAACTTAATACTGCTTTCAAAAATTTAGTTCATTAAGAAGAATAAGAATTAATAAGAATATTTGACACAATTCCATAATGAGTCCAATTAAACAAACAGCGTAAAGACACTTAGCTGTAAATTCGTATTTTGCGTTTGAACAATTACTGTTAGAGCTCTTTAGTAACACATGTTGTACTAAGTTAAAAAAGAAATCTATGGAGGCTATACTTCATACAAATTGAGTATGATAAAAAATTATATATTCCAACTCGTTGAATAGATATTGCAATGACTTTTTTTTACTTTTAAGCTGTCATTTTGCTCCGAATATACTGGGCCGATCAAATCGAAAAGTCGCTAGACGCGTGAATTTCGGTGACCTAGTCAAGGAAGTGTAACATGATTTTTATTTTGAATATGGGGATTTGATTTGGGGAACATATTGGAAAATAAAAAAAAATGGTTAGAACTATATATACCTTGTGAGATATGAAATAAAAAGGCTCGTTGTGATGGTCTTAAATATATATATATATATATATATATATATATATATATATATATATATATATATATATATATATATTTTATTTTAATTGAAATATTTTTAATAAAAAAATACTTGAAAATAGATCCTCCATATTTTTTTTACAAAATTTTATCCGTTGTCCTTGCACTTCAATGTTTTCCGTATGTTTTCGTAATTTAGTTTATCCGTTTATTTACCGGTCTTCTTCTGTTGCGTTTGTCAAGTGGTTCTGTTCACGACACTTTTCGCCCTACCACCACCGTGCTTGGACGCCATGGGGTACCCTAATTCCATTTAAGTTTCTAACAATTTTATAGAGCATCAATAAGTTCCATGATCGCTAATTAGCTTGAAGTCGACATGTACGTTGTAAAATTCAAAAGTTCACCTTTTTTTAGTCTGTCAGTTTAAAATATCTATGAGAAACGATAAAAAATCGTTTCTCCAACGAGCTGCACGTAAACGTACCGCGTAAGCCCGAAGACTGATTGGGTCACTCTAACGTACCTGGTCCAGCGTCTTCTCGCACGAGGCAGGGTGTCTTCGCTATCGTGGAATATGTATTTCCTGATGCCGCGGATGTACTGGCTGAAGTAATCATCCCAACATATCTCCGCTATGCTGAACGGAAATATCTGGAGGGAAAATCAAATTTTTATAATCTTGAATATTGAGGCATAATTGTATACAACAGTACACCGATTGCTGTGTCGCTTTTCAATGCACGTTGGTCAAAATTTGACCAACAGTTAGCACGTAAATCTATATGTTTTAAATATTTTCTTAAGTAACAGTGCGAAAATTCCAATTTTATATAAGGTGTAATTACATAAATACGCCTTTGAATTGATTTAAAATTTTATTTTTTTCTTAAAAACTATCAAGTCGAAGTGTTATTAGTCTGACGACATCATTCGTATACCGATAATTAGAGCATGCTTGGAAGAGGCGTGGATCTTGGTACATGTACCTACGGGGCGGTATATGAGTACAGGAAAAATTGGGTTTTCCGGTTTGACACTAATAAAATATATTTTTTGTGGCGTAGTTTAGAGATAGGATATCCAATGTAGGGGAATTTGATCAATGGAGAGAATAAAAGGTGGTCCATCGGAACTCTCACTTACTGGACGAAATGAAACAGCGGAAGCTGCTATTTTACGTGCCTATTCTATGAGAGTGCGGTATCGGTCAAGCTGATCCATTTTCATGCTGCAGCCAAGTTGGCCACACCATGGCTCTACCGCCATTGCTTTAAAATAATATAAGCGATTGAAATAAATTACGCAAAAACGCACCTTCCCCCCGTAACGGCCTAATGATATCTAACTCATGAGACCTCTTAAGGAGCGAAGTCCAAAAACCGCGAACATTACAAAAAAAAAAGGCAATTATTCCATTTCATCATCAACCCTAAAAAGATGGTTGATGAAATATCAATTATAACACATGTTCGTAGTCTCATGCCATTGAACTAGTTCACCACTAACACTAGTAACATAATACATCTAGCTCATCCTTTGTATTCTCTTATAATTATAGATGCCCTTACCTTTTGATGTCAAATTATCGCCTGTATAGGTCACTGAAAACCTTTTTAGATAACCTGGGTCAACGTCTAGACGACAATATCAAAAACCCTTGGCGCAAATTTTATGCCAGAAATCTTCGAATACCTACTACAATGGAAATATGACTTAACAAGTCATCCATCAAAATGGTGCATACATAGTTAAACATTTTAAATACAAACAAATGTGTTTAAATTTTGTATAAAATGAGAAACCATAGATTTTCACATGGTACGCTCTTAGCATACCTATCTAGCTTCACAGGCATCCATCAATTTTTTTCATGCGAGCTTGTCGGTATGAGGCGTTTATAATTTGAACCTTCCACAATGTGCGTACGAGAATCGTGCCAAGTGAAGGTCTGCGGTTTCTGACTACTCTTCTAGGAAATGGGCGTGAGTGTACAAAAAGAAACGCGGAATGACGCATATTTACCCTCTGATCTTCTTTGCTGGTCTGCCTCCAAAGTTCAACAGTTCTGGTGTTGGTGAAGGAGATTTCGTGCGTGCAGAAGTAGGCGAGCACCGATAGCAGTTTGTGGATTTTCTTGTACATTTTTAACATTCTGTACGGCATAGACAATAATCTTAGAAAGATAATCGGGTAGTGATAACAATTATTAGGATTTATTTCGTTCATTGTCTTTAAATTTTATTTATGACAATTTTGTTTAATTTTAATCGATATAAAATAATTGACTTGAATTTTGGGAAAATTAATATGTGGTACGAGATTCATATTATAATTTTGTGGTGATTGTGATGAAGTGCTGACTTCATTAGACGCTTGCATACAACATGCGTTAAGTTAACATGCAACCGTCTATGAAATGCACCCTCAAACGAGGGTCATACGAAGTGAGTGGGGACGCATGTGTTGGTAGTTCCAATACTTCTGACACCCTAGTACATAGGAGTGTCTGGATTTTCCTGAAGATATGCTGATTTAGCACGAAACGTACGTAGAAATTGCATTATCACTATTTAGCCGACTAAGGTAAACCAAATATTAATACAGGCTTAGGTGTTCGATATCTGCCAACCGTATCTCTCGATGTCTCTCATCAATATTCAATACGTTAAATATATACGAGGATTAGCCGTGGGTTACATGCTGCTTGTTAATATATTTTGTAGGCGGTCATTTAATTATGAATTTTCGGCAATTAATACGTCACAAAATAGGATATATTAGTTTTGAACTTTATGGTTTTGTAACAATTTAGTTGAAGGGCGTTGTTCATATCAGAATTTTTGGATTTACCAATAACTAAGTTAAAGGAGCATATCGATATGAGTATTTTCATTTTGCAATAATAACCCTGATGGGCTGAATTCATACTAGAGTTTGATAGTTTTGTAGTAAAGGGCTGAATTACATGATTTTCTGATTTCTAAGAATTTTATGATTTTCTAATAACTAGGTTGTAGAGATGGATACATAGTATAGTTTTATAGACAGTTTTCTTGATAATTAGGCCGATAGACTGAATTCATGCTATAGTTATTCATAAACGCTTAGAGGATCTAGAGATTTAAATTTGACCTCCATATTTGAATTAAATTAAAAAATGGGCAACTTATTAATGAAAATCTTGAAAAACAGAAAATGCACAGTTAATTCTAGAAAATAAAAATTCATTTTGATGTTGAGCAGCGACTTACTTTGGTTTATGTCCAGTGCATGTCAACAAACAGTCGAACACAAGCGCCGGCAGCAAGTGCAAGAAGATTATGTACAGATGATGCATGAAGGCCGATTTGTTAAAGGTTAATGCAATGTACCTGAAATGAGGGAAACGTGTGAGACAGGACACCTTGACTGTAAACACACAATATATTTGCATTATTTCGATAATTTGACGATTAGGGCATTGCCCATGATGTTAAACGTGATCTGTGGATTTTTGGTGTTTATGAGTCTATGGTTATCATTAAATCGTTCGATATGTGGTAACACAGTTGTTTTTAATTTTTCAGTGACCTACGCTTGTAACATGAATCACGTCACTTATTAGTTTCTCAAATGAATTGTGATATTACTGTCCACTTTACTATAATTCAAGACAAGAACATTACACACATTAATCGATTAGTATACACAATCAACTAGTATGGATGCCAGCACCAGATAAAAGTTACTTCAAAATGGCGTCACACCATTCAAGCGTGCCGTCGACTATGGTGATTTTGGCAGCATTCGAAGAAATTTATCTACATTGAAATTATAATCGGCCTACGCTAAAGTGTAACGTGTCTGAAGCGACAATGGAAATCAAACAATTACAGGTCGTGTGCCTAATGCAAGTGGAGGTTAAATTCAAGGTATATAGAGTCATGATTGTTCAAATGTTGTCTCACAAAAAAAGGGACGGTTTAAACTAAGCACAAGTAATAAAATAGAAGGGTAATGCACCAGATGGCGTTGCCCAAAGGGTATTTGCCGGTGTGGGCAAGGTTATGGTCGTTGAATTCCCGCCAGGTGATTTTGTTCTCCGGTGAGCTGACGTAGTTGAAGATGGGCGGCTCCAATGGCGGTGGGCTGAGGACATAAAAAAGAAGGTGGTACTCGAAACGCATTTCATAATGATGATGATGATGATGATATGTGTATTGCAGAATGGGTATATTCAAACGGAAAACCGGTCAAGTGCGAGTAGGACTCATACTCCGAGGGTTCCGTACAAACGTAATTAGTTTTTACGGAATTTCAATGATATTTGTTTGTTTTTTTATAATGACGAGATATTGGTGCCAGGAAATTTGAAACTTTTGTTTTTTTTTTAATTTTCGACTCATTTTAATATTCAGATTTTTGAAAATCATATGTTTTCATAACGAGAAGTTGAATAATGTTCTCCCATGTAGTCTATATCATAGCCCATACTTTAATTGCAAATGCCAGTTTGTAATCGCTATAATATATTTCTTCATGGTATTAACTACCAAATTGGCGATTCTCATAGGTTTTCCTTTACTTGTGTTATGAAATCTTCCTTCTCGCCTAACTCCTTTACCTTAGGCCAATGAATTCTCGCGAAGTCTCAAAATATAGGGTTCAAATAGCCGTATCTTTTTTTTTGGGTCGATTTAGAAGCTCGATTTATTTATAACCGCAAACATAAGTATTTAATGTTAATTTGAATTCGGTGCCTCCGGCACGTTCCTACGAAAAGGATCTTGACAGACAGATATACAGACAGACGGACAACGAAGCGATCCTACAAGGATCCATTTTCCTTTTAGATATACGGAACCTTAAAAACTAGTAATTACAAACGGCGGTTAAACTTACATTTTCTCAATTGTGAAGTGTTGTGGAACGTAATCCAGAGCGCGCGTCCACTATGGGATCGATAGAAGAATGGTGTGCGTGTGCGCGCGCGCGTTTATGTTTGTGTGTGTGTGTGTGTGTGTATACAAAACAAGAAAATAAGCTTTCCATCATTTACTCTCAAGCTGCATTGATGCATCTGACTGGCGACTAATATGTGATTTGTGCAAATATGTAATACGTCAGTCGCAAGCGACAACAGGTTTTTTAAAGCACGTACAGTTTCCCGTATTTGAAAGCATCAAATTAGGTTGGCTGACCACACGTCTAATCTCTGGCTTCGATAGTTCGGTAGAATCCTTAACGCGTACCCACCACAAGCTCGCCCACCGAGGTATGCGATATGAAATTTGTCCATAAAATTTGCTAAACTTCGTGATAGGTTTGATTCATGTGCAACAAATTTTTCCCTACGACTCCATTTGGCTTGGATATAGAATGCATTTTTTCATTTTATCGTCCAACTGTTTTCATCATGATCGCGATTCCGGTCCCAATTTCAATTTCAGTTTCGCTCTCTGTTCCATTTATGGTTTCATTTCAAATTCCTCCCGATTTCGATTCGGATCTCGATGTCCGTTCCGGTCTCAATGTCGCTCTCAAACGCGACCATTCACCGCATCGGTCACCCGCCCCGCGGTTTCACTCGCGTGAAGTGTCGTTGTTGCTTTACGTCGTGCGATCGCGTCGTATCGCGATGTTACATTCATGTAAGTGTAATTACAATCGCTGCATTGCTTGTGCAAGTATGCAGTTATACGTGTGGGCGATGTCAGTCTGAGGGCTCAAAAATCAAAAAAAATCCAAATCGAAAATATTTTTATTTAGTAGGTGGTGAAATTGCACTTGAAGTACGTCATCAATAAATTCTTTTCGATATTACAACCAATTCCAAATGTTGATTCATCTAGAGGACAATGGGCAAGAAACTCAAGGGTTGCTCTTTTTGCTCATCAAAACAAAGGATTGAGTAACTAAAATTTAGTCGACATTTAAAAATAATATGAAGTAACCTGATAGCCGAGCAGCTCCATCACAGGGCCTTTTTTCATTAACATATTCAGACACGGTACAACAGCCCTTGCCATATAACTTTCTTTCAACGAAACGCTTAAACTCAGCAAACGGCAAATTTAAAATTATTGTAAAATCGCACAGATTGCCCCTTAAACGATTTATTAACTTTGCTTAGACGGGTCTTATGAGCAGCAAGATCGTTCTTATGTCTAGTCTTAATGTTATGGATGTCGCTCCTTCTTCGTGACGATTCCATATCTTTCTCGGCGTATATCCTCGTAACTCGGATACGTTAAATACAGACATAGCATCGCAACAAGAGAGAATGATCCAAATATATGAGAATCATAACCTTTTGTTGTACCGTATGTGGACATCCCTGGCGGCGGCGATCAGACAGTTGACCACGAGGTCCACGGGCACGACGTCGGCGACCACGTTCTCGTCGCAGTGGATTGTCCTCACGAAGCCGGTCACTGCAACCGACGGGTTCGAGGTAAAATCGGCTGACGGTGTATTTGTAGTGGAATAAATTAAATTTCCGCAGGAAAACATTAATTAAAAAAATATACCAACGTATGTTTTTTCATCCGTAGTGCATTTCTTTGCATAACGGCTGCGGAACCCTATACTGAGCACGCATATATATATATAAAGAAAAACGGCTAAGAGCACGTCGGACCGTGCTCGGTGTAGGGTTCCGCAGCTGCTATGCAAAGAAATGCACTACGGATGAAAAAAAATATGTTGGTGTATTTTTTCTTTGATGTTTTCCTGCGCAGAGTGCGTGTGAGCACTCTGTTCGCGTTATTTTAAGTGTGGTAAAAGGCAATAAAAAAAAACACTTGCTAAAGCCTCAAAAATACGATATGAAAAATACGAAATTAAATGAGCGTGTCTTCATGGCACTTCATCTTTTCGTTGAAAAATGCAAGTTTTTCGGCAATAATTTAAAAACAAGGTATACGTTCATGTTGAAAATAATTTTCATAGAAAGTACTTATTAAGCACTACCTTTGTAATATTTATTTGTATTATTTAGACATACAGTTTACAAGAAAAAGCGGGACACATAGTTTATACTAATTTCGGAGCGGCTATTTCTGAAAATATTCACTTAATCGTAAAAAATGCTTAAATAACTTAAAGTATTGTCGAAGTATGTGCCATACGATGATAATTGCTGAAAAAAAATTTCGAAAAGAAAAAAAAAGAATGTTACATGTATGGAGTGCCCCGCCTACAAGTATTTATTTTTGTTATTTAACAGTTAAATTAAATACCAACTTATACAAGAACGCCCCGATAGCTCAAGGTACATCCGTCTGTGCGGGTACTCGCCTGACACAGTCGACGCGTCGTCCCAGACGCCCAGGCGCTCGACGCGAATCGTCTAGTGAATGGTTCACTATATATGTACCTTTGCACTTCCCCAAGTTATTACACGAAAATTGGGTTAATTCCGCCCTCGGTTTTAGGGTTCCGAGCCAAAATGACAAAAACGGAACCCTTATAGTTTCTTAAGTCGATCCATCGGTTCATCTGTATGCCACAGACATTAAACTCAAAAACTACAAGATCTATATTGATTAATTAGAAACATAGGTGTCTTGTATAAGCCGTTACTTAGTTTCATAGTTAAATAACAAAAATAAATATTTGTAGGGGGTTATTTTATACATGTAATAGAAACTGAAAAAATTTTTTTCAGCAAACATCAACATGTAAAACATATTTCGAAATTCCTTTTAAAAATATTTAAAGGTTAGTAAGATAATTTTCTCATTACGTTAGTAATTTCGGAAATAAGTTCCGAATTTTGTAGAAATAGTGTCCTTTCCTCTCTATTTTCTAAACCGTATGTCCAAAAAATATGAAAAAAAAACAAAGGTAACGTTTAATAAACAATTTCAATGACAATTGTTTTCAACATGATCAAATATACAACATATTTGATCACGTTCATAACAATTTTCGAGTTATTTCCGAAAAACTGCGCTTCTCAACAAAAGAACGTAAGTGCTATGAACATACGCTCTTTTGCTGGTGCACCTTAGTATACACCAGTTCAAGAATAACAGCTGATATACCTACTTGTTTCGATACACTCCCTAATTTTAGACATTTATTTTGCTTTCGGACCAGTTTTAAAGTGCGGTAATAAAAAAAAATATGATAATGCAAACGCTCACCGGATCCTACGACAGCGCCGGTGGGGCCGTAGAGGTTGTCGATCCAGAACGGTATCGGTTCTTTGGCTGTTGATATCACTGAGAAGGAAAAGCATTGAACGAATTGTAATTATTACGTGCCGAACGCTCTTCGCCCGAACACACGGACCTCCTTCTCTTTCATTGTCAAAGCCTCTACGGCCTCTGTGACGTCACCGCTAACGCCGGCCGCGGCTCGGCGACCGCGAGTCGCCTGACATCGCGAATTGGCAATGTCGCGCAAGCTCGAAAAGCGTCGTTTATTTGAAGGCAAAAGTAGGCTCACGTGTTTAGAGCGCCACAAAGAAGAGCATATATATAATGCATATATATATATATGCATTTATATGATGTCGGGGAAAGAGTTTTTTCGTATTTTATATGCAAATTCAATATAATTTTTCATCATATTTTGTTTGGTAGGTAGTGACATAATGCCATTGCTGTAGAAATTTTGGAACTTCTGATCAAAAAACTGCGACAAGAAGTTTTGACAGTTCTCCCTTGCTTTTAATCTAACATGACATAAAGAATTCCGAAGAGACGAAAACATGTGAAAATCTGAGGGTGAAATGTCAGGGCTATATGGTGGATGCATTAACACTTCCCAACCAAACTCTCTCAATATTTGCCGAGTGGCTAAAGATGTGTGTAGTCTGGGATTATCATGGTGAAATACCACACCCTTTCTGTTGGTCAATTCCGACCGTTTTTTCTCTACTTCTTGCTCGAGTCTCATCAGCTGTTGGCAGTAGAGATCCGAATGGATGGTTTTTCCCGATGGTAAAAGCTCGTAATGCATAAAGCTCTTCTAATCACACCACACATAGCATAAACTTATTGCGGGTCAATCCGGGTTTCGCTATAGTCTGTGGAGCTTGTTTGCCCTTTGACCATGATCTTCTTTCCACGCTCTTATCTTAGGTAATACATTTTTCATCAACAGCGATCAATCTCTTCGAAAACGATTACGTTTCAAAAGAGAATCGCAAATGAGTATTTGATTAATCAGATTTCTTTCAGTGTTTCTGTATCCAGCTCTTTTTAAATGGGTCAAAACTGTTTTTTTGTCAATCGCTAGCTCTTCAGCTATGTCGTAAGAACTAATATGCCGATATTTCTCTACTTGTTCCAAAACGGCACTGGCTTTATCCGTAACAGGTCGACCACACCGAAGTTCATCTTTGACACCAAAATTACCATACTGAAAGCGCTTGAACCAATTTCGTGCTACTCTTCCGACACAGTACTAGGTCATAAAAGTCACACATTTTTTTTGCGGCTTGGGTCACATTTTTTCCTTTCTTGTAATAAAACTTCAAAACGTATCGAATTTCTACATTAGATTCACTCATTTTGGTGGACGGAAAAACAATAGAAAGACGGCAGCACTCAGTTTTTAATTTTTTTTTCTTAAAATGTCTTCTATTTAATGGTATAAAAACTAGCCAGATACAAACGGCGCAACCGATGAGATTTTACTGAAAATTTTTACTTATAAAATACGAAAAAACTTTTCCCCCGACCAAATACATAGGCCGATAAACACATTAACCTCTTTTGCGTCACGGAGGCCGTCAAGCCTGAGATTTGTAGTCGTTAAATCCGGGTTTATGAACATATTGCATATGCCCATCATAGGCGTACCGGGGGTCGAACAAGGGCTAAAAAAAATTGTTTGAACAGTGTTGCCATTACAAGAAAATCTACTATACAATACCCGATTAAAAGTCTCGATTTCGGGACTCCTGACCCTCCAAGCCCTTCAACTTCGGTACGCCTGTGACACACACATATTTTAAAATACATCCCCCTGCACGGTTTCCGTAGATGGAATTTTTAAATGGATACACTGTGCATCATTATCCGGTTAATCAATTATCCAGTTCAGAGTCCATAGACAACACACTCACCTATGGCCGGCCGGAAAATGGCGAGCGGGAGGCTTTCGCGGTTCCGTCTCAGCTCGTGTTCCGCCAGGGCCTTGGTGAACGTGTACGTGTTGGGCCAAGGGCTTATGGTGCTGAAATTATGCCGTCGAACAGTTTAATGATCTATGATCTATATAATGATCGAGAAAAATCGTGTATGATTAAAGAGAAAAACCGGACGAGTGCGAGCGGGACTCGCATCTCATGATGCGAGTCCCGCTCGCACTTGGTTCTATACAAAATTAATAATATGTTCGTGAATGTGTAATACAGATATTACATACATCGTGGGAATCTATGATCTTTCTCCGTTTTCGATAACGATACTGACGATATATTGGTACTAGGAATACCAAAAATTAAATTTTTCTTTCAAAAAATTTGTATAAAAAAAAATCGAAGTTTTCATTTGCAAGGTAATTACAAAAACGTTATCCCAAGTATTGCTCTAAATGACGGTCCGTACTCCATTGTAAGTGTAAGTTTGCAACTACAAAAAAAAAATCGTATGATACAACCCAAAGTCAAAGATTTTCAGATGTTTTCTTTGTTTCTTTACTTGTGCCGTGAGACCGTTATTCTTAGCAAATTTCATGATTCTAGATCAATGAGAAGTACCCTATCCTTTGAAAGTGTCAAAATATGCAGCATAAAAACCCGTACTTTTTAATAACGTTGACTTAGAACTTTGAAGTTTTCGCAGGTACTAGGGATTGCGGGCCTGTGTATTGGATATTAATTTCAAGTCGATATCTCGACGCAAATATGAGAAAAAGGTCTCGGCATATAGGCAGACGGACAACTAAGTTGTCCTATACGGTTTCCTTTCTTTTTTTCGAGATACCCTAAAAGCAGCCAAGGGCGAGCCGAACTCGCTTGGCGGAGGGTCCCGTTTTAATATAACATCGCACCAGTCCTCGGTGTGATTGAGCGAAGGATTTTAAGTATGTATTTTTTTCATATTCTGCATTTCAAAATTGAAAAATGAATGATGGCATTTATGATTATATTCTTTAATATCTTTTACAAGGATTATTTTATAGTTGTGTACAAAATAATATTATATTTGTGCATTTCATAAATATGATACGATATCACATGATACATTTGGTCAATTTTTTTAATGTATAGATCGGCACTCCATAATTAATCCCTCCACAGTACTTGAGTGCATACCAGGTGTGTATCAGTTTATAGTGGACTTCATTTCTTGCTAAGTATGTAATCACATACTTGCAAGTGTAAGTTTATACTGGGCTTCGCATTATTGCGATAGAATGTTACTTTTAAGGACAAATCAAAAAATTAAATATCTATGATAGATATTCAATGTACGGAACCCGTGAGTTGAATTCGCACTCGTTCGATTTCTTTTAATTACCCCTTATTTACCATAATTATTATATTAAAATCACAGGGATCAAGCCAATGTCTACATTCAGGATGTTATGGTGCTGTGACGTCGTGCTCCACGCATGACCATTGACACCCTAAAGGTCGCCACATATCGACGGTACGTCAGTCGCGATAGGTCGACCATGTTCATCTGACGAAGTTATTTAATATATAAATAAATAAATAAATATATATATATATATATATATATATATATATATATATATATATATATTATATTGGAAGCTTGAAAATAAATTTCACTAAATTATTGAGCTACATAATCTCTATTAATATATATTTAGCTCGTATATTATAGACTAGCTGTCCGTCTGACAGCTTCGCCCCGGCTATTTTTTTTTTCATACAAACCTTAAGAAATCACATACATAAACCTTCCTCATGAATCACTCTATCTATTTGTGAAAACCGCATAAAAATCCGTTCAGTAGTTTTGAGTTTATCGCATACAGACAGACAGACCGACAAGCGGCGGAGGACTTTGTGTTATAATATTTATTGATATAACAAGCTGAGGGATGTCTGTACTTGGGATATAATTATAAAAAAAAAACTAATATGGAAGGTCTTCGTAAGCATCATTCTATAGAATGTACAATTTAAGAAAAAGGGCGATGTAAAACTCTCTTAAACCGGCAATTGTAACCGAATATGGGTAAATATCGTAAGAACATCTCGTCTAGACGGTCTTAAATCACGTCATAGACTATTAATATTACAACTCTAAAGATTGAGACAAAGACATTTTTTTTTAATGTTCTTTTATTGGTTTGCGGTTCGCTTTGACGTTAAAAAAAAACAAGATGGGAGAACTGTCAACGGTCTTTGACGTAAACGCGAATAGGATGTGAATTGCATTCAGCCCATTGACGCATTATTCATTGAGGTTAGCCTTCATAATGACGTTTGATGGTAGGTGCATTGACGTCATTTTGGTTTTTACCCGCGAAATACAAATTGTTTGTTTGCTGATGCCGCACAAATAAAATCCGAATACAAATTGACACAACACTCACGTCGCGTGTTTAAGCGAATTACAAACAAATGCATAGACAAACAGACGAATTAATTGTGTTGATATAAGCGATATTAGCACGATTTGCAGTTGTACTGTTTGTTTATTAACATCCTGTAGCTTTGACGGTGTGAATGTCCGCAATCTATGGGGTTGTTGGCTCGAAATTTCTATAAATAACTTATAAGTTCGACACTATTATAATGTAAGCTATTAAGCTTTTGATATTCCAGATGACAAATTAATTTAATATTCGATTATTTTGTGATAAAAATTGCCATTGTGGGTCGTTTTAGCTGCATTGTATATTGCTATGCAAAACTCTCAAATAGTAGATGTATTTTTTGTAGATCATTACCCAACAACGATTTTTATTGATATATAGAAAAAAATTTTTTTTGCTTTTTTTGCTTTTCAACCCCGTGGCATTTATGGTCAGCTATAACATAAAAAACGACATAATGCCATTGTGCTATTATAGCCATAGACCGAACCATAATGCTAAAGAAACGAATATCCTAACTTTAGCATTGCAATATGTATACATTAAAACCCGATACTCGTATATGTCAAGAGACATATAGAATCGTTCCAAAAAATGACCGATATCCATGACATTAACATTAGACATAAGAACGATCTTGCTGCTCATAAGACTCGTCTAAGCAAAATTAATAAATCATTTATGAGGCAGTGTGTGCGCTTTTATAATAAGATCCCGACTGAAATTCAAAGTTTAAACGTTTCATTAAAAGAAAGTTATATGGCAAAGGTATAATAAGGAAAAAAGCCCATGGGATTGAACTGCTCGGCTATCTGGTTACTTCATATTATTTTTAAATGTCAACTAAATTATTAATCAATCAATCCTTTCCTTTGTATTGATGAGTAAAAAGAACAACACTTAAGTTTCTCGCCCATTCTTCTCGAGGTGAATCAGCATTTGGAATGGGTAGTAATGTCGAAAACAATTTATTAATGACGTATTTCAAATGTATTTTCATTACCCACGAAATAAAGAAATTGTTGATTTGATTTGATTTGATTAGATTAAATATTTACGCTATTTATTATTAAATTTAAATATTTATTCTATAATTGGCCTTAGCTACATTTATATAATGAACGTTTCAACTTTTGGAATGTTATTATAATTTTTTTTAATTTTTACTCGCTAGAAACTATTTATACCTTATAGATATTAATATAGGTATATAGCTGTGAAACTTGGATACGTGGGCCCTGGATACGTAAGAGTCCTTTGTCATTGACAATTACAATGAGGTCCCGACACTTTTGCATTGAAATACCTCTTTTATGGGGAATTTACAAATTTTCGTAACTGAGAATTTATTTTTTTTAGATTTTTTCATTGTTCACCTCTATAATCGGGACTTTTTAGCTCGATAGCCTGAATAAGTGAGAAAATATCAGGTTTCGATAAATTATGACACGTTCAAATGTATCATAACTTGTCTGAACGTATAAAATACTATTTTTTTTTTATTAACATTTCCCACCCTTTTATGTGAAAAACGATATATTCCGAAGTCTCATAGTGAGACCTTCTATAGACAAGATAAATGTCACGTTAACCCACCTATTTGGGAGCCTGGGTATTTATCCAGATGATCACCATAGACGCTTGTCTTGTTTGAGAAGTGTCTACCAGTGATAAAAGAATATAGGCATCCGCAGATCACAGTTGTACGGGTCTCGTTGCACGTGTAACATGTGCTGTTCGCGAATTGCAAAAGATAGATGTCGTCGATACGGCATCACGTCCCGCACTGGTGGCTTAAAGGCTGCATTCCGAGGCACGATGTGAATCGTTCCGATGGAAGACAACACTCAGTCCACGTGACTATTATTTATTAATTAAGTTTATCGATTCATTATAATCAAATGGCTGTTTGATAGATGTTGATGGATTCATTGGTGAATAAAGTTTAGAATTTATATTTTGAAGGTTGGAATCTTTAACAATGACATAGTTTGAATAGCATGGCCCGTATCGCAATGTTTCCTATTAATATTACAATAGAGAAAGTCATAATTTTTTCAGATGAAATCGGCTGAACGGGTTTGGATGAGATTTTACAGATGTTTTTCCCTGAATATTTTACAGCATTCTGCTTAATAATATGCAATAAATACAACGAATGCGATGACGGTCTAAATGTAAACGATCACAGTGACAATAACGATATATGTTACTGTTGTTTAAGAGAAATATTCACAGCGCATGAGCGCGTGCACCACCGAAATTGTCAATTTTCCAAACGGCCATTAGGCCGTTGGTATTACAGCCATTGTCATTGTTACTGTATGTTCTGTTATATATACATACAAGATTTGTATTGTACGAACATGTTGTTAAACATTAAATATATTTATGTTTTCTAGCCCATGATATAAGAAAATTCTTGAAATAGCAACAAAATATTTGTTTAACGTCAATTTACGGTAGTTGTAATAAGTAGCCTACTCGGTCTTGGCCGTTTCATTGTATTCGCCGTGACATTTAACGACAAACGATACCACAAATAATTATACCATACAAACCGTACATACCATACAAAGCGTTGAAATGTGACGGTTGGATTCGTAAAACAGGTGATATATACACACAGACGTTAAACACTCACGAAGGCAGCGATCTCTCGATGTCGTCGTCGGTCAGTTTCTCTAGTTTGAGCGCCAGCTCCTCCAGTTTCGTCGGCATGGGGTAGAACTTCTCCTCCACTCTGTCCAAGTGGCAGTTGGAGTACGCCGTGGACACGTGCATGAACACCTGGAAGGGGATTGTTAGATGATCACAGCGGCCCATTACTCGGTTGTTGACTTTTGTTAAGGTTATGTAGCTAAAGGTGAGAAATCTTAGAGTTTCATCGGTCCGTATGTCGGAGCCTTATAACTCTTACATTTCTTCATCGATTGTGATGAAATCACCTAGGCAGCCATTTTATGTGATTTTCCATACTACGTAAAGAAATTAAAAAACAAATTTTGGGTAGTTTTCGATATATGAAAATAGAAGGATATATTTTTTTATTCTCTTGTGTGGAAAGTCGTAGCGTTATACTCTACTTCATTATAATGAAAACACTAAAAATTAAAACTCACACTTTAAAAACAAATCAAGCATGAGTCGAGTTCGCTCTGTATAAGAATCACGATTTGATGAAAGAAAAATATTTTTAATGTTTTTGGTAACACACAATACAAATATATTTTCTGATGGTACAAAACCGTCGGTGCAAGATTCCAATTCGCGCTTGACCTTTTTTGATGTATCCTTCCGACGCGCTAATGACACTATAAACTATTAGTATATAGTTAAAACACCAAGTGCTACACACGACACGACAATAGGCCTATTGGAACAATCACGCTAGATTGACTGTATGCTATTGATTATGCTCTAAGACAGACATTTGAGTCAAGATGGCTTTCCTTCATATATCTCAATCAGCGACAACCGAGATATCATCCGAATTGTGTATTTTTTGCATTTGCTCGGAAAAAAAGAGGTCTCTGCGTATACTCACAAAGTAAAATGAATGGAACATGCGATGTGGAATCAATCGAATATCTATTGAAGTCTAAAATTTCGTATAAAAAACCATTATATCTATAAGTCAAATATCAAATAACATCCCACTTAAAAATATTGCATTAAACGATAGTCGTATAGTCAAAAGTGGCATTGAAGTCACAGACTGTGACTAATCACTGCGGCGTAGCAGGCAAACTTTCATAATAACCCTCGATCGAACGCGCAAGACCAAAGCGACCCCTACTTAGTCACTGATCACTTTACGTCTAATGCGCAAACGCATCTTTGTAATGTATTTCTATGAATACACGTACCATCAAAAAAATAATGAGTGGTAGTTTCTCGGCGGTCGAGAGCGTCGCGTTAGAACGAGGTGCCCGGAATTCGAACGTTTTAGATTTTGACCACGGCTGGATTGAACAATCAGTTTTGGACCTGAGTCGCGTCAAACCATTCCTCTGTGCCCCGAAGATCGAGTTAAGCCGCCTGTCTCGGACCCTGTCATTGGCGACGATGTTAGTTAGCAAGCCACAGCGGTCGAGCATGGACAGCTTTGAGGAACGAGCCCCACGATTTTGAACAAAAAGTTTGCGGGAGGGTGTCGGGTGGTTAAAACCTGACGCAGCATGTACAGAACTCATAGAGGTAAGCGGGCGACTCATGCCTTTGATGAAAGCATGACTTAACAACTTTTTGAAATGGCATGTAACTTACCTCTTCGATAAGCTACATGCTAATATACATAATATATTAGCATGTAGCTTATCAAAGAGGTACGTTAATGATAATATATATATATATATATTGGTACATTGTATATTTTAATCGAATGACCATCGACAACTAAAATGATTTCAAAAGAACGGCACGTATTCTAAAAGCAAACTTAAGGCGAACATAATCAAATTTATTCAGGGGTTTAAACAAGAAAAAAAGGACATTGTTATCGCGTGTCAATTATTATTATTGCGATAGTGTGCCAAGGTACAATTGACAAAAAAATAGATTTTATTCCAAATCGTAGAGCAGCAGGACTACCTTTTCAAAAATATTTTAAGTTATTTGAATTGTTTTACTAATCAAAAAATTGAATAATGTTAGTAATAGTAAAACCAATTTTATAATAGTGTTCCATGTCCCTCAAAATATCAATTTGTGCCAACGCAAGCGTCATCCACATCTACATACAAATGTTACAAAACCCAACATGTTAACACATCCATTTTTTTAAGTAGTTTCAATCAAATAACATACAACACGATTGACTCAAAATGGCGAGAATTCGGGTTGACGTACTGTCGTTTGTTAGTGTCAAATAAGACTTGCGTAAATGTAAAGCGACTTACGTTCAAATGCTTCATGTCTCTGGCCAGTTTGAGCATGTGCAACGGCGCCAGCACGTTAGTCGCGAACGCGGCCCTTAAGCGCTCGTCGAATTTCACCGTGGCGGCGCCGTGGAATACGATGTTGACCTATAAAAAAGGGACACAACTCGTCATGTTGCCATGCTAAAAAATTATGCTCCCCCCCCTACATCCCCCTTAATTCTAAATATGATAATTTTCAACGGGAAAAGTTCCTTAAATTCATTGGCAGCAATAGATATTTGGATGTACAATATATAGACAATAATTACTATGAAAAGTTTACCACAGCTATCCGCTTTCACGTTAATAATATCACGTAGCACCATCTGTTGTTAAAAATGTTTGTTTAGGCCTACTAATAACTTGGCTCTATATTCAATAGTATAGAAAAAATGCAATTATCTCAAAACTCTACGAGATAGCGTTATAAAGTAACGTATATTTTTCTAATCACGCTTTTCAATGTGAAACACCTACAGACAAACTTATAAAGCTAAATCTTATCAAAGTATAAATTTTCAAATTTATACATATATATATTTCAAATTTATAAATTACTATACATACAAGAATTGCTGACTGAATGTAATAAGACAAAATTAAAGTTAATATCTAATAATTGAGTAAACTGATAAAATATTGATATATAAAAAAGAGAGTTCAAATAAATTGTAACTATGTTCATTTCATCAATAATGTTGTACATTGTATGGCGTTTTCGTTTACATTAAAAAAATATTAATTGTATTTATATACTTTGAACGCCTATAAAATAGTAATATTTATTTCAAACGAAATCCATTACGTTTCTTTATCGAGTTTTGTTTCAACTTTCGATCGTTTGGAGTTTAAAAAGTATTTATCATATTATGGTGAAAATGTCTAGTAAGTTTCGTTTTTGTGCCGAATGGAGGAGCGCGCGTCGCCTCAAGTGCTGCCCTCTATTACTCGTGGTCGGTCAGTGTGAACTTTTGCCAAAAAAAAATGGACTTTTAGGGTTCTCTACGTTGATTCCATATGACGAAGACACGAATACAGAGCGGCATTTAAAATATTTATATACGGAATATTTTAAAGTGCTAATATGATTTAGTAAAATAAAAAGACATGACACTGAAGCAATAAAGAGCCCAGGTTATAGGTGACGCAATGAAAAAATGAACAATGATGTGGACCAGGAGTCGGACCATAATTACAGCAATTTTGAGTCATTTTACGCCACGTGCAAACAGTCACTTCTATAGAAAAGCATAAACACGAATTATAAGTGTTCACTTTACGATCTCTTTTACGACTCGTGTTCAAGACTCTTCGAAGCGAACACCCATAAAATGGACGTCACAAACAAAACATCACATTTCCTTATGACATAAGTACAGTTTCAAAAATAATGGGATTTTCAATGATTTTCTTGATTGTTACCACTTAATGGTGGCCGCATCGTACAATTTACATTAAGTATTTTTTTTTAATCGGTTTTACAAAAAAAAAAAAGGGTTCTCGAATCGACGATATTTTTATTTGCATCACAGACATTTAAACATAACATTTTTTTTGCATGTAGGTACATACATTACCCCAGTAGGTCCAATTATTTTGACTTAAAACCATAGAGTTAGTGTTGTCGTGACGTCATAGTTAACTTAGCCGACGGCGTGCGTTGGCAAAGATTGTCACCCTATGTGGATGGACAACGAAGTGTAATACTATAATGGTTCCTTTTTTCCCTTTTGAGGCACGGAACCTTAAAAACATCAAAATCCGTATTCGTGAACGACACTATGCCTCGCTAACGCTATGCATTTACTTGTGAGTGTCATTTTGTATGGGAAAAATTTGTAAATAAAAATGCCTAGCGTACCTGAACGCATTGCGCCATTCATGTATACCAATGATTTCAACCTAACAATTGTTGTGTAAAAATATAATTTCTTTCATATCTCTTTTCTTAAAATTTGTTTTCCTGAATGATTCTAATCACATATCTTTATATCCATCTGTGAAATGATTATTGATACAATACATCGAATCAAATCAGATCGAATCAAAACAAAAATATAACGTTTTGTAGGTAATAAAATTAAACTTGAAATACCAGTACGTCATTATTGATTTTTTTTTAACATGGTCATTACCACCCATTCCAAATGTTGATTCACCTTTAAGAGAATGAGCAAGAAACTCGAGGGTTACTCTTTTTTTGCTCAAAGCCACAAAATATGAAAACTCAATGAAACGAGTACAAAACTTAGAAATGAGATGAAACAACCCGATAACCGAACTGTTAAAACGTAAGGGTTTTTTCATTAACATATTTAGATACGGCGTGATAGCCTCAAAGATAATTATATTTTTATACGAAATTTTAAATGCACGAAATGGAAAATTTCGTATACGAATATAAGGCCTCATTACAAAAGTACGTAATACCCCGACTTACGCTACCTCGACTTACGCGAATTCGGAGTTACGCGATTTAATTTTCTCGTCTATTCGTTTTTTGTTTGAACGCCGCGCAGTCAAGGTGAAGCGGCGGCGTTTGTTTCTGACTCCCCCCGCCCGCTTTTTTATTATTATTCGTTCAGTTTACAACGGGCACAGACGTGTAGTGCGGAATCGGCGCGTAGGTACATAAGTTACGATTTTGTGTTTTTTTGTGCGTTGTGCGACGACCTGAGATATTTACTAAGTACTATGGCATCCAAACGAAGTAGAACCGACTCTTTTGCTTTAAACAAGAAGAGAAAAACATTATCTTTGGAGTGTAAACTTAACATTATTAAAGACTACTGTATTGTCATATTATCTAGAATTAGATACTAATTATTTCCTAAATTATTGTTTTATTTAGTCTCCAGTCCCAATTAAACATGCTTTGTATGTCTTTATATGCAAAATTGTACCCCGACTTACGCGAATTCGACTTACGCGGATAGCGCTCAGTCCCACCTATGGCGTAAGTCCGGGGTATTACTGTACACAACACACCCTATGGGTGGTTTTCTAAGTTTGTCCAGATGCTTGTTATGAGCAGCAAGGTTATATATAATGTTACAGATGTCGCTAATTTTTTGAAGGATTCTATATTTCTTCTGCCACCTATCAAAGAAAGATTTATTTGATCACATCCTATTGTACGTCAAACAGTGATTTTACCATCGAAATAGAACAGCATAGAACTATAACGTCGAACAAATCTACATTAATTCGTGGCACACAACTCGCACAAATATAAATGAGGATATACGACGTATTTTTAAAACAAATCTCTTTCGAAGGATCTTATTATTATCTCTTTTAGATATAATTTCGAATGACACTGTTATTTCTTTACCGAAGAGAAAGAAAGAGAAAGAATGAAGACGCTCGTTGACGACAGAAAGAGAAAGGATAAGGACACGCGGTGAACGTCTGTACGGTGGCGAAGCCAATAGCGTATGCCACGCCTACTACGAAGACAATTTCGTTTGGTCATTTTGTTTATGTAGGAATACTTCTATAATTTTATGTTTCGATGGATTTCACATATAGAGCTGAGAATGTCAAGAAAAAAGTTAAACATACAACCTTATTCTCATTGATTTGACATCGACCGATGACAGAAGTCAGGATAATTATGAACTATACGTTAAGAATTGCTGTATATGCAATAGGTCTGTTTCAAATAATCGAACACTATTATACTTGTTTATGTTTTATTTTGTTTTACAAATACACAACGTTCCGGCATAGCCGATTCGTTTTTCATTACCAAAAAGAATAAAAAAATATTACGAAGTTCATCAAAATAAAACAGCACTCGTCGCTTAAGAATACACATACAGAAGATGCGTAAAAACATGTTGACTATATACGCTAAAAGACCTTTTTAAACGCTTGTCTGATTGGTTATGAATATCGAGTTATACGTAGTGGTATTCAAGTAGCTTTAGTTGTCTACAAGTGTTTAAACATATTCGACAGTCAAATAACACTGTACTTAAGAAACGATGACAACACTAGTGGCATCCTTTTAGCACGTGTTAAAATAATAAACAATAATAATATTTAAAAACAAAATGGCGTATACGTAATCACTCTGCCATAAAAACTGTCAATGGTTTGCGATTCAAGAGAGCATTTACGATTGGCAACACTGTAGCGACATGTTCCCGTTTACGACTGGCAACACTCGTAGAACACTGTAGCGACATGTTCACGACCTTTTGTCATACGAGTGATGCACGTATTTATCATGACATTGATAATATTTTTTCAATGGCTTCTATCATTGCCAGCGAAAATGTGAATCTACTCTGATGTCATGAGTTCTAGTCCATCCTAGGTGAATGATTGGGGTGTCAGAAGACGCGTCCGGAAGAGGGTACATGACATGAAAAAAAAATAAAAATCGCAAAAACCACTAAAATGGGTGTGCTTAAGGGGTCTCCTAAAGCACATTTTTAAAGCCATTTTATATATATATATATATATATATTTAAGTTTTTCATTTTCATATCATATCTGGAGCGTTTTTTTTAATTTTTTGCGAGTTTCGCAATTACGATGCTATTTTCATATAGAACTTTTCACGACTTACGACTTGCACAGATCGTAAACGTGTATACTCATATCGGTTTATCATAACAAAAAAATATTAATTGTGAATTCCTTCAGATTTTTTATTTTATAATATAATAAATTTTTGTCGCTGATTTTTTTCCCTTTATTTTATTCCTTTTGTTATGGATTGCACTTTTAATGTACCCGAAGGTCGCGCAGAGTACGAGATCTGTCAATTTTTGTAATGTTTTTATTTTTTATTTGCTGTCAGGTTTATTTGGTTAAAAAAGTTAGGCATTTATATAGTGTCAGTTTTGTATAAAATGCATACAACACCGCCTATGTGCATTTATCATTTGTTCTGGAACTGTTAGTGTTAAGAAAGAAATGTAAAAGTCACGGTTTAAACTGAATAGGGCTTCTCTCATGTTCGTTGTCTATGGTTCGCTTTACGAAACCAGAGAGCACATGCCGTTTCAGATTTGAACTGAGAGACATACGTCAATCGAAAGGTTTGAGCGTAAGACGAACGATATGCCTCTATCTACCAAAGACTGGCATATCTATACATCTATGTGCATAACGCATTTGTATGGTTAAAACAGGTTTTGTTCGTAAATGTCCTCTAGTTACCATAAAAATTGGAAGACTTCATAGACTATCCATAACTATTTGTGCAACATAATAAAATACGGCACGAGAGTTGGGCCGAAGAAAATGTAGAACTTTTAGCGTCACGACACTTTTGATAGTACTATACGGTCGTCCGTGTAGTGCATAGTTTTTAAAACATTTATTTATAATATCTCAAGAGGTGAACGAGCATGCGTGCCGACAGAAAGTAGGCGATCACCGCCGCCTACAGACACTAGCGAACCCCTAAGTAGTTGCTAGTGCGTTGCCAGCTCTTTAGGAAGAAATGGATCATCTGATGGAGGAGGGAATGGGCCATCGGAACTTGCATTCGCCGGACGCAACGCCGCAGCCGGAGCTGCTGCCTCACGTCTGTATTCTGCGACAGTGTGGTGTCTAACTGGCGGAGCTGGTCCATTTCCTGCTGTAGCCTAGTTGGCCACATACGATTCTATCACACTAGTTACATCCTTCACATGTGTGTCTGTGTGTTTACAAGCGTATGCCTAGGCATAGATATATTGATGCACCAAAGACGTACCACGTGCGCGTCATCATATTCGTCATTCAATTACTCTAGAAGATTGTAAATTCATTTCATAGTGCCTGCCGTTTAACACATAATACATAGCGAAAGGAACTACGTACCAATTGCGTGTTTAGTTTAATACTCGTAGTTGCATAGATAGATGGACTGACTTTGTATCGACGTCCCTGTTTTTAAACCCGTAGACAGCTCTCGCCAGTGTCAACGAGAAGTGAAGAGTTTATTGTTTACAGCCCCCCGTACAAAGTTATTATGCTAAGCGATCGCTCATTATCACATTCTTGTGTCGGAATGGTAATTATTTTATCGTGGATTTGTAGCTTCTAATCGGTGACATTAAATGTAATTTAATTTTAAATTGAATAAAATGAAATTGAAAAGCAAATCGAACGCCGTCTACTGAGTGGTCGAGAGCGTCACCTTGGTAACGAATAGTATCTGGGTCGATCTCACCACAGGTGCATTAACTGTAGAGATATTACTTTAAGTCAAATCAAACCGCTGATCCGAGTGCCTCGGAGTGCACGTCAGTTAATGCTTAACCCAAACGCCGACCTACACAGGGTCAGCGCTAAGGGCTCCGGCCCCAAGACCCTCGATGTGGAGTCAGAGGATCGGGAGAGGACACGATTCGGCGAACCTGACACGCAACGACCGATGAACTCGAATAGGGTACTTCACGATGCCGACTTACCTTTTCGGTTAGCGTCCGCCTGTCGTCGAGGGTCAGCCCCAGGCCGGCGGACTCGCAGTCGCCCGGGATGACGACCACTTTGTGGCGAAACTTGGGCACCTCCTCTTTTAGGCGGTCGAAGACCTAGAAATAGAGTATACACCTTTACCCATTGCTGTGCTTATATTTTAGTAGTGGTAATAGGTTTTCTGACCTGATTTTAGTAATATATATATACACCTATAGTTTCGATGAATAATCTAGGGTATCAATAGTAGCACTGTTAATTGTCGAATTTGTTGCTGAAACTGTAATATTTTCTAAATTTTGTTGCGTATAAATCAAAATAGCATTTAAATCTGTAAAAGTCCAATAATCATGGCAGTGGAATTTCTACGATTCTTAATTTCAAGGAAGCATTGCGTTTTGGAACTTTCATAATGTAGGGTTCCATAGACGCAAAATATATATCTAGATATTTAGTATAGCCATAATTAAAGTGTATATACCTCTAATTATTGGCTACAGTTTACCATTCGTTTTAGCCAAACGGATCCATATCTGGTAGCGTTACCATTCCATATTATTATGAAACCCATGCGGGTGGCTGTATGGCGCTCCAATGCTCCCATATGGGTTCAGTTGGACAACCAGAGGATTTTGCTGCTTGAGCAATCTGACATATTTATTGAATTAGCGGGTAGCAACAATTTTCGTATTAATTTTGGAATGGTGTGCTATCATGGATGATTTTCAAATATGTCAGAGTATTACCGGTTGATTCATATAGAATTCATTTTGTTTCTATCGACGCAATGGTAGTTTTAAAATAGATATTACATACCTTTAAAAAATTCAATCATGTAATTGTGTTACATTATTTTCTTTCAATTTTTTTTGTCCATCCATAGACAACCACTTATCAAGTTTTCTTCATATGCACCTATCTCTGGTTAACGGTTTGTAACACATTGACTTATATTTTAAAATGTATATTAGTTAATAATAATAATATTATGCAAAGGTCAGAAAGGGTTGCCCTAGAAAATCCTATGCACACCTTATCGGTGGCATATTAAAAAGGGTCAAATTTTAAGCACCCCAAACGCACGAGCTTGCATGAAAAGGATTGATGGATGTCGGTGAGGCAAGAGAGATGCGCAAAGGTCGTGCCACGTGGAAATCTATAGTCTCTGCCTACCCTTTTGGGAAATAGGCGTGAGTTTATATCATTGTTTTTAGTATAATAGTCATAGGTACTTAATGTGCGCACTGTTCGTTGACCCAGATAAATAAAAGCATTGATTAAACAATTGCGGGGAGGGAATTTGACTCATCGAAAAAGGGCCGGTCGTTGGAAAACCTCATTAATGTTTTGTGATCGCCTATTAGTTGTGTCGCCATTCGACTAGAAAAATTGTCTTGACATCACTGTCTATGGGGAGAATAAGGAAACGTAAAACTAAATAAATAAATTATTTATTATATACTAAGAGCCGCGTCGGTCGCGCCTCCCTTTTATACTGACACCTACCCCATCCAAAGTCATCTTAATTATGGGTACCGTGTCCTTATTTTAACGGGTTTTGGCCCATACAGCCTTTGGGTGGAGGACGCGGAACACAAAATTAATTTAAAAATTGACCTTTCGTTAAATATCAATTTAAAAGAAGACCGTGAACGAGCTAGTTAGTCTTATATAGAGAAATTCGGCCTCCGTGTGTCTGTGTTGGCAAAACTCTAAAAGTAGCGGGCCTGTCGGTCTTAGATTTAGAGTACGCGTATATTTTTAATGTGCGTAGGGTGCATTGAAAGTTTTTGGAACAAATTAGAAAAAAATTACTATGAATAAAATGAATTTGTTGTTTCTCAAAACATTCTCCGTAAGCATAAATGCTCTTTTCATACGAATAAACCATTTTTATAAATATTTATGCCACTCCTCTCTGGTGACCACGGAAACATGTCGTCCATACTCTTCGACAGCTTCTTCCGGTCGCGTAATTGGTTCTTAATTTTCGCGAACAAAAAAAAGTCACAAGGTGTCAGGTCGTGACTGTATGCAGGATTGCTCATAATTTCTGCGTTATTTCACTTCAAAAATTTGTAATTTCTGCGTTATTTCTCCTTCAAAAATTTGTAATTTCTGCGATATTTCTTCTTCAAAAATTTGTTTGCTTGTTTGGCCGTGTTAGAACCGGCACTGTCATGGTGCAAGATGATACGAGGTTTATAGTTATTTTTACGGAGTTCGTCAATAGCTTCCGGCAAACAAATGGTCGTATACCAATCTCTATTTACAGTACGAAAATTCTCCAAAGCAACAGTAGCCATGAGTCCAGTTTTATTAAAAAAAAGAAGCAATCATTTGCTTAGAGGCACTTCGGTCGCGCGCCACTTCGGTTAATTTCAGTTCATATCCATAGACTAATATGATCAATTGCGGCTTTGTTTTGGGGTCGTAGCAATAAATCTATGTTTCGTCACCTATTACGTGTTCCACACTAAATATGATGTCCCTTTCTTGTATCTGGTAAGGTTGGTATTACACCAGGTTGCGCGATCCGTTTCTCGAGCCTCGGTCAAATTGTGTGAGAACCACCGCGAGCACACCTTTTTCATATCCAAATATGTGTGTAGGATTGATTGTATTTGACTCACGCCTATGCTTAAGGATTATCGAATCTCAAGATAGGTAACATGTCTTACTGTTTCGATCACAGAATACAGTTCTGTGTTCTGTGGTTTCAATCATACCGCGCACAGAATCGATGTTTTTGTTGTTGACAGCGATGGACGGCCGACCATCACGAAATTCGTCACTGAGATTGACACGACTGCGCTTGAATTGTACGAATGCGCGCAAACCAGTTATAAATAGTCGTCTGGCATAGTGCTTTATCGCTAGAAGCACTTCAAAGTCAAGCCAAGCTAGCAGAGCCTTATGCTGAGCTGTCAAATTACACTAAAAATTGTAGAATGTGATACTATGAAAATTTTCACGACTCAAATCCATAGTGATGAAGACTTGCAATTTTTGAAATGACGTCACAATGTAAAACAATTGACAGCTAGACGAAACAAACTATATTCTACAACCAAAGAGTTCCATTTTTAAATGCAGGAATTATTTTTTAAATATTGTTAATGTGAGTGGCCAGTTCCAGAACCTTTTAGTGCGCCCCACGTACATATTAGTATTTGTCTTCGATTTCTTCAGCGTATTAGTACTATTGAATTGAACTATAAGGTCCATTCTAGAAATTCTTTCACAGATCGAAAGCTAAATCTTAAACGATTTTATCTCCGGGTAATATCTAGTTTGTGATTTATTTATGTACTAGCATTTGCCCCAGCGTCGTACGAATTGAAAGCGTGACCGGTAGCGGTACTGAAACTCAATGTCGGACCGGGACGAGATTGACAAGCGTGATCGGGATCGTCATCGGAAACAGTACTGGGACCAGAAACGCAAGCGGCGATGAGAATGGAATCGACACCGTGATCGATCAATCTAACAGATAAAATAATATATTCTATGTCCATGCGAGCGGAGCCGTGGGCGGAAAACTGTTCATAAATGCGCTAAATCTGCTTTAATAGTTGTTTTTATACTTTAATAGCTTTTGCTCACAGCTCCGCCCACGTATACTACGATATTTAGACCGTTTTAGAAGCGTTCGTGGCGTTTCATATTTTTCCCACACGATCATTTTAAATGATCTCTCTCTATTATTTAGAGATTAAACTGTATATCTGGTTCTACACAACCAACAATTTCATAACAATCAGTTAAACGATACGGAAGTCGGTACATTGCAGCGCCACCTGGTGGTGAGTTACGTCAATGGGGAGAGCATAACCATTTTACCGTAAAAAAAAATATATACATAATGATTTTCATGATAATCAGTTGAAGGAAGGAAAAGTCGATAGGAGCTCCGCCTGGTGGAGAGCTACGTCAATGGGGATAGCATAAAAACCTTCTCCGTGAAAAAATACATATACATACCAATTTTCATAATAAATCGGTCAAATAGTTTCTGAGTCTATCGATTTCATAATATACACATCCTTCTTTATATATATAGATAATACACTCCCAATGGTAGTCTTCTAATAATAAACTATCACATAACGCCAGACGGATGGTCAAGAAGACTCTTATAAGTATTATTCTTTAGAGTATGGAAATATACTGACAATGCATTAAAATATGATTTGTTCCATTGGACAATGTAATAAGTCTTATGAAAACGCATCAAGCACAAGTCGTTCACGACTTGGACACTCGATGCGAGGCGAGAGCCTTGTCAATGTTTGTTTGTCAGTGCAAACAGACGTTTTCAAAGTGATCAACATCGCCTTGACATCTCCGCTAAATGTATTTAAGATTGCAACGAAAACACTAGTGCGCGTGCGCCACGTAAAAAAAAAGGTTGGCGTGGTGCGAAGGGAACTTCTGCATACAGGGTTCCGTAACAATATATAATAGGGTTGTGCTATGTATTTACTAATAGGAGTTTTTTTTTTATTCTGTACGGAATCCTCAGTGCAATTTCCGTTCACGCTTGGCCGATTTTAATTATATATTGTTTTACTTTAGAGTTCTCATTGTAATCACTCGAAGTTTAATACTTGTTTGTAATATAATGTAATAAAACTGCGAAACATTAAAATATATTTTCATATCTGGGAAACATTTTAATTTTTCTATATCCGTTTTTTTATCCTATTTTTTTTTATTAATAATCCGAAATAATTACACACTTTCTGTAAAAACTTCGAATGTATTAAGGGTCTAAAGGTCGAGCTCCTTAAAGGTGTCCTACCTTCGGACAGACGGCGTAGGTTCAGCGATAAGGTGTGATCGCCACTCTTCGGGCACGAGATGATAAAGGGACGATTCGTGAGTACTTTGCGATACTCAACTTGGAAAAGGTATCATATAGTTTACGTTTTGACAACCGCTAGAAGGATTTGTCTATTTCATTGAATGCATATCAATGGGAGCGTCCGGACTATAAAGATTAAAACAATGTTTTGTCGTCAGAATTGAATGTTTATGCAGAGTTTTGTGCAAATGATGTTAACCGATGAATGATCAATAAAAAATGGCAAAGTCAGCATCAGATGATAGTCATCGGATTATTGCACATCAAATAACTTCATGGCTTTAACTCAATTAAACATTAGACATTGATACGAAATAATTTTTTATCGTTTTCCCTAGAGTTTTTTGCATGTATTGAATTAATATATTGATAAATTTGGTATCCAACGTACTGATAAATCAGGTATGAGGTTGTAATATGAGGTTACAGGCTTCACTTAAATTAAAAGTTACATCCGAACGGATTTGTTTAAAAAAAAAACTTTAAGTTTTGCAAATTTTATTGACAATTATATATAATAGTGGTTGACAATGACCAAACCGCCGAGTAAAGTTTAACCAATTATTTCGTTTTTATATTGGGGAATAAAAGAAGAATGCATAGAGAGCAAAAGGTAAAGGCGACGGGACGCACACGGGGGCAATGCGACTTATGCATGCGCACGCGCATGTTTGCTATTAGCAATGTGAGAGCTAACGGTCCACATAACACGGTACGATATCACGGCGTCACTTCCAGTGGGGGGCGATAGGGGATTGCTTCCATTCTAGTTAAATATACTGACGTCAATTCATATACACTCGCGGGATCTTTTGAAGAGCGTTTTTCTGAAAATGCATATTTTTTTTCGAAATCAGGAACGTTAACTCAACGGCGTATACCGTCTTAGTAACTTTTTAGATTTCATATCGTACATTTCATTTGTACATCTTGTATATAACTCAGCCTCCGCGTGTCTGCGCTAGCAAAACTTGAAAAGTAGCGTGTCGGCTAACTTAAAGGTTCGAAATATATATATGCAAAGCTCTGCATTTAAATCGTTTGTTTTTAGTACACTACTACTAACATTTGTTTCCGACTTCATCCGTGCGTTAGCAGAATTTAATGGAACAATTACACGGGTTATAAAATTCTCTCGCCCCTAAAGAGTAAGTCCATCCTCGAGTGCCTAATATAGGTTCAAATTTTATTTTGAGTCTAGCATTTTTCTGTACTACGTACGTATCGAAATTGAAAGCGGGACGGGAAATAAATCGAGAGGCGGAAAAGGCGCCGAAATCGAGTATCGGAGCGGATTTAGAACCAAGAGCGTGAAAGGGTTGGAAAACGGGAGCGGTAGAATAGGAATTAAAAGTGGGTACGAGGTCGGGATTGACAGTGAGATCGACCGACATAAAAGATGAGGGAATACATTCTGTATCCACGCGGGCGGAGACGTAGGCGGGAGCTAGGATATTATATTTTCCTCTATAATTTTATTTACCCCCACTCATGTCTCATGTTTGTCTACCAACTTTTATTGTACAAATTCATACCCTACCCCACTGCAGAGTACATAATTCTGCACTGGGGTAGGGTATGAATTTGGCCATCGCCGCTGTGTTGTCTCTATGTACGTATGCAGAATAAAGTATTAATTGTGGTCAGTATCATATAATAGAAAATAAACCGATCGAAATAAGATTCTGTCTGTATGCTGCTAATGTAGGTCGTTGAACTTCTAAATCTGTTTACTGTATTCGATTGATTTTGTTGCACTGCGATTTGTCCTCAATAAGGACCTCATAAACACCTCGACTATCAAACACTTTGCTTTTCCATTTCGGAGACTCGGTAAAATTATACATTTCTGTATTATTCACAGTGGTCTTGCATCCAATTTCGCTCTGAATTCTGCTACCGATGTAACGGTAGCGGTTACAATCTGAATTTCACTCTCGGTTCGACCTGGGTTTTCAGTTGTGTTTGAGATCCCGGTCAGTTTCGCCCTCGATTACGGCAGGGGGCGTTCAATGGGCTCTTTGCCGGTGTAACGATAAACAATGTTACGCAATCCGACGAGGTTCAGGAATCCAGATGCAATCCTTGCGACTGTTTATATAATAGTACGCGAAGGATTTTAAAATTAACGCTATCGTCTTAGAATGCATGAAGCCTCTATTTCTATAGCCACATACGTCATGAGTAAGTACGTACTTCATTTTTTTTTGTTTAGAAAATCCTCATGTCGATAGTCAACAACTTTACGAAGAACACGGTGACGTCATCCAAATTGAAGTACGGCACGGCAAACTTTGCGGTGCGTATACCGCAAAGTTGACCGCATAAAGTGCTCATCGATGGGTGGCGAATTATTGGGTCGGTACGCCAATTCATTGAGTTGCTCGTGGGGCGTTTTTTACTTTCGTTGAACTGATACTGATGCTCGTGCTATGTTAGTCCCATTCCTGTCCGACGCCGCAGACAGGAGAATCAAACTATCGGGAACGGAAGGTTTCTTGTTCAGGGATTAAGACACCGTCGATCCTCGATGATTCTCAATACACCAGCAGGCTTTGATTACGCCAAGCGCCAGAGATTCGACTTGGTGTTGTACATAAAAAGAATGAAAAGGCGAAGGCGCTGAATAGACCATGGCGCTGGACTTTTATAGAGACTAGCCGTTGCACGCCCGTTTCGCTGGGCTTATATTAAAATTTAGTAGTAATTGTATTTTTATGATCCAAATATATTTCGCTCACACCCAAAATGCGCATGCCCCTTCACTCAACTATATAGAAACAAATGAATACCAATTTTCATCAAAATACGTTAAACCGTTCGCAAACTATAAAAGGACATACAGGCAAACAGACAATTATTTTAGAATTGTTAGGATTAAAAATGTCAGACAGGATATACGTATTTGTATAAACAGCATCGATCAACATATACGAAAATGAATTTGATTCAATAACAGGTCACGGGGCTCACAAATTGCAGACACCTAAACAACTGAAAACACACAGAATCACAAAGAAACACCTCCGTTTACCACGAATGTTCCAGTACATTTTATCGCAATTTTTTATAATCTGGTTCAAATGTCCCGATTATATGCTTATTTAAAATTGTTAATGAAGTAAATGAAATAGGTGGTTGGTTACCTATTCTATTTTCTTCATCAACAATTTTAAATCGGTGTGCTCGCCCGTACTTACTTAAGTACAGGCGAGCAGAAATGAAAGCATGAGTTTCTTATGGAACGTAATATAAAGTTTAATAGACATTTGGCAGTGTAATGGAAACAAACTCTGAATTGATTTTGTTTAAAATAACATTAATTTCAGGGTCAGATAGCAATGCAGTTGATGTCGAAATCGAGTAAGCAGACCGGATTAAGTGGGGCCGAAATCGATAGCGGAAGTGAAATTGGGATTGGAGATCGAGAGCGAATCGGGAACGAGAACTGGATTTTTTTTATAACATATCTAAATGGCAAACAACCATACGAGTTATCAAAGAATAGGTAATCATCGGCGCTTATCAACACTTGCAACCGCAAAGGAGTCGTCAGTGTGCTACCGGCCTCATGGGAAGGAATAGGATATTTGCTGGAGAAGATAATGAGCTGATCTAATGGAAGGTGGGGGGAGGTCCACCGTCATCGCACTCACTGGACGGAAGTCAACAGCGGAAGCTGCAACTGCACATCCGCATCCTGTGCTAGGGTGAAACCAACAACGAATGGACGGGATCAATATAGAATAGGTGTTTTTTTTTTTAATTTCCCCACACAGGCTGAGCCGAAGGTAGAGCTAGTATACGGATAGAGATGTACAACACTTACGGGATCGTCGAATATCTCGTCCACCCTCGTGTATATGTCTTTGCCCTTCTTCTGCCTCACCAGAAGGTACAGGTTTTCGACGCCCGAGCAGGACCTCAACAGTTTCTCGACAAGAATCTTGCCGAGGAACCCTGAAAAGATATGTGTGATTGTAACAATGATTTAAATAATATCATCAAAACAGTCTCAACTCATTTATTATAATAATTACTTTATAATGATATCGAAGGGAGTGAAACGATTATGAATGAATATTTAGTAGTTTATTTTGTGATTTATCAAAACTTGTATATTATATTTTTGCAAATATTTTTTTTAATAAAATAATTCACGCGAAATTAAGTTGTCAATTTTGTTTTTGTTCCGTCATGAAACTTGTTTACCTGAAAAGAATGAGAAAAAGATAAAAACTAACTCATTTACTTAATTATTTTTCAACTTCTTATTGTGTCTTATTTAAAGCTAACCGACGTTTAATAAAATTTCTCTTTACCATTTTAAAAGCACTCTATTTTGGGACCTCACTATCAGATATTTAAATTAAAAAGTAAGGTTCAAATATATTTTTTATAATCAATCCTCAACGCGATTTTTATGATAAAAATTATATTTTATTTTCTATAATCTATAAACGGAGTTTAAGTTATTTCTGTGGCGTACAGAAACAACACGCGTTTTATACATACAATAAATATTTTCAATTATCTGGTAACACATTGAATGATTAAAATTAAATAGGTCGATTTCGAAAACTAAATTAAAAATGAAACTTTATTTATTTCAACCTAACCTAAGCTAAACCATAACAGAGTTTATTCAAAATGTGGTCAAAAATTAAAAAAAAGAATTAACACATTACCAGTAGCTCCGGTGATGAACACATTCTTTCCTTTGTAGAATCGTTGGATATCGCTCAGTTTTTCGGCAGCCACGGGGTCACCTTCGACTATAGCGCCGTCCCTCTCTAGCACGTCCGTCGCCACATCGTCCCGTCCCTTTTCCTCGCAGCCCGAGTTCTGCCTGATCAGCTGCACGTATTTGCCCACCTTGCTGTCGTAGCCGCAGCCTTTGATGTCCGCGTCTTGGTATAAGCGATTGCTTCTCAATGAATTCTTGTAATTCTTCATACTTGTCACCACTTTCCCCTCCATCTTGTCCCGAAATATTATTCGACTTTATTTAATTTTTTTTTTCAAATAAATCCTCTTTCTCAACTCACGATTTTAAGTGGCACGACGATAGCATTATGTGTCTGCGAACAAAAAATTTAATGATAGAGAGTTGTTGTGACATACATTTAAAACTGGTGACAGATAGTATCACCAGTTTCACGAAACTGTGGAACGTTGACAGCAATAGCTTTAGCGGTTTCGATTATCAAAACTACATTTCGCGCCTTATTTCATCTCTCTCAGAGCTTTCAAAGTATTATTCCTTATTTTTAATTTGTAATAATTAGCTAAAATATACGTTTTGTCGTCAAAACTCGGCGGTTACGTTTTTCCGTATAGAAATCCCGACCCGAGCCTTCGACCCGTCAATTAAAAAAAACATGCCATTTTTTTATTCCTACAATATCTAAAATGTTGATATCAACGTCTTTGGCATCGACAGATTCTCCATACAATAGTATTTCTTTCTTTCACCCACTTAGAAGTTGGAATTTCAAAAATAGTTTCTTAATGCTCGCCCACGTTGTTACAGGAGCCTCTGTACAAAATTACAAGTCTCCAAATCCAGTAGTTTGGGCTAGGCTTTGATAAAAAAAATCGATATATCAAAATATCGATATTTGTTCGGAAAATAATCGATATATTTATCGGCGATTTTATTGTTTTCGATATATTGATTTTCGATATTTATTTTCGGATATTGAAAACGATATATAAATATTGTTTCGCCTCAAACACAAATAAAAAATTATCTATAGTCTATGACCCGTTTATGGTCTGTGCAGTGGAGCCAACCTGAAAAGCCAACTATGATGAAACGGACATACGTAGTAATCACTATAATTGTTTGTGGTCATCTGTTGGTTTGTTTAAGTTTGTGTCGCGTGTTGTTTGTGATGATTAATTTTTATCATCATGTCTTCTATTTGGAAAGTCTTCACAAAAAAAAAAGGAAACAACAAACCTGTTTCATGCAACTTATGCGGAAAGATGTATAAAACATATGGTAACACGACAAATTTAGCTGCACACTTATGCCGGATATGTATTTTCAATTTTTATTATTCTATTTTTGACAGTGCTTAATATATAGGTAACTTTCTTTTGAGCAAAAATATTGATATATCGGATATCGATATTTTTGGAAAAATATATATCGATACATTTTATACGTATCGATACGATACATATCGATATTTTTATCCATCTGCCGATCCCTAATTTGGGCTGTGCGTTGATATATCAGTGTCAGTCAGTCTATCAGTTTATTCGTTTATATATACTTTATTATTTTAATAATTTCTCCATTATAAGATAAAGTATACATGTATACTTTATCGTATAATGGAGAAAATTATTAAAATAATAAAGAATAATATTCATTAGTAGGGGATAATATCGGGTTCGATTCCTGGCTGCCAATTAGTTGAAAATATGTTTTCAATTTCTGTCAATTCAAACAGCTCACTCCGAACGTTAAGCTATCGGTCTGGTCTCGTGGCCGTGGCTGACGATGATCAGCCATGACCATCCGACTCTTTATTTACCATTGATTGTAGTGCATCAATTTGAAATGAAAGATAAAGGGAGCATAAGGCTTCAGCGGAGTGATGAAAAATCCACATAACAGACGAGTTGCCTGACTGCGGCAGTCGGTAGTGACCCCACTTACTGCGCTGGGTGCGTGGGTTCGTATCCGCACGAGGCAAATATTTGTTTGTTTGATAACAAAATTAATGTTCGTCTTGTGATAAAAGAAAAGTATACATGTATCACATCAAATATTTGGTATCCATTGTACAAGGCTCTTTGCTTATTGTGATACTAGATGGCGCTGTGTCTTTATGTCTTAAAATATTATCATATTATTATTATGTTTATAGTCGGGCTCTTATTAATTTTACGCAGCCACTGAAATGTGTTACATAAATTTAGTGTCTTATTTACTAGCCACGTACAAACAAGGACTCGGCCATCAGTTTTGAATGTTTTTTCTAGAAAAATAGAACGATCGATGTACGTGAGAATATATTATAACTTCTCTCTATGGAAATTTAAGATTCCCACGATATTCGGTCGTGTATGATAACTTTTCGGAAAATTATTGTAAGAAGAAACCATCAAGTCTCAAAATCCCCGACATCTCACCAGCAACGGTATGGCAAACAGGCAAAAATCATCGAGACTCTTGGCTGATGAAATACCTACATACATAATAATTCATAGTGGCCATTCACTAAGAACGGTGACCCACACCTCCCTCCATCGAATACCCTATCCTTTCTTGAAAAGCCGATAACGTACTAGCGACTGTATCGAGGTTGCGGGTGTCTATGGGCGGCGGTGATGACCTGTTCTCCGGCGGTTTGCACGCTCGTTTGCCCCAAAAAGTGACATAAGAGAAAAACTGTCTACCTATGCGTATGAATTCAGTTTAGGACAAAGAAAGAAAGAGCGTCGCCTCGGAACCAAATGGATCCGGGTTCGATGCCGACCAGGGCAGATTGACCGATGAGTTTATAATTTAAATTATATTAAACCGCTCGCTCGTGCTCAGAACAGCCAGCAGCGTGGGAGTTTGACATCCAAGTCTTTCGATTAGATATAAATAAAAAATAAAAATAGCAGGTGTCCCACAACGGTGAAGTTACAAGAACCTGACAAAGCCAACGAAAATTGGTTCGGGTCGGTCAATATTGAATTTTTCTAATAAACAAAGGGATTATTAACTTCGTCGAACCCGGGCCTCCGGCAGGCTTCCGAGTAAGCAACGCGGCGCGTCACCGGCGCACGCGGTGCCGCGAACGGGAGCAGTGAAAGGTGCGGTGTTACACTGACCCGGCGCGCGCGCTCCCGCGGGTACCAATGAAGGCAGCGGCGCGTCATTGGAGGCCTTGGCCGGACGATGCGGAACGCGAACGGGTATACTTCTTCTATTCTTGCATTTGTAAGATGGTAGAAGTGCGAGATGGATGCGCTAAATACGGTCATCTGACATATTTTGAAGTGGAATACTTTTTTATGGAGGAAATTTAGTGTGATTTAAAAAAAACGTCACGTTCGCTCGTCAAATTTGCCAGTCACGATCTCTCGGCGCATAGTTCCTAGATTATGTTGAATGCAAAACGCATATTTCTTATTTTAGCTCCCATAAACCTTTCATTAGAATAGTTTATAATAATAGTTCTATAATTATAAAATTAATTGAATATTATGTACAATAATAATAAAATTGATTATATAATTAGTATTTATTTCTCCAATGAAGCAGCTTTTTTTTTCAAATAAAAAAAAACCTTTTGCTCAAACATCATTTAACTTAATTTAACCATCAAATAAAATAAGGAACCGGTCAAGTGTACGTCGAGCCACACGCAGTGAAGGGTACGGCAATTGCCCATCACAATTTGTTCGATACCATGAACCTTGATAAGTTCATAGTTCGTTAATGGTTTAACGACTAATAATCTTTAAGTAGGGGGCAAAATAAAATGGATGTTAAGAATGTTACGATTTTTAATTTTTTTAATTTTTATATGATCACAAACTTATATATACTATTTATTTTACAAAGCCAAAAATGTCACGTAAGCAGTTTACAATTTTTGTACAACTTCAGCTTTTTACTTCTCCATGTACATTTTATAAGTCGGCCGACTATTATTCGTTAACTTGTAAAGTTAGTTGTGATGGTTTACCTTCATTCGTTGTTTTATAAAACGTCGTCAATTTTTTCACATATCCAGGAATAACCATTTATCTGGAAGGCGAGGGGACGTGTGACTCTAACAAAAAAATGTATCTTAAGCTATCATTCGCAAGCGAATGCTTAAATGGGGTCATGGGCCCGAAATGTTTCTCGACGAGCTATCCAACGATGCCTCTCGCTTTGGGATAAACGAGAAAAACATTCATCTCCGTTTTGCGTGTAGGGGATGTACCGCAGATTTGTTTTTTGAAGATTTTATTCTTTGTCGGCGTGATTAATATGTGCACACGCACCAAATTACGTCTTTGTAATGCTAAGACCTAACTGACCTGACATAAGCCGTGGACAGACAGACGGACGGACATGGCGAAACTGTGAGGGTTCCTTAGCGACTACGAAACCCTAAAAATGATAACCTAAAGAAGTTTCACAAGTAGTTAGCACTTAACGCAAAGCGATGACTTCACACTTAAATGGCGCATTAAACGATGCAATGTAAAATGCAATGCGACGTAAATTACGTGTCGCACACATCGCACGAAATGGAAAGTGAACAATCATTGTTGTTTTCTGATCGATTTTACTGTAGTTGTTAATTTTGTTATTGTATTCATAATACCTGAGTATTTTCTCCAGAAGTACATTATGAGTAAGCATTTTTTGACGTAACAGTAACTAAGTTTTCGTGTTAATTTTGAGTTTAATGTAAAAAAAAATTAGACTCAGTCCAGCAAATAGAGTTACTTTTCTCTCAGAATCAGATTGAAGTTAAATTTTTGACACGCAAACGATAATCTAACCAACGATTTCTCCGAGGAAAATCCGAATAATTAAACGATGGGTGTGATTACTCGAGATGAGATAAAGGAAATGTATAATTTTTTATAAACAAGCGAGCGGCGCATAGGATAGAAGTTGTATAAGAGTGTAAGGCATTTAAAAATACGTACGGACGACACAGTATGTTGTTGATTATAAGGTCTCTTTGCGACACTTCTCAGGTAAACTCTTGCACAATATTCCTTTACATTGATTAAATTTAACCGCTCTACGTTCGCTTATCGTGCTCTCCGAGGCACGCGACGTGTGGTATAATTCCACTTTAGTTTAAATCTCTTCAGGCAATTCGGTCGGAGAAGGTATGGAACCCTGTACTCATTAGTGACCAAGGCAACCCGTTCGACCGCTGAGCCGCGACCGCTCTTCATTTGGTATTATAGTCTTAACTTAATTTTTATTTCTGTCCAAAATGAAAAAGTAAACATGAGCTTAGTGCTCCTTCCAAGGCCCTTTACGAGGTATCGATCGAAACGTCTCCTACGGTAGAAAAACGAAACTGTATTTTCATTTTCACATTTATACGTCCCCGGCGCCACTTCAAGGACACGAACAAGGGGTTAGTTTAACGTTTGATATTTTTTTTTATTTTATACTAGTATTCGCACACGGCACCGACCGCGTGGACGTGCAACGAATTCCATCATCTCCCGTATCGACCGATCACTCTATCATTCCGTTCTCGATTTCGGTCGGATCACCGCATAGGAACTTGCATACTCTAACACTAATAACTCGGGTACCGCTGTTGAATTATTAGTGTTCGGTCTCAAAATATTATCGTTCTTGATATTCTCGTGAACATTGTCGTCATACAAGAGGTAAAAACGAAAGGGATTCGTTTTATATTAGAGCGAGCGAAGCCGCGTATAAAAGTAGTAAGCTATTAAACACTAAATAACGTTACTTCCAATTTAAGTCTCAAAATAATAATAATATAAACTGACGCCTATTTCCCAGAAGGGTGGGCAGAGACCGTAGATTTCCGCACGGTACGGTCTTTGCATTTCTCTCTCGTCTCACTGACATCCGTCAATTTCTTTAAGTGTCATATTTATCAGAAATTAGATTTTGAATTGATCAAGCGGTTTTTGGTTGATGCGCGTTTGAACAATCGGAGAAACTGACAAACAGAAAACAGTGCGTTCTGTTACTCATCTTTTGTTCCCCAGTTGTTTTGTTGCAAAAATCTTTAACTTACAGTCACACGAAGCACAAAATAAGTAAGTATACTCATTTTGTGCACAAAGTATACTGTCTTGTAGTGCGTATATCAGACGAACAGCTCGTTGATGTCTTTTATATGGAGCTATTGTATGGGCGTTCCGGTGAATATTGTCGAATGGTTATAACTAAAAAAAAAAACGAATAAAAATCACAATAGACCCGCGGCCGATCGAGCCGTAAACCTCTCGGTGTATTTAACCTTGTCATCCGTTACTTCACCACTTCACGCGATTTCACCCGACCCTTTCGCAATAGGCGGAGGGACAGGCGCACGCGCAGCCGACGCCGTCGTAACGTGCACGCCACCGTCTACGACCGATGGACGAGGCCGCTTTCGGTCAACACGTCGCCTGTTTTTGGTCGACATCGGCCAAAACGAATCGGACAACCGTGTTGTATCACATTTTCGCTGTCATACGAATATAGCGACTTAAAGCTTGAAATTGACGGTTTGTCATCAGCACGACTATTTCAACGTCTCATTACTAAATAAATTAGACTTGGTTATAAAAAATCAACTGCAAAACTATAAGATTACTCTAAACGTTTACGTAGTTAGACATGAAGGATTAACTATTTGAAATAAAATGAAACGCTTTATTTTGTTAGCAAAAGAGAACATTGGCAAATTTTAACCAAATACTTGATTTACTTAATAAGAATCTTTATTCTTTCAACTTTTCATTTTATACTTTTATTTATTTTACGAGCTTCACATTTTTGTATTGTTTTTCGCAACGTTAGCGGCGTTAATTTTAAATGTATCCAGCTACTTTTATATACTCATCTATACTGTGGCTCATCTACTAAATAGCAGAGAAAGGGACAGAGGCAACGAGAAGCAGTTAAAGATCCTCATTACGTTTCAATTCACGCAGTCGGGGTCAATGCAAATAGTTGACACGATTCCATCGCGCAAACATCTCTCCCGTTCGTGCCGCTGCGCAGGATTGTCGATCGCCGGCAGATGGCATTGTTCACATCGTCACAAGAAAATCGGTTTGAAATCGTAGATTGGTGAAGAAATGGCGAGTGTCGGGTCAGGAGTGACTTCCTACGATTGTCTTGGAATATGTACACTAGACAAAGGGGGTGACTAGACGCATTTCTTACAGTACTGAAAGAGTGTTTATACTTTTATTAACAATTGTTGATATTATTTGATAGAATACATTACATATATCAAGTTACATAATGAAGAGTTTAAAATTTACTCGATATTAAACGATTGGCAAAGACGGTAAATAACAGCACAATATACATCGAAAACTTAACTTATTTACATTAAGATGCGAGGATATACAGTATGATATGCAGAGTATCAACATAACAACTTCGCTTTTAGTGAACACTCGATTTCGCTTCTTTTTTAATCTAACACCGGCTATACACTAAAATTGATTGTTAAAGAGTGAATACTAAACAATATTGTTTTCTACGTGTAGTACGATACCTAATGAAATAATATCAAAAAAATACAATAACTTATCTTATAAAAAAATATCATTAATCCGGAACTTATACTAATTTGATTGTGTAATTAATGAAAATATATAATTTTGGTGTGTTATTGTATTATGTAATTTTTATAGATATGTAACAAAATTCAGGTAATTATCGTTCGTGACAATGAAATTTTGTATGAATTTTTACAGCTACAAAAATAATATATATGTAGATATTTCATTTATCAAGTCTCAATGATTTATGTCTGTTTTCTTCGGTCTCTAATGGCATAAATAAATTTTTTACACGATGTAAAATTCGAAGTTTTCGGATATTTACCTTTGTTTGCGCTGCGAGACAGTTCTTTTCGCAAATTTTAATGATTCTAGTCCAAATAAGTGGCTGCCGGTTTTAATTTACTTGCCTATATCGAAGTATAAAGTATGAAATTGGCGAATTTTTTTTATTACATTGATTTTAAAGTTTGATATCTTACAATTCCGTGGGACAGCAGACCTAACTATTTGATACTCATTTCAACTCGATACCTCCACGCATTCCTGAGAAAAAGGGTCTTAAATGACAGACGGACGACGAAGTGACATTCTAAAGGTTTCTTTTGAGGGCAAAGAACTCCAAGAACGGAACAAGAAAATCAACTGAAGGTCTGTCGGTGAAGCTTTTGCACATGCACGTACATAGGAAAAACAATAGTACAATCGGAATTCTGAACATAAAATCATATAAATGTTATAAATGTTTTATATATATAAAACATAATTTATATATATATAGATATGTAAAGTAATTCCTATACTAATTCTTTAATATTGGCTATAATGATTTTGTCTTTGGTTAAGATTTAAAAAAAAAAACATCAAAAAGAATGTTCATGTCATAACTAAGTGTCATGTCATTTCAATAAAAGGAATTGTAAATAATAATATAGAAGCATAAACATTAAATGTCGTTTCTTTGTTTACGGAGCAACAACAAGTTTATTCATTTTATATTAAAGAGATAACAGATCTTATATATATACATATATGTTTTTTTTTCAAATTCACTCACGTCCATTTGTTCTGTTTAATAAAGCCCACCCAAGTCAATTTAGACCAAACACGATTGATTACGTTTTACAAAATGGCTGTCACGCAAAGTCGTGTTAACCATATCGAGTTTTCTGTAACAAATTTCACACCAAAAAATTGTACTAGACGTGCGAAACGAAAGAATAAGCGGCGAGAGTGCTAGCGAGACTTTATCCTGACCTTACATTTTTCCAGGCCTGCACCTGGTATCATATTTTGGTTTGCGATGTGTCGTGAGCGTGACGTCATGTCGCGAGCGTGACGTCATGTCGCGAGCGTGACGTAATGTCGCGATTAAATTGCAACAGTCTTTATATGGATGCAAACCAAAAAAAATCATCTACGAAAGTCGTGATTTTTTTCATTTATTTAATATCCTTTTCGTTAAGTGTTTTTTCTACTATTCGTGATTTTTAAATCAAAAAAGGTTTGTGTAGGAGTATTGTTATCGCTGAAGTAAAATTACAAAATATTAAAAAAAAAAAATACTTAGCAAAAATTACGCAGATAATTGAAGAAATTATGAAAATTTGAATTTTTACAAAAAATATTACACAACGAAACCGCAGACGAGAGCTGTGTGATAATTGTACATGTCGAGAACACGAAATCGAAGAGATACTAGATTTTGTTTATAAATTTTCTTCATTATAATGTTATAAGTAATATCACAATTTATAAATTAATACGCAATAGATTCAGAAGTGTTGAGTCCTGAAATTGAAGGTTTTATGTACCTCGAATGCCTCCCTTAACAGCATTCAGGTACATCAACAAAACACAACGACCTAAGTCCGCGACTTCATTTTATCAAACATCAGCAGTCCGACGGACATAAGGGCTGGTAACAAAACCTCCAAGTCCAATTTAAAATCGGAGTTTTTTTTTGTGTTTTTTCTCAAAATAATAATCAAAATATTTAAAAAAAAATGTAGCGAAAAATAAAACCATCAGATAGCTTACCCGAATTGTGTTGTTAAACGTGGCCGAAATTGGTGTATACTATTATGATCAAAAAAACACAATTTAATCATACTTCAAGTTTTTCAACTCGGGTGAGCTAGATACTTTATGTTGTATTTTATGAAACTGTGCCACATTTTTTAAAATTAATTGTACGGATCAAACAAAAATATTACAACGGTCTGCTACGGAGATCAGCGACGCGTTGCCGTTCATTTACATGCTGTATGTGTACAAGCTTTTGCCCGCGACTCCGTCATCCGATCGCATCATCCTGTATGCCGTGCCATCATGAAACCACGGTCGGGATCGCTATCACATTCTCGATTCTATACCCAGTCTGTTCTCGATGTCGAACTGTTTCTTTCGTTCATCGTTCCGGACGCACTTCAAATTTCGTTCTCGGTCCAGTTCTCGATTTCGATCACGGTCTCGACTTTCAATTCTATTTCTGGTCGTGTACGCAACTACGACTCTGTCACGGTTCTGGATTTGGACGAAGACGTAACCAAATGCTAGTTGTATCGAAATAAAACTACACGGGGATGGTATGTAGCATTCTATAAGTGAAAAATTTTAGTATGTCAAGTATCAGAAATATAAAGAAGCAATTTTTCTTCTTCCAAAGCTTTCGTTCACGCGTACAACTTGTAAGTTTCACAGTAACGAAATAAATTATTTAAACACACAAAAAAACAGGCAAAATGTTTGCCTTTTTTTTGTGAGCTTTCGATTTTCCATATAGAACATTATATTCTTTATCCTCAAGGTTACTTTTTCAAATATTTCCTTGTCATTGTTTTTCATTTCTAATAACCACATGAAATTTAAGTTTTGTTGTCAATAGTTTCGGCTATTTTACATAAAAAATTCAATTCCTATTTCACCCCTTTCAGAGTTAGTTTTAAAAATAATGTACGTCACTATTTTTATTAGTATCAATTAGCCAAAACATAAATTTTGACATAAATGTTATCAGCGGTTTTGATTTTATATCTATCCTTGCATCCCCTATTTTACCCTTTTCAAGTTTAATTAAAAAAATATATGTATCTATTTTTTTCTTTATATCTATAAGAATAAAAAATGTTCAGTTTGATATCTGTAGCTTCGACGGTCTCGATTTTTCATACAACATTATTTCAGCCTGTTCGCCCCATTAGGGGTAGAATTTCTAGAAACACTTCCTTAGTACTCACATATGCTATTACAGGAATGTCTCCATAAAATATCAAATCTAGATCTAGTAGTTTGAGCTGTGCGTTGATATATCATACAGTAGGTTTACTCTTTTGTATGTATAGATAGATTGTGGTATGTAGGTCGTATAAGGAGTTGCAATGTATTTATGGTTGTTGTGCGCGGTCGGAATTTAAATCAAGGAGTCGTTAGAATTGTGATAGTTAAATAAGGGAGCGTCTACAAAATAGCAGTACAGGGCAGCGGAGTCAGGGCAAGGGCTTAGCGAGTGATCTAGGAAAATGACAGAGTGGTACTGATCGTGTATAGTACATTTGAGAGGCGAGCCGAATAAGCCGATCGAAGTTCGTACCGCTCGTATCGGCCCACCTTGTATACGAGGGCGTGGTCAACTTCATCCAGCCGAAAGGAGTACTATATTTTGACCTGTGTCAGACCTGGCTAGACTAGGCTGTCGAGGCTCACATCTGCATGAAATCAGGTACCAGGGCAGTTGCCCTCCCGTGTACGCCATTATATATATATACTAGCTGGCCCGGCAGACGTTGTTCTGCCCTTTCTTGTAGGTGGCTTACCTATACAATTAATGTCCGCAGCTCCGTCAGTATCGGCATAGAATGAATTTTTTCATGTTTTGTATATATTTATTTAAATTTCAAGCCCGGTCTCGCTATCGATTTCGATCCCGATTGCAGTCACAGTTTTGATTCTGATTCCGATCCCAAACTCGTTTTCAACTTCAGTGCCGTTCTCGATTTCAGTCCCGCTTTCAATTGTGACTCTGTTTCCGTTCTCGATTCTGTTCCCTGTCCCGCTTTCAATTGTGATTCCGCTACCATTCACAGTTCTGATTTGGACGAAGGCAAGGGCAAACAATTCCTTCATCTTTTGTATTTCGATTCTGATGCCAATTCCACAGTCAATTTTCAACCCGGTCTCGTTTTCAATTTCGGACCTGGTCCTATCTCTGGCTCTGGATTCTGTTCCCCGTCCTGTTTTCAATTTCGATACCTATATAAATATTAGAAATAGAATTTTTAGATTTGTAGTATCCTATACATTGATTAAATTACTAATGACAAATTTATTCCTATCAATTTTTTAATTTTTTACTCCACCATACAGCCCTCTGGGGGTGGAATATCATAAAATTCATTCTTTAAATTAGAACATGTCAAAAAAATATTCTTGCCAAGTTTCACAATTCTAGAAAGTATAGATTGAAAGATATATTTTTTTTAATTTTTAGCACCCCAGCACCGCCCTCTGAGGGTGGAATTTTATGTAATTTGTTCTTGGTAAATTCGAACACGCCAGAAAAAAATATTCTGGTCAAGTTTCAAAGTTGTAGGAGCTATAGATTGGGAGATACAAATTTTTAAAATTTTGAACACCCCAGCACAGCCATCTAGGGGTGGAATGTTATAAAATTCTCTCTTTGTGAAATCTAACATGCCAATAAAAATATTCTGGCCAAGTTTCAAAGTTGTAGGAGCTATAGATTGGGAGATACAAATTTTTAAAATTTTGAACACCCCCGCACAGCCTTCTGAGGGTGGATGGTCATGGAATTCGTATTTAGTAAATTCAAGCATGCTAAAAAGAATATTCTGGCCAAGTTTTATACCTATAAGAACGATAACTTGAAAATGTTATTTTTTTTCAATTTACGCCCCCGCAACCCCCCTTGCGGGGGGATTTCGTAAAATCGGTTCTTAGCTAACCTCTACTCGCCGAAAGGAATATTCCTACCAAATTTCAAGTCTCTAGGTCTTATGGTTCCTGAGATGTCGTGATGAGTCAATATATGGGTGGAAATCTCTTATATATATATTAATCTTACAGCTTATAAGATAAATTGAGGAGAAAATACAATTCGTGGGTGTTCAATTATACTCAATGTCAATAAAACATGAAATTTTTTGAACACAGCTTTAACTGGATATATCTTACGAACAACACATTTAAGCGAAATAGCTCACAGGACCTTTATTGTAGGAAATTTGATTTTCTACAAGGTTTTTATTGAATATTTTGTCGAAACTCAACCGTTTCTTCGATAAACCAATAAAGTATGTAAATTAACATGAAAATAAGGATTTCGAGGCCGACACAGGCAAAATAGTTAAAGTTACAGTGAAATCATTAAAATCACTTTTAGAGGGTATATAATACACTACAATTTGAGACCGATCCCAATAAAATAGTACAAAAATAAATGAATTTATAATAAAATTACAAAATAAAAATTTTGATCCGCGTGTCATTTAAATGAAAAAAAATTCAGCGATCAAAGCGAAGTACTTAAAAGTTAAATTGAGGTATCAAATTTTGAGGGAATTCTTCCTTTCGATGTAAGAATCAAAATTTTCATGTGTCAGCTAAGAAGTTCGTTTCAAATAAAGCACCTTAATATACATATATATTTACACGCACTCTCTCACACACAAACACACACACACACACACGCACGCTCGCACACATACACACATATATACTAAGTTGCTTCGTTCACATCGAAGCACGGAACGTATGGTTTACTTTAACTACAGTCAAAAACTCATTAGGAAAGTAGCCCATGGTTAAGGCTCGGACCCGCAACACTCGCTGCCTCGACGGCAGCGCGCTGGCCGCTGGCCCGCCGGTGATGCGAGCGTGTCAACTATTGCATAAAACTAGCCTTCGCTCGCGGCTCCGCCCGCGTGGGCGTAGAGTTATCCATTCGATTTCCATATCGACCGATCACGCTGTCAACCGCTATCTCGATATCGATTTTGGTCTTAGCCCCACTTTTGATCTCTGATCCGATCTAGATATAGATACTGGCTCACGCGAGCGAAGCCCCGATCGAAAGCTAGTATTTTTTAAGACTACAGTTTGAAACTTATTCTGATACGTAACCGATAATACTGTAAGGTTTCATTAAAACCCATATTGTAGGTTTTTGCGTGAAATCTAATTTCTAATTTGAAATTTATTGTAACACAGTATAGATAGAGGCTGGTTTTGGGATGCGCGCGAACAACCGAATAGATTGAAATAAATAAAAATTGAAGAAATGTATCATAAAATATGGACTCGTAACCCACTGGTTTGATGTCGTGTAACCTCAAGGTGGCGTGTTAAAAGAAGTTCTTCAGAAATGAAATCACCAAATAATTTTCATGACGTCATCGATATGTGATTCTAAACGAGACTACCTAAAATGCATCGGCTTTTATGACGTTCCGTAGACCGCCGCTTTAGGTGAAAAAAACTTTATTTTTCTTTGCGGTAAGGTGTTTCTGCAAAACCTATATCCTTATTTTTCTTTGCGGGAAATCAATATTGAAGCATCTCCTTCCTGCTCGAGTTCAAGTACGGCCTTTTTGTGTAGTAAACGTCGTGATGCGGTCAATTAAGTCAACGATGTATCCACAAACGCGACCTGGTACAAGGCGGTGATGCTCATTGGTCAAGCGTGTCGTTTTAGAAACAGAAGAAACGGTACAACGCACGAAACTGCCGCCCTGAAATGATGCGATGCTCAGGTTCAGCGCTCCTCGACCCTTCCTCCTTCTACCCCGCGTGCTAATTTCACGCCATTGCAACGCTATCATGACTAACTTCACAGCGGCAAAGTTTCGTGCGTTGTACCGTACATGGCTCGATTCTAACCAAGGCCGAATTGGCTGATGAGCTTTTAACGGTCGTCGGCAGCACGCGAAACGCACCCGACCAGCGCGGGAGGCTTAATATTCGAGCATCCAGCAGTGGGTTTATTAAAAAATCTAAACCAACAACGGTACTTTCGCCTTGTCAGCGGACGATGTTATAACTCATAGGTTTTCGTCCTGTCCAAAATAAATGAACAACACAAAAATCGTGCCATATTTAAATATTTATTAAATTACGTCGTAATTAATTATTATTATTTTGTTGTTATAATCTCACGCCTATTCCCAGAAGGGTACGCAGATACTATAGGTTTCTACATGGTACGATCTTTACATGCGAGCTCATTGGTTTCGAATGTTTAAAATTAGGCCCTATTTTATTGTATTTATTACATACACATACACACACACGCACATATATATATATATATATATATATATATATATATATATATATATATATATATATATATATATATATATAGACTAATCGAACTCCTTATGATTTTGCTGAAGGTGAGAGAGAGTTGGTTTCAGGTTTTAATATTGAGTGCAGAAGAGGGGAATTTGTTTTGATTATTTTATCTGAGTATTCTAGTATTTTATTTATAAGATTAATATATATATATATATATATATATATATATATATACAGTTGAACCTCGATAAGTTAAAGTCCAAGGGAAACACAAAATATTTTAAGTTATAGAGGTTTTAAGTTATCAAGGGTTTATGTTAGGGATAGGTTAATATAGAGGTAGGTATGTACATATGTGTGTATGTACCCTTGTTCCACCCTTTATCAGCATATGTGATTGTTGTTAGTTTTCTTTTTGAACTCATTTTAAGCCAGTTTTATCACACGGTAAGTAAAGCGATGTTTCCAGGACAATGATCAAAAACTTATGATCCAAGGCTTACTTATGTCTTAAGGCTAACCGCCGCAAAGCTTTAAAGAATTTCGAAGAAGCAAACAATAGGTGACATATGTATTATTTACATTAACAATTTAACTAGTGAACACGTGCAAGCAATAAATACCAAAACCTTTTATTTTGCACACTCTTTCAAAATGACTCATTGACAAACAATTTTATGTTATAGAGGTCGTGGAAACATTTCTTTAAGTTACTGAGGGCCAATACAGAGATTACTTATTTAAGTTATAGAGGTTGCGTATTTTAAGATAGAGGTTTTGGGCTCTGATGGGAAGGGAACATATTATTTTTTGAAGTTATCGAGGTTCTACTGTATATATATATATATATATATATATATATTGTTAGTATCTTTACGCCCCCTCAGATTCCTGCACTCTTATACACATTAAAAGAGTGTGTATAAGAGTGAAGGAACTCTTCACTATACCTTCCTTCCTTCAAAGTGGTCAACAATTGATCTTGGTGACCACCCCAACCGAATCAAGGGTTTCAATTTTGGTCCCGCTACATTTCCTGATTCCCGTCCAGACACGGTTTGGACTCGGTTTTGACCCCGGGCTCGTTCTCAATTCCGATACCGCTATCGGTCACGGTAACCGGTACCGATTTGTACGAAGCTGGGAAAATGCTATTATAAAAATGAAATATAGCCTATATTATTCGAACATAGTGTATGCTTAGCTTTTTATGAGTGAAATAATTTTTAGAAACGGTGTACCTAGTAGTTCGTATTAATAGTACAAAACGCGAAAGAAGTCGGGCATCGATGTGGTTAATATAAAAATAAACGCGAGGTTGTTCTAACTCGACGTTGTTTTATAATTTCAAATCAGTCGACCGCTTTTCAAATTTAACCATATCTCACACACAAAGATCCATTTTCATACACGCATACGCAAGTTGTCTGACTTGATCTTTGACCATTCTCGTGAGATGTATTAAGGAGCTGTGACTACACAACTACTCAAACTTATGGGTTTCTACAAAAAAAAAATATGTTTGTCAAAGCGAACGTTCGGCCGAGCAAAAACGTTATGTCGTGACTCAGGAGTGACAAACGCTCGGACAAACCGTTTGATAGCTCAATGTCAAGATTAGGCACTCGGGAGTGTCGCGTGCGCAGATGTGGTCGGCGGTTTTTCCTCGTAGTTGCCACATTTCCGATAACGAACGACGCGGTGGACGCGAGCGAGGTCGGTGTTTTACGCGATACACGTAGAAAACATGAAACTTGAATGACTTCATAAAAGTTGACAACTAAAAGGTATATAGGGGATGGATTTCGACCGCCTGATTGGCAGAGTTGGTAATTACCCTGGTGCTGAGCTGAGGGTGTCACCCCATAGGAGGGTATATGACACTTCCCACGTTTTGTGGTACGACAATAGAACCCTATTTGGGTAAATCCGTTCGCTTTTGCGTCTATAGTATGCTTCGGCGTATGCGATTTTTTATTGTCAAATGTAAATTTTTCATGTAGCTACTTAACGCGTTCGTATGCAGCCATTCTGGGGCAGTTTTCATTACTATTTACCTTTGTTTTTTTCCTGATTTTTTTTATTTTCATAGCAGATCGAAGCGCAAACGAGCATGCGAGCCACAGAAGAACAGGTGGTCACCGCCGCCCATGGATACTCGCAACCATAGAGGAGTTACCGGTGCGTTGCCGTCCACTAGAGTAGCAATAGCGTACCCGATGCATAGGGAGTGGGCTGTTGAAGGAGGAAGGAGAACGAGGTGAATCGAGAAGTGGGATGAAGCACGGGAGAATTAACTACCAGAACTCTCACTCACGGACGAAATACAACACAGGAGGCTGTTACTTCGCGTCTGTATTCTGTAAGAACATGATATCTCACCGGTTGCGTTACCCATTTTCACTCTGTAGCCAAGTTGACCACACCATGGCTCTACCGCAATTCGGTGATAGATTTTGACAGATTTTAAATCACGCCATCTATTGAATGTGTGTCGTAAACGGACACCGAGGCCCGGTTATGCTTTGTTACAAAATATATAAAATATATGAACACACACACACAAACACACATATATATCCATATTTCTTTCCATGAACCTGTCCTCCATTAATACATTCTATAAATTTTATATATATATATATATATATATATATATATATATATATATATATATATATATATATATATATATATATATATATATATATATATATATATATATATATATATATATATATATATATATATATATATATATATATATATATATATATATATATATATATATATATATATATATATATATATATATATATAAATTATATATTTTTAAATTAATATATATATTAACGTATTAATTCCAATTTAGGATCATTATTGATATAAGTGTTTGACGGAATTGCTTCAAATGGTTTACGTCATTTCAACGAAACGATGTGGATCCACGAAATATTTGCAAGGAAAATATATTCGTTTTACGTTATTTTCCTAGGAAAAATTTAATGCATGAGTTTTAAATTGTACATGCACAGTTTGTCATTATTTAAACTTGTTGAACTTGTTTTTCTCGGTCTGATAGTTCAATATACGAAGGAGTCTTCGTTAATTTCACGTTTGCGTCTTAAATTGATTTACACATTTTGTATGGAAATTTACAATTTTCTATATCCCTCCACGTGTGCTATTTCTATCTGTATATATAAAAATGGATGTCTGCATAAACGAGTTCGTGAAGCTCAAAAACTGTTTGGTCGATAATCCCTAAAATTGGGGCATCTAAGCTTTTTTTTTTCATGAAGAACTTTCTCAAGAAACTGCCTATTTTAGCATTTGTCGCGACTTCATCGGCGAGTTTGTTCTATTGAACCGGATCATTTCACGATTTTAAAAGTCGTTTCTTTAACAGAAAACTACTTCACCATTGTCGAGCGATGTAAAGCATATTTTATTACGATACTAGCACTTACCCGGGCTTCATATAGATCGGAACAGTTACCCGTATCATTTGTGAAATACAAAGCGGGACGGCGAATGGAGTCGTGAGTCGGGAATAGTACCGAAGTCGAAAACGGTAACGGAGTTGAAATCGAGTGTCGCGACCGGATTAGAAACAAGAAAGTGACGAGGATCGCGATCGGGAGCAGCGCCTGATTCAGAATCGAAACTGGGAGTGACATTGGAATCAGAAAAATAGATCAAAATAAAACGTGAAGGAACAGATTTTATATCAACAAGTGCTTAAAGTCAGTATACTTGTATAGAAATTGACTGATTGATTGACTTATGAATATCAGAACCGAAATTACTATTACTAATGATTTTTGATAATTCATAACCTGAGAACGCAAAATAAGGGATGGTGTTTTGTATTGAGTCCAGACTTTATTAAAATAAGGACATAAATAAATCAATATTAAATCAAATACAAATACAAAATGGTGCGAGTCAGCTTCGATGTGCCTGGAGTTTACTTCGTAACAACGATTTTTTGGAATATATACATGGCGAAGGGGGCAAATACACGCATCTCTTATATTAATGAAATAATATATATACTTTTATTAATATTTATTTGATAAAATACATTACATGTATCATGCTAAATAATAAAATTACATAATTCCTATTTAACGATCGATAGCAATGGCAGTAACCCTTTACACTACATACATCGCAAGTCTAACTTATCTTTATAAAACATAAGAAATCTATAAAAAAAATTAAAGAAAAATGCATGGGGTCTGTATAAGATGCACTAATAATTTACGTAGAGATGAAATATAACAATGACTTCACTTTTTGTTAACACTCAGTTTCGCGCCCCATCTAGTTTGCTTACCACGGAGTACATATGCATCTTAAGGAGTAAACTCCAAAAGCAATATAAATATCAATGACTCTGTCAATAATCATATAATTAATAAGCAATCCATGTTATTAAGGCTTCGTTGCGAAAAAAAATTTTCGTATATAGCGACGGAGTCCTCTGTCACGTATAGTATACGCACTTGACCGGTTTTTGTATTGCCATCGATTCTCAGAAATGTATTTTGGGCCAGTCTCATTGTGCGAACGCCCGTTATGGTTGTTAGGCTCACAGCTTTGAAACGAGGCGGCCGATTCAAGAGGCTTGGCATTCATGTCTTTGAGGCATAAATTTAAAAACTGAATGCCTAGAATAATTTAGTTGTTGCATAGACGAAAAAATGAGTGTTAATTAAATATAAACATATAAAATGTTTAAAAAACTTTGTGCAGATACATAAGAAATAAGAAAAAAATTATAAAACTTTGTACGCGCATTTGTAATTAGATCAAAAATGTTGTATGTTTTATTAAAGTTTTGGAGGAGAGATTTATTTATAAAATTTATAAGGGGAAAACGGGCATTCGAGTCACCAGAGAGTAGGTAATCATCCCAGCCCATTACACTTACAACCCTGGAGTCACCAGTGCGTTACCGGCCTTATGGGAAGGAATAGAATATTATGGAGGAGGGAATGGTTTGCTAGAGGTGGGAATGTATCACCGGAAATTTCACTCAATGGACGAAAAGAAACAGCAGAAGCCGCTCACGTCGTAAAAAATACATGTTTGTAGTATGAAATCGTTGAACAACGTCGCCGCCGTTTGGTTGATCGTCAACAGACTAGGACGACTGAGTGCTTTTTCGTGAAGAAGGTTTTATACAATCTATTTTAGCATTTGCACCCAACTTCGTATGCGTATTTATACTACTGAATCCTACTACTACACCGATTTTAAAAATTCTTTCACTAATATGAATCTACATTATCCTCGAGTAATATACTCTATATTATATTTCGATCTAGTATCAATGGCGATACCAATCGCAACCGGGGCTAACGCTAGCATTGGCCCCGGCTGCATACAAATTCGATACGGGGAGGAGAATCGTGAGCCGACACCAGGACCGAAATCGAGAACGTAACCGGGACTAGAATCAGAAACAATACCGAGACGAGAATTGAGAACGGGAGTGGGAGTGACGGCAAAATCGATGAACGTAAAAGACGAAGGAACATGTACTATGTCCGCGTGAAGCCGCAGGCGGAGAGCCGGTGCTATGTATTGAAGATTGATTATTGAAAACTGAAAGTACCTAATGATGTGTGAACAACGTAAAAGTATTTCACCGTACGATTTTTTAGAGCCTCCTCCACCACCTAATTTTAAACTGACATTTAACAAGTTGTCACTTTTAAAATGAAATTTGCGTTCCATGCCTCCCTTTTGACGGGTCTTCGTACGAACAATCGATTAAAAGTAGGACATGGAATACAAATTTTATTTTAAAAGTGATTACTCGTTAAATGTCAGTTTAAACGAAGATGGTGGGAGAGGTCTTTACAATTGTGTCATCTTCTAAAAGGGACAGAGAAAGGATAGTATTGGAATTTGAGTCCATGTATTTTATTTCTTTCATTTTAGTTTTCTAAAAAAAATGTATTTAAATATTATTCAAGTGTATAATGAAGCACAGATTCCGATTTAAAATTAAAACTGGTCAAGTGCCGGTCCAATTAGTCCTGCAGAGGATATCGTGCTATAAAACAACGCATCACCTAGAATACTGTACCTACTACGCGTAGGTCACATTTAACATTCTTGTAATAGGCCACTAAGAAATTGTAAAAAATAAAACATATTTAAATTTAAAAAAATAGAACTCTTGCCAACCTTATTATGTATATTGCATTAGTTTGTCATTTGTTTTTACAAATTGGCGGCAAAAATAAAATTAATTGTCTAACGTCAACATGAACTTGACGCGGGAAAATTTTCGTGCAATGATTGTCTATGACTTTCATTGCCATTTAAACTAACTAGAGTTTGCCATTACTAGCCATTCCCTACCACTGTTTGTAACTGGTTTAATGAGTTCAAATGTGGTGTACTAGTCTTACTGACGGTCTGCGTGAGGGACGCCCTTCTACGGCGACGACCGAAGACATCATCAGCGCTATGCGGTTGATGATAGAGACTGGCAAAAGAGTGGCCTACCAGCAAATTCGGACAAGCTTAGACATCGGTATGAGTCAAGTGTACGAAATCCTTCATGAACATTTAGCGGTCAGGAAACCTTGTACGCGGTAGATACCTCATAATTCGATCGAAGCTGAAAAACTCCGTCGCGTTAATTGGTGTCGCGAAACGAGGCAAAGGTTTGCCAGAGGTGACTCAAACGCTGTACATGATATGGTTACAGGTGACCAAAGCTGGATTTACTGTTACGATCCCGAAACCAAAAAGACAGTTTGCTCAGTATTTCCTTTCGAGGAGTTGCCTACTAGAGGAAAATGATGTTGAAGCGTCGAACGCCAGGTCATTATGCGACAATTGTTTTAGAAAATAATAAAAGCAGTCATTGCGGACTGCTAAACCAACAATTGTTTGCCTCTTGTTTTGAAAAAACTTCGGCATAAGGTTCTCACAATAGGACTCCCCTTCATCATGACAACGCCGCATCACACACCGCCAAACAAACAACCAACTATTTGGCGCCGTGGGTACAGAAATATTGGCTCACCCGCCTTACAGCCCCAAACTCGCACCGTGCGATTTTTATTTATTTTTTAAAATAAAAGAAAAATTTCGAGGATAATGATTTACGGACGCCGAAGAAGCAGGGGCTGTATATGAAAATGCTGTCGAAGCGAGCCCTAAGTGCGAGTAAGCAGTATTTTTCTCAGTTGTGCTATCAAATTCATATACATTGATGTAATTTTTGTACTTTAATGTATTGATTTCAACGTATACCATTTTGAAAAAACAATAGTAACAAAAATAACTTGCCAGTTTGCTCAGTTTTTGATTTGCTGATGACTTGATCCACGTAGTATACTTTAATAGTTATTATATCATACTTTTTCTTGTAATTCGATCCATATCGGATTATGACAACTATAAAATATCTTTTGAAAAGCTTCATCTTCTTGTTAAAGTTTGTTTCATGCAAGCTTTTTTGCAAGCAAATCTGGCCCTTGTTTAATGTGGCACCAGTATGTTTGCATCAGATTTTCTAGGGTGATCTTTGTTCAACCTTCTATCATACATATTCGCTTTATAGAATTGTTTTCTCAGTCTATTTGTTTAGGGTTCCGTACGTCGGAATTAAATAAAAAACGGAACCCTTGTAGGATCGTTCGTCTGCCTCCCTGTCAGTCTATAAAGTCGATTTGCTCCGAATGTACTGGACGAATTGAGTCGAAAATTTGTTACACAATGAGTCTTTAACTCAAACATGGATGTAACATAAATGAATGAATTTTGCATATATATTGTTTATTTTTTTATTATTTTAAAACAAATATTTTGAATTATTTAATATTCAATTAACAAATAAAATTAGACCATTTCCCTTTTGTTTTCGAATCTCTTAAGCCTAAAATAAGAAATATATATTTATATAGAAAATACTTATACATTATAAGAAAACCTATACGTCTATATTCGAAAATAAAATCGTAAATCTCTCGATATTGTGCCTACAAACAAAAAAAATACGGAACCCTCTTCACGTGAATTCCACTCGCACTTGTCCGTGGTTTTTTTTTTTTACTACAATCTTCAGCACGACTCGTTTTCAATGCCGCTCGTATAGACGCTCACGACCCCATAGACGCGTTGCATGATTCGCATGATGTAATTTGTCAAACGGGCCAAACAATATGCAGGCTTCGAAGCGAAAAAAAAATAGGCTGACTAAGCATCGCCGGGCGACGGCCCCCAGCTTATATTTGCATTGGTCGAGGATTACGTACGCCTGTGTAGATGCAGGCCAGCCAGGTAAACATAATTTTACCCAACCGGCTCGATGAAATCAAACACTATTATCGCGACACGAGTCTGGAGTTGAAATCGTGATGATGGACGGGAAAATATTTCGCGCGACCCGTCAACGAACCGAGTCCCGTGAAATCGACAGCGTAGTGACAGTCGACAGACTCGCTAAGGTGCGAACGTTTGTCCATGGTTCGTAAGTTTGCGGCGGGCTGACTTACGTCTACGACAATTGTTATTTAGCAATATTCCGTCTGTCTGTATTTCATGTCCGTATACGCGACGGCATATTCTCTGTCTAGTGCTTCTTTCGGAAGTGGTCTTCTTTTTTCCATTTTTCAGTGTATTTTTCTTTATTACGTCTAAGCGCATGTTTGTAATATGATCGTATGCAAATGTTGTACCACTTTCTCTCGGAGTCCGTACTTGCGAAATTTAAAGTTTATTGAAACTTAAAATTTTTGAGCGTTATTTGTGACGATCTTGACGTGTAAAAAATTTAAAACAAAACAAGAAGTTTGCAACTTAACAAAAAGCTGTTTTGAGATTTTTTTGAAAAAGAAAGCTAAGCCGTTCAATTTTGGATATATCGTAGAAAGTAATTTTTTTGGCATAAGAAAAATCAAAATTAATATAAGGAATACTAATAATTCAACGCGTATTCGCACTTGACCTATTTCGCATTTTATGCTCTCTTAATATAAAGTGTGTTAAATTTTCCATTTTAAAACAAGTAATAGTAGAGTTTGTCACGATGAAAGAACAATTATGTAAAAGGAAAATGAAATTTAATAGAATTAAACAAAAATAAATAAAAAAAAACAAAATGGCTGAAGTCGATTACTATTAAAATATGTACTTAATTTTTGAAATACTAAAGTGAAGTCGTAAAAATATTTATAATTTTTTAAATATTGCATTATCATTTCGAAAAATCTTAGGATTGATCAGAATTATTTTTTTATATATACGACTGCCTTATATTTAATAAAATTTGATTCATTATATTAATTTCCGATATAGTTATTTATTGGATCCGTTGCAAACTTTCTTTTCCTACAAAACACTATGTAAATTCAACACTAAGATGAAATTTTAGTTCCAAATGACGTTATTTTTTTTAAATAAATATTTTGGAAAAATATAAAAGATATAAATGAAATATAATTAAAAAAATATTATAGTAAATAGGCGACACGATTTTTGCGAAAGCCATAAAACAAATATATTAGATGTATAAAAATAAATACATTCTTACCATTCCATAAACAAAACTAATTTCAGCGAAAATAATAAACACTATGAGAAACACAAAAAAATATTACACTTTTCGTTGGTAAAATCCCGTAAGAAATCAACGCAGGCGTGTCAGATGTTCTTGCGTAAGATCTTACATTGTGTTATATAAAAAAAACGCGCCGAACTCGGTCGTGTTATGTAATTTTTTTTTAAATAAAAACCCGCTCTTTCGGTCGGTGGGTGCGCGCGCGCCGGTAGAAAGTCGCGGCCGATCTGCTGCGAGTGAAGGGACAAGAACGCCGTGTCCGAGCACGCTGGCGATAGGCTAGCGAAAGACTTGGAGCTGAATTGTTTATTTTATACTATACCGAACGGTAGTAGCTTAGTAATTAAGAGTTGCTGTCTGCGATCTAAAAAAACTGGGTATTAAAACTCTCTTTTGTCGAATTTATCAATAAGTTTTTAACTTAAGTCGTACTAAGCCTTTCGCTTCATGCTTTGGAGAGTACATTAAGCTGCCAGTCACGGATATTGATACCGTATTGGTGACGACGGTCATTCACAGATCTCCGACCTGTTCTGAACCGGTGTGAAGCCTTAGAATCCAAATCACTGGATCAGATATATCAATCGGTTAATTAGAAATAAAATTATTGTGGAAATATAACCTCATCAAAAGGTTGATAAAAAATTTAAAATCTGACATAGCAAATATATTACTTAGTATGTCTGTCCGTTTCTATCTATCTCTAGTAATTACTGTCACGTAAACCGCTAGATGTATTTTGGTATTTCTGTTGATTCAATAATCAATTTATTATTCATTAGTCATTCATCAATCAAATCATCAAGAAATACCCATGCGTTTGTTCAAAATCATCATTATTACTAAGTGATGAGATATTAAATACTTGTAAGCAGTTTAGATATATTTCTTTATGTAGTCTCAGGGTTAGAAAATTATAAAAAATTTTATATAATAAGCGATTTTTCTTTTAACTATAATGCAACGTTATTATAATAAGAAAACAAATTACCCTATAAAAAAATGCAGAAGTAACCGATAAATGCATTAACGCGGTGCAACCTTTAACTACATATATCAATATATTACTGTCAAATATTACATTACTATAAATAGTTAATTACTTAAATTGAAACATTACTTTGTGATAAGAGTCACAAAAACACTCGCCAAAATGTGCAACGTACAATCAAATCAAATGATAGAAATTAAAGTAATATAGTAATACCAAAAATGAAAAAAAAAAAGGTATCTCTCAAATGATATGGCAAGCCACAATGAGAAAGAAGGAGACCACCTTATATTTGCTATTATTTTTTTCCCGATGAACGCCTCCACACCATCCCCTATTCCCAGTAAGATCGCGGACTGTGTCGGTACAATATCTTTCTAGCTTATTGTTCCACATATCATGCAGCAGTTATCCTTAAATTTGTGTCAAGAAGATGTGGTCATTACGCACATAATTATCTACTTCTTAAATTGCTGGGCGTCTACTTTCGAAGCGCGCCATGACTTCTGTACTGTTTGGGCATAATGATAAAATGAGATTTGATTATGATGCTCTAAACGTATGCATGCAGCTTTATATTCCATATATTCTATTTTGTTGATGGTCTTTTACAAAACACAATACACTTCTTATATTTTTAACAGAGAACGTATATTTAGACTATAACTAGTTTACATCTTTCGAGCAAAAATATTAGACGGTAACAAGTGTTTTATTGTATATTAATTTTCATGATTATATTTTAATATTTATATAGATTTACCGTAATCGTCAATATAGTTTTGTTACATCAGAAGCTAAACAAATACATCGGATTGGAATCGTAAATTATTAGCCAGTGAAATTTTGTTGTTTTCCGCCTAGTAACTGTGTTGTGACGTATCATAGAGAAATGATGTACGTACGACTCAGAGATGCGACTCGCCCGAATTACAACCTGAGCGGTCATATTTGATTGGCTATCATTTTGCTTCCACCATATTCTATACTAGCTGTGACCGCGGCTTCCCTCGGCAGTCCCTGGCGGGTATTATTTTAAACACTAAAACGCTCATCGTGGTGTCATTTTTAGATGACAGACGTATACTATACCACATTTTTTAATAGATTTTTTACAATTGTGTAGTATTTGATCTGATGATGTAAACCATAAATGTAAACCTGGGTAAACCATAAGTGACACTCTTATGGTTTACCCAGCGTGAAGCATTTGACCTCCTCAAAACCCTCTCTTTTCGCGAATCTATTCAACATGCACCGCTTATTTCGCACGTTGCTTTATGTAACAAAATGCATACTGGCCAGATAGCATAGCTACGATTAAAACAAAAACGTATAAGTCAGATAAGCGGTTTTCACGTAAGATGAACTGCAATTTACGGACACTTTAAATTTTATAATACGTGTCGATATATCCTATTTAAATATGTTTTCGCCGTACGAATCGTGTCTTCTGCCTCAAATGCATTCGTCAAAAAACATATTCAATTATTTCTTTCAGGTTTTATTAATCATTAACTATCTGAATATTTTTATTGCCCGATTTATGCATAAATTTGACTTAATTAAATGCTCTTCATTTTTTTTTATTTTCCTGTCATTAAAATTAACAGAGTTATGGCGGCTAGGGTCTAGACGATAATAGTTACGAATTTAGAAAATCGTAACTAGTTTAAAAATTGATATACATATTAAGAACAATTATTATGTACATATTTAGAAAATTATTAACTTTAATTACAGAGTATTTTTTTTTAATTGTTTATGACAATGTAATAAGAATTTAAAACAGTAAATTTTCAATATAAACGACTTCTTTCGGTGAGATCAAATTTGTCGCCGTATTACCTAGACTTTTTTCTACGGGATTTAAGCAATCTATAGACTCAAAATTGCATCATTTTTATATTCGGTACACTTATTATTTGATATACTTAAATTACAATGATATTTCTTTCTATGGGGGTTTGACAAAAAATATAGTAAATATTTAATAAAAAAATAGTATAAATTATAAAAAAATAGTAAATGATATAGCAGTCTAGATAATCCAATAACTAATAAGGACCTACCTGTTATCTAGTAGGGGTAATCGAACTTTGCCCGTCTACTTTAGAATTTGCCGTGACTTTGCCCTTTTGAATTTGTATAGTCAAAGTAGCATAAATTAATTTCCAACATTAAGTATTTAAATACATAATATAACAGGTGTCAAATGTCGTTGAGAACCAATAATCTAACATGTAATTATGTCAAAATTTTAATAGAGACCCCTTAAATAGAGAACGTAAGGAATATATTTTTATTTCCTATTTCCAGGGATGATATTTATACAGACGAATTTGAAAAGCAATATAAGTGTATTATTTATTCTTTTAAGTACATATATACAAGAATTACGCACGTAATCACTTGAGGTAATAAGATAAAGGCGATTAAAACAGAACTTAATCGGTACACGGATATTAACGGGATGTCGTACAGGTAAATACGAAGGTGAGACATTTTTATCATTTAAGTAAATCCACGTACATCTCTCATAGTCAAGAAAGTTGTTGACATTAAAATTCGTCTAGGATCGCAATGTGCTTGAAAATTAATTCGAATAAAATAAACTCTATTTTTTTGTAATTATCGTAGATTTTTTAATATCGATAAACGTCTAATATCTTAAATAGTCCAAGATTTAAAGGAAATAAGATCATAAATAGTCTAGTAATAATATAATAAAAAATGGTATTTTTTTACGTATTTCTTTTTCATATAGTTCTCAAAACAATTCGAATTTTTACAACGTTTTTAAAAAACAATAATTATAAGTAATACCAATAAAATAAAAACAATTTTTATATCGAGATCAATTAAAATCACTTACCATTAAACGATATATGCCGAAATTTATTCTTGCCAATATTTCAAATTATAATTTTTATTCGTTATGAAGAAAAACGTAATTTTATAATTTGCAAAAAATAAATGTTTAATTTTAAATGTTACTACTTTGTCGTCAGTACTACACAACACTGAGACGACACTGACAATTAATCATTGTGTTCATCTGCCTCGCAACTTTATAGTGTAGGCATCTGAGAAGTAAAATAAAAAAAATGGTCAAGAGCGAAATGGTCAAGAGTGTCAAGGACTCGGACACGGATTCCGTATTTAATTTATTCTACATATTTAATACGAACGGAGACCGAAACCGCGATTAAATGATAGCTTTACAATTAGACATATAGTTACAATGTAACACTATGTTCGAGGATAGTGGAAGAAGGAAAAGTGGCCACTAAGAAAAACAAGTGTATACTCAACAAAAAAAAAAACCTATGACGGAACCACTACAACAATTTCAACTGATCCCACTTATAATTAGTTACTAATCGCACTACGTACGTTAAAGCACCGATCGCCAAGAAAAGACTAACTGCCGACACTCGAATTTATCTACATAACCTACCCACGAGCGGCTGGCCAAAGGCATTCTTTGAATGTAAAAAAAAAATAAAAAAATGCTTGACCCTACAGACCATTCCTAATACTTTCCGCTATGACATTCATCGATGTGTCTTCGCGCTCCTTGAGTTACAAATATGGTCTATGAGTTTTTAAGCTCTTCGATTATTAGGAATAAAAGAACCTTCGGCCAGGTAGACCATGTCTAAAACTTTCCGCTGTGATATTCCTAGATGTGTCTGAGCTCCTTAAGTTATAAATATTATCTAGAGTTTTAAAAGAACCTTCAGCCAGGTAGACCATGTCTAAAACTTTCTGCTGTGATATTCCTAGATGTGTCTAAGCTCCTTGAGTTATAAATATTGTCTAGAGTTTTTAAAAGAACCTTCAGCCAGGTAACCATCTGTAAAACTTTCCGCTGTGATATTCCTAGATGTGTCTGAGCTCCTTGAGTTATAAGTATTGTTTATGGGTTTTAAAAGAAACTTCGGCCAGGTAGACAATGTCTAAAACTTTCCGCTGTGATATTCCTAGATGTGTCTGAGTTCCTTGATTTATAAATATTGTCTAGTTTTTAAAAGAACCTTCGGGCAGGTAGACCATGTCTAAAACTTTCCGCTGTGATATTCCTAGATGTGTCTGAGCTCCTTGAGTTACAAATGTTGTCTATGAGTTTTAAAAAGAACCTTCGGCCAGGTAGACCATGTCTAAAACTTTCCGCTGTGATATTCCTAGATGTGTCTGAGTTCCTTGAGTTATAAATATTGTCTAGTTTTTAAAAGAACCTTCGGCCAGGTAGACCATGTCTAAAACTTTCCGCTGTGATATTCCTAGATGTGTCTGAGCTCCTTGAGTTATAAATGTTGTCTATGAGTTTTAAAGAACCTTCGGCCAGGTAGACCATGTCTAAAACTTGCCGCTGTGATATTCCTAGATCTGTCTGAGCTCCTTGAGTTATAAGTATTGTTTATGGGTTTTAAAAGAAACTTCGGCCAGGTAGACGATGTCTAAAACTTTCCGCTGTGATATTCCTAGATGTGTCTGAGCTCCTTAAGTTATAAATATTGTCTAGTTTTTAAAAGAACCTTCGGCCAGGTAGACCATGTCTAAAACTTTCCGCTGTGATATTCCTAGATGTGTCTGAGCTCCTTGAGTTATAAATATTGTCTAGAGTTTTTAAAAGAACCTTCAGCCAGGTAGACTATCACCAAAATTTTCCGCTGTGATATTCCTAGATGTGTCTGAGCTCCTTGAGTTATAAATATTGTCTAGTTTTTAAAAGAACCTTCGGCCAGGTAGACCATGTCTAAAACTTTCCGCTGTGATATTCCTAGATGTGTCTGAGCTCCTTGAGTTATAAATATTGTCTATGAGTTTTAAAAAGAACCTTCGGCCAGGTGACCATGTCTAAAACTTTCCGCTGTCATATTCCTAGATGTGTCTAAGCTCCTTGAGTTATAAATATTGTCTAGAGTTTTTAAAAGAACCTTCAGCCAGGTAACCATCTGTAAAACTTTCCGCTGTGATATTCCTAGATGTGTCTGAGCTCCTTGAGTTATAAATATTGTCTAGAGTTTTTAAAAGAACCTTCGGCCAGGTAGACCATGTCTAAAACTTTCCGCTGTGATATTCCTAGATGTGTCTGAGCTCCTTGAGTTATAAATATTGTCTAGAGTTTTTAAAAGAACCTTCGGCCAGGTAGACCATCTGTAAAACTTTCCGCTGTGATATTCCTAGAAGTGTCTGAGCTCCTTGAGTTATAAATATTGTCTAGAATTTTAAAAGAACCTTCGGCCAGGTAGACCATCTGTAAAACTTTCCGCTGTGATATTCCTAGATGTGTCTGAGCTCCTTGAGTTATAAATATTGTCTAGAGTTTTAAAAGAACCTTCGGCCAGGTAGACCATCTGTAAAACTTTCCGCTGTGATATTCCTAGATGTGTCTGAGCTCCTTGAGTTATAAATATTGTCTAGAGTTTTTAAAAGAACCTTCGGCCAGGTAGACCATGTCTAAAACTATCCGCTGTGATATAATTCCTAGATGTGTCTGAGCTCCTTGAGTTATAAATATTGTTTACGAGTTTATGAGGTTTTTGAGCTCAAAATACTGAAAAACCTTTGGTCCTGCAGGTCATCTCTAAAACGTTTCACTGTGATATTTATTGATGTGTTTTTGAGCACTTCTAGCTCAAAATTCCGGAAAACGTTTGACCCTACAGGTTATATCCGTAACTTAGTACTTTCGAGCTTAAAGGGTTCAAAAATATAGTTAGCAGTAAATTATTGAGCTCTCGAGCACAAAAAGAAATTTGTGATTTGTCGGACTCGTCGAGCTCATGAATATTGTTTTAAAACGATTCGAAGCTCCATGAGTTCAAAAATTTAGATATATTGAAAAATACATTTTTTTTTAACTATGATATGTTTTGAACACGGCATTCGACACAGTTTTTTAAGCAGAAAAACAGCAAATACAAATCAATCACGAATTTTGCAAGTTACTTCGAAAATTCCTTTCCTTTTCTAATATTTTTTTAACCGTATATCTCGAATGTATCAATGGGTTTTAATGTGATTTACGGCGATCGACGTTGTTTTTAAACGAATTCCAAGGAAAAGAATTGATTAGATATTAAAATTTATAGATAGAATAGTTTGAAATTTATTAAAAAAAACTTTGAAAAATTTTTCTCCAACAATATCTCTAACGAATAATCTAATTTTGATGAATTCATTAACGATCAACTTTGTTTTGTAAGTAGAACAATTGGATAGATTTTGGAATTAATTGCGAGAGTAGTTTACAAAATATTGTAAAAAACCATTTTCTTAAAAATTTTTTACATCAATTGTATTTCTGGGACAAATGAACAGATTTTTATGCAGTTTGCGGGAATCGATGCATCGTTTGGGAGAAAGAGCCGATTACATTTTGATATCGATTGGTAGTCTAAAATCTATTTTTAAAAAAGCTTTTTTTAAAAACCCTAGTTTCGAGATTGATCAAAATATATCGCGCAGAATTAGTTCAACGTTTCAAGAAGACGAAATTGAGTGGACTCCTTTTGAATGTCGCCAACTGCGTTTGGAACGTCAAGATTGGGTAAAAAGTCGATTGTCGAAAATGGGACTGAAAACAGTAAATTCTTTGAAAATTTTTCAATTTTCACAGCAGGAAGTTAAAAATGAACTGTGATATTTGATTTTAATTTTTCGGACGAAGAGAACAACACTTTCTAATGGCATACCACATATTATACTAAAATAGTAGCTATAAATTAACATAATATTCAAATGAAATAAATACTAATACTTTTTAACATCCCTTCTAAGGGATTTTGTAAAATTCAGAAAGATATTGCTTCCAGTCCGATTTTCGGAAATCGAGCCGTCAAAGGATAATGCACGTTACAAGATATTAGATATTATAATTTCGATAATATTATTAGATATTTTACAAAAGGACATCTGTATGCGAGCATGCGTGTGCGCTCTGTGTGTGCGTATGCGCAAACGTGTGTTCTCGCGTTCGTGCACGCACGTATGTATGCTGTGTGGTTAGGTTGCGGCATGCGTGCGTGTGTTATAATTATCACCACTAAGCGCCATTCGTAGCATGTGTTGGAATATTAAAACGTACACCTATCAAGGTGACAGGCGTCAGAAAAAAAAAAACAAACCGATTATTTTTGTTTGTGTAAGTTAATAAAAGAGAAAAGATATTCTATGAGTTCAGACTTCGAAACAAATTCAACCATTATATTAAAATTCAACTACTCGAGGCATGTTTGTTGAGGCAATGAGACAAGATCGTTCGTAAGGGATTCGGAGCGGAGACTCGGCGACTAAATGGGGCCACTCTGGTGCTGGTTCATACCTGTTCCAAGACTTACCTGTGGTCAACCATCACAGCAACGCCTCCGGTACGATGAGAGACCAGGCGAGGGCTGGCGCGGTATATTTATAATTTCGGTATTGCAGGTTTTAAGTAAAAATTTGGAAAATTCAAAAAAAAAAATGCCAAATAATTGATTTTGATAAGAAACAAAAAACGAATCGATCCAAAAGCACTTTCCAAAGATACTTAGTATTATGAGCCACTCGGAAAATGTGAAAAGCGACATCTAGAATATATTATCGTAACTATTACAACCCGTCTCTTCGAAACAGATGGTAACGAAGACATAGACTTGCTATAGGTATTTAAGTTTGCCCTTTGGAATTGACTGTTTTTAAAATCGAAAATAGAGATTATTGTTCCTACAAGCTAACACATGTATCGACTGTACGAAGCCTGTCAGGATTGTGTGGGCTGAGAGCGACTGTTTAGGGCATTGAGAGGTATTTATGACCATACGAGGTTGACGGAGGGTCGGAGGTGGTGTGACATACTTCAAGGAAGGCTGGCGCCGTGTGCAGCGGTGCGTCTGGGTATGAGAACAAGGTACCATTCGTGAGGTACCGTCATAACAAATGTGTCATGGCGAACAAAGGATATGGGTGTCTATGATTATAAGGGGTTGATAGGGTTTGCTAACATAACTAGCTCGTCAATATTTGATGAATAAAATTATATATTTATTAATTATAATTTAACGACACAGAAATAGACAGCGATCTTCAATAGAAAATTACTAGCTGTAATTCTAAAGCGAATAAGATATAAGCTAAATTAATGGATATTTTCACAAGTTGTCGTTTTTTTAAATTTGCAGGTTTGATTGACGGCAACGGTTTTCTAAGCCATTACGATGTTTTTTTTTTTTTGGTTCCTATTACATCAAACCATTTTTCGAAACTAACGGAATCGATCTTCATTAAATATTAAATTATATGTACAATGGCAAGTAATTTTTTCCATTTTCGTGCACTAACGTAAGTACAGCGACAGACTAGTTGCTGACAAGAGGTGTAAAAAATTATTGTTATTATAGTTTTGTTCTTTTGTACCATTTCAAGGAGAAAACGAGCTTGCGAGTCGTCAGAGTAGGCGAACCCCGTCGCCCGTGGACACTCGCGACGCCGGAGGAAAAACTAGTGCGTCTGAGATTTTGTAAACGAATAGGATGTCGGATGGACGGGAGAATTGGCAATCGGAACTCTCATTCACTGGACGAAAAACAACAACACAATCTGCTAGATCACGTCTGTTTCATGCAGAAACGTAGCGTGCTTTGCGGGACCCCGTACAAAAAAATTGTTTGGGGGCCCTTAGGAAGGGTAAAGATTTCTCATAAAAGAAAAAAAAAATTGCATAAAATTAAAAGAAATATTTATTCATCATAATTATCTACATCTATAAATAATAATTACACCATTTATAACTCGAGAATGGCTAGAACTATTTTTGGGATTTTTTTGGATTCATTTGTGCTTCGGATAACAAAATAACGATTAAAAAATTGAAAAACTTCATTAAAAAATAAGTTATGACCTTAATATTTTTATTCATACATTAAGTACTAAAGGGCTTTGTACGCCATCTTCATCGTTACCATAGCAACCGCAATTATTTATGAGCGGCGGATTATATTAATATTCAATTTTTTTTCTTTCACTGTCAAATATATCATAGTACGTCTTTCGTTTTTTGCCCAAAAGGTTCAAACTTCAACCTTATCACTTGAACGTGCTTTCTTAGTTCGTGATTGCTGTTAGGGAATGCTGACAACTTTTGCGCGCGCGCTTTACGCGGGAAAAAAAGAAATTTTTTTTTTGACTTTCATTATTTGTGACATAAAAAAAAAATTGGGAAGTTCTATATTAATTTTTGCTTACCCACGTCGGGGGCTCCCCGTGTAATTGATACGGCAGATACACCGGTAGCTACGCCCCTGGTTTTATGTCTAACTTAATATTACTAGTAAGCTTATTACGATATTTTAATACACTTATACATAAGCATATTTAAATATGTTAATAAATCAAAATTTATACTTACCAATAACGACGATAATGAATTACCATAATAAAATAAAACAAAATCATTAATTTTTTTTCTGCAATAGCACGCCACAAATGTTGTGACCCAGCGATATTTATTTCTGTAAACCGTTCAACAAAGCCTTCATCTATATAAATAAAAATATAAGGCTGTTCGCTGGCAAGCGCATCGATTGAGAACGGCTGGGTCGACATAGTTATTTCCTTGAAATGTCCAGATTATTAGGGAAAGAAAAATTGACTAAATTGCTCGGAAAATTTAAAAATTCGGGAAAAATTTAAAGTGCCTTTTCCTAAGGGATTTTTGTATGAACTTATGACGGTGAGTAAGCTATGCGGTTGAACGATGGATACACGCAGTTTTTTTTTGTTGGAAATCAAAAACGAGACCAGAACTGAAATTGTAATCGATAGATAGAAAAGATGAACGAATACAAATATATAAAAATGAACGCCCCCTATGCGTACCTAAATTATTCAACCGAGTACGGTGAAACTTTGGTGATAAGTTACTATAAGCATGTCCGGAAAGGTTTCTGAAAAGCAAACTACCAAGCCTATTTTAAAGAAAATTTTAATAATAGATAGGCTACACTAATTCTGAACAAATTAGACTGCTAACATTTGCCCCCGTCTCCATCCACGAGTTTATATTACTAAGATGGTATACTTCTGTAACTCGTAGAAAGCCACAGCGTCCCCGAGTAATTTGGCTCATATTTTGGCAATCAATTCTACGACCATATTGGTAGAGTTGCGGGCATCGACCACATGAGCGGGCGTCGACCACATGGGCGAGCGTCCCGCAAACAAGAACAGAACAACGTTTGCCGGGTCAGCTGGTTTTTAATAAAACAACCAATAAAAACGGTCGCTAATTAACTTCGTTCTTATCAAAATATGACAAACATCACTCTTTACATGAAGTCTAATAATTTTAGATTTAATCTATTCGGTATATCGTCATTGGAGTATCCTATACCTAATCACATTCAGTACGTGCAGCATCAATCAATCAATCAAAACATAATATATACCGTCATGTAATTTAATTTTTTTTTTTAATTTTCTTTCAATAAATATTATTATCATTGTCTTCTGTAACATATAGGCCTCCACACATGACTAGGTTGTCTACATTTTTTTTTATGATTTGAATTCGCGTTGTCGCCATGAATACCAATACCTGTTCCACAAAGACTACTAATTATATTTAAAAGATGGCTGCTAAAACATTCAAAATGTCTTTATTGTATTTATCTTTTGACGCTCGCAAGGGAATCTAAAACCTATAGAGTACTTACCGTTGACCTAGAATCATTAAATTTGGTAAGAAGATATTCCATGTAGCACATGTAAGGAGAAAAATGCGAAAACCATCAATTTGTAGTTAAATTACAATAAAAAAAAATTTTGCGATTCTAAATTGGCAGTCGGTAAACTAACCGCGAGCTGTGTCAACGTATGAGGTCAACAGTTTCCCAACGGCAAAGTTAAGTTTAACCCCTCAACATCGATTATCTTTTCGTTAAGTTGCACTTAACTTTTTAAGTTATTGTCCACTACTTTCATAAGTTACTTAAAGATTATTTTGGTAAATGTTGCTGTACAATACCTAACTGACATTTCATCTGTAGTTAACGGCTAAGGAACCCCACACTGAGCATGGTCCGACATGCCCTTGGCCGGTTTTGTTTTATGTTTGTTCGGCGTTAACTTTTTCGATTCTGGGTCTATTTGGAAAACTATTGTTTAATTTGAAAGGTTATACTGTCTAGTCTACTGATATATCATTATTGATGCCTTTCCTGAAAAAAATTTTTGAAAGCGAAAATTGTTATTCGTGAACAACCAGGCAAAGAGTAACATATACCTAGAATCACTCTGCATCAATGGGATGAACCAGTTTGGAATGGGCGGTAATGTCGAAATGAATTTATTAATGACGTATTTCAAGTGTAATTTCATTACCAACGAAATAAAGATATTTTTGATTTGATTTTGATTTGATTTGTATTATGCAGTAACAGCCATTTCCGGTAAGTTCTAAATTTGCCATGGCCGTACACAAATTCCAAGGTCAAACTTTCAGATCTGTTGGAGTGGATTTTCAAGGATAAAGTGATCAACTACACTAAAAATACGCCTCTTATATAAAAATTCTCGACATACTGTCTAGGCTGTCGCATAGTCACAGAGTCTATCTTGTATAGTAGGTTTTACAAGTAGTCATTGGAAAGTAACTAACTAACTCCTCACCGCTAAACAGTTATTCATTCATGATATTAACACTAGACATAACAATGACGTTGCTGCTCATACAACCAGACTCGGCAAGTTACCAAATTATTTAAGAGGCAATGTGTGCGCTTTTATAATAAGGTCGCGGCGGAAATTAAAAATTTACCATGTTACGTATTCAAAACTTTAAGTAAAAAAAAACTTATCTGGTAAGGATTATTATGCTATATCTGAATATATTAACGAAAAAAAAACCGTAGGATTGAACTGCTCGACTATGGGGTTGTTTTATATATTTTTCAAATGTTGAAGTGTTTTATTGACTAATCTATCTTTGAGAAAAAAAAAAGTAAACCTTGAGTTTCTTGTCCATTCTTCTCACGGTGAATCAGCATTCAGAATAGATGTTAATGTTAATGCTAAAAGACTACAATAATGACGTATTTTAATAGCAATCCTATTACCTATGAAATAAATAACTAACAAAAAGAGCTCACACACGTTATACGTGCCTAAAATATTTGAGTATGTCGCTAGTTCTCCCAGTCTAGCTGGTCATCATTAGAACCTTCTCTTAGAAATCATTCGATATATGTATATCTTTCAATAAGACTTTTGGACATTTTTCCAGAAATGTACCGGGTCAATAGATAGCTAATTTTCAAGGTATCTGAGAAACCTAAAAATCCCCACGAATATACACAAAGAGAGGGGCGGGCGAGAAGAGAGTAGACGAATGAGGTGAAGGGGAGTGAGGGAAAGAGGTGGTGAGGGGCGAGGAGGTGAGGGCGAGGGAGGTGAGGGATCGAGGGAGGTGGGGGACGAGGGAGGTGAAGAGGGAGGTGAAAGGGGGAGGGAAGGGTGGAGGTGGGAGAGGACGGGTCGAGAGAGAGAGAATGCACGCGCTCACGCACGTATACCGATATCGGAAACAGCTTTGGAAACTCAAAATGTCAACATCTGATGACAGCTCGATTTACGGAAATTGAAATGAAAACTACAACTTCTAGAATATTTCAAAATTCCAATTTCCTTAACACAATAGTTAAAAACACATACCTATAAAATGTAACTAAATAGCAATTAATCATAAAATCAGAACAGACCAGCAATTTGATATATTTATTTCTTTAACAACAGGGTTATTAAATAAATTTCAATATTAAATATCGTGTACTTATACGGTATTGTCTTAACTAACAAAAAGGAATCGGATATTTACAATTCTCCGATATACCGATCCGACACATCGGAACAGCCTTTGACAAGGGGAACTTTTTCGAAACTCTTTCGTAAAATCACCTTTTTACTTCAAACACAACACGTATCATTGGAAGGTTGTTGAGCCCTTCGATTTATTTAGGTTTTCTAACGCGACCTCCGCAGTGGTCAACTCCACCAGCGCCCTCCCCACCAACCACAAGTTCGATTTTGCGTTCAACAATCGTTCTTTGGCCATCGGACACCTGAAATTAGTTCCCATTTGTGATCGAGTACTTTGGAGAAATAGGAAGCTCGAGAGACCCCCAGCGTTGAATTCTGATTTTGGTAGCGTTTATTTGGTACATATTTCATATCCGCAATGATTTTGCCCTGTCGTGACTTCCATCTCGAGGATATATATTTTTAATATAAGCTTAGATCGTGTTCCGGCTGCACTGCGCAGACGTCGTCTGTCGCCGTGCGCTTCTGAGCGTTTTCCAGCGCAAGCGATTCCTGAAACAAAATGTTAGTGAAGCTGACCTCGAATTAATATCCATGAATGCTCATGCGCACAGTGAAAGCGCTAATCGGATGTGCACGTGTTCACCTTGCGATTTGAGATCGCATAGTAAATGATTTATTTCATGTATCTATGTGAGAGAAAAATGAGAGTTAAACGCATTTACAGCTTTTTCGAGGGGCAAACGAGCATACGAGTGACCAGAGAGCAGGTGGTGGACCCCCCGCCCATGAACGCTTGCGACCCCCGAGAGTTGCCAGTGCCGGCCTCTTGGGCAGGAACAGGATATCTAAGGGGCGGGAAGGGAATGGGACGATGAAGGGCAAAATGGAGAACAGACGTATATCAAATATATTAGAAAATGTCAGTGCGTAAGTGCGTCCGCGCCGCAATTGACGAGTCCAATGCAAGTATAGACGGAAGTAACTTTGTTTATTGCACAATTTCAAATAATAGACTCATTTTGCAGTTTACGGATTTTTCAGGCATGATGGAAATGAAATTTATCATGCGCGACGCAGGCACAGACAATTTATTAGACTTAACGCCTGTTTTGCAAATTTCTTTTAAATTAATTGTTAACAAAAGTTCACTTTTACAAATAAGTTCTAAGGTAGACATTGATCTTAAAAGGATCCTTTGATTAGAGCAAATTAAAAAGGAGGCAGTGGAAGAGGCCCTTAGTGAAGTTTATACGGGAAAGTAGCACCGCTTGGATTCGCTGGCGTCGGTTAACACTTCGCCTTGTAGGTAACCAAAGTAGCAAATAGGGAGAGGAAATTTTTATTTCATGTGCGAATCATTGTAATGTATTCAGAGAGCAAATCACATTGTATGCAAATTACCCGTCCTCTGCGCGCGATCGAATTTGAAGGTATACCAACTAGTTTTAACCTAATCGTTAGATCGCGGCTGCTGCGCATGCGCTCCTTTCGTATTAAGTATAAATGTCTAGTGTCGCTTCGTAACGGCCACATGCGTGGTATATTCGATATATTTCTTTTTGCTAATTTTACGGTGCAGGTTTCTTATAGGCGGCTATGCTACAAGAAACCAGCCGGTAGTTCGCCACCGACGCCCCAAATATATAACACCGAGGCAGCCCCGGATCTAGGGGGGACGAACCGGGGCACCCGCCCCGGGCGGCAGTTTCAGAGGGCGCCAAAATTATAATATCGTTGAAAAAATAACTTGCTTGACAAAGCGCTTAGTGTCTAACGCACGTTGTTCTGTCAATTATTCATTTTATTTAAAACGTCAAGCTGATTTTTGAACTCGTCTTAGGGTTAATTCCGAAATGCGCTGCGAGCAGCTGCAGCGCTGCGTATTGTTGGCGACATCATTGAGGGATTTTAAATTTTATTAAATTTATAAATAATTAGAGATGAAAAATATTTAAAGGATATTTTTAATGGTTTTTCCTTCCAAAAGATATTGTGATTTTATTTATACAAAAATAAATATGATATTTAAAAAATAATAATAAAAAAGTTTCTATATAGTTATGAAAAATAGTACTTATGTAGTAGCTTTGGAGCTTCGCCTATTAACTTTGAATAGTCCAAAAATCAAAAATGACTGGTCAAACATATAACATGGGTCATTATAATATATTTCCTATATATAATTTTATGAGAAAGTTATTAGGTAACATATAATAAAAAATGCAAATTTACTTAAGTCTTCTTATTATTTTGAACATAAAAAATCCCAATTTGTGAGTTTTTTTTTAACAACTTATCTCACACTGGAGATAGGGGGGCGCCACCATCAAGTTGCTGACTCTGTTCGAAAAAATAGTAGACCCGAGGCAGCACCGAGGAAGAAAAAAACATAGACAATACTGCAAACATCGAAATATTGGGAATCAAATTGCATATAGTTTGTTTGGTTGTACGTCAGTATGTCGCGGCAAGGGGCGAAACGGATCGTGCATTAAGTATTTTCTTTCTTCATATTAACCATATCTCATACGAAAAATCTATAAATTCCAAGTTCGTCATAAGGTTTGAACTCTCGAGTCGCACTATCTCATACAAAAACTGAAACATATCAGTTGGAATAGACAAAATTTGGGTTTACATCTATGGAGGAGATATTAAAATTTACAAATACAGTAAACAGATACAATCCTGTCCTTAAAAGTATGCACACTACAAATTCTAATTCATAAGAATTGCTATTCCAGACCATGAGGATTTTCGATTTGAAAAAGCACCGAGTTCATTTAAAAGTAACGTCGCGCAAATAAATGTACCAAGTTATTATACGAAAGATTACCTCGTATTCAGGAAACAGATTGATGTATTTGCTAGGATCAGCGATTGAGGCGGCCATCTTTGCATTCTTGTGCGTCAACTTCTTCCGCCACTCGTCCGCCGCTTCGACCATTCTCGAAGGTATGTATGACCTGTGGAGATGACAAACTATTTCACATTCTCGAAGGTAAGTATGACCTGTGGAGATGATGAACCATTTCAAAATCAACCACCATTCATTCAAAGGCGAATAAGACGAGATAGATTTGTGGATAACGCAACATCCCATTTTATTTATACACTGTTTTTATCTCTAATTTTTATTTCCATATCCCGTATCCATCTACCAACCTTTTCTGTACGTCGGGAACGCAATACTTTTGACAAAATATATGAACATTCGTTTTGAACTTACTACTTTAGAATAACATCGAAAAAATATGAAAAAGGAGACAAGAATGTCTATGAAAGATTGAGCTAGTCAATTTTGAGTTTCCTGAGAGAAGGATCAAAGATGTAGTCCAAAATTAATATGTGCTTTGTTTTATTTACTTTAACGATATTGTTTGATTCATACCTTATTTCCATCATATTTGATTAAATAAGTTTGTAATTTTTATTTTATATATCTACATAGTTAAGAGCATTGATTTTTAATATATTTAGTTACTATTGTTATAAATAAATGGCGGACATGTGGATATACACACAACACACCACACGAATGGTAACACATGGGAAACGCGTACGTCACCATTACGTCACACATCTTCTGAGGGCTGTGATTGGTGTAAATCAGTCGGATCATGATCAGCCCGTAATCCAATAACATAATACAAAAACATTCAGTTTTTTCACAAAAATATCGGATCCTATACTACTAAATTCGTTCCACATTCGGATCTTTTGGCGCGTTATGAAAAAGTGATGAGAGTGAATTTTTATTGGGGTGACACGAAAACTACAGCATGAAGTTGCTTAAGACAGGCGGAATTTGTAAGTTCAACAGTGACATCATTCGTTGAGCTTTTTACAGCTAAATGCAAAATGTAAGATGGGAACAAAAGAACGTTAACATATTCCAATTATTCACCTAATAATTGTATAATTTCAAATAAAAAGAGAAAAATTCATATTATACTTTATATATGAAAATAGATATTAATTTATTCAATGTTTACTCGACTGCCAAGGAAGAGTATGTAAATTTCTTTATTGTCACGTATCTTCCAAATGGCTGAATGGATTTCAAAAATTAAGGTATCGTTAGATTTGTCTCAAAAACCCAAGTGTCGTTAGGTAGGTGTTTAAAAAAAATAAACAAAATGGCGGGTTTTTAGCGCCAAATTGTAAGTACTTAAAAATTTTTTTTAACCAAACCTATCGAGTAGCGTACGAAAATTAAGAGAATAAAAGAAGATTATAAAAATATACATACGTCATGCATGTGTATTTTTAATTTAATCAGGAATAATTACAACCATTTTAATTCAGTCATTCGAATAAATTAGTAATCAATGTATTCAAATGGTCCTATTCTGGCTTTAAATCGGCCAAGTGCGAGTTGGATATCTTATTACAATCCATAAATTGCAAGGCACAACTTTAGACCGGGCAATTGTTGATTTAAACAGTAATCTTTTCGCGAAAGGTCAGGCTTACGTGGCTTCGAGCCGAGTCAGATCACTCTCAGATCTAGCGATCAGTTCGCTAGATCCTAGAAAGTTATTACATCAACCACACGACCAAAACTCCCTTGAGGAATTGAACCGTTTACGTGAATTATAATTTTCTTTTGTGTTTTGTTTGACACGCTATCAATAGTACTTATCAATCATCTCTACATTTACAAAAGCCATAAAAGTATACGCTTTCGTTCGTAGGAATGTATCGGACGGAATAAAAAGTCTAAAATAAAATAAATAATTAAAAGAATAAAAAAACCCGACTGCAAAAAATCCAACAGATAAGCAACGCACTAAAAAGACCGAAACAAGATTGAGAAAAAAACTACTAAAACCTAATAAACTCTACTTTGGTTTAATAAGGCTGCATTATGAACTGAAAGCCTAAGTTAAATAATTTACATTATGTTTGGCAGCAGGCGAAACTTATTAATTTTCTTACGATTTATAATTTTTCAAATTGAAATTAAACTTTATCAACCGTATTGACAATCCCACTCCAGTCCTTTTATCGTATTATTGTAATCAATCATTAGCATACAATACAAAAACATTTTTTTAGTCACGCAAAAGTTTAGCTTCATATGCGCGTACATAATTTCTTAATAGTATTTGTAATATCAAACAAGAGAAATTCCTAGCAGAAAGCCGCATCAACAACTGCATATAGACGCTGAGAATGGGACCTCGGTCGCCGCCAAACCTGCGGGCCTAGCATGACACCCTAGACAAGATTCTCTCTATAGGACTATCTCTTTCGCTCATTATTAGATATGCTGATGCAACGAAACGAATATCAATCCCGGAGGATTGACGGCTACCAAACGCCCGAGTGAAGGTAATTTTTTCATTCATCTCGCCAGCCAATCGTGAATGAAATAGAAATGGAACGTGTTGGCGGTTAAGATAAATAAACAAATTTAACATTAAGCCATTATGATCATCTTTATATATAACATATCGAATTGAAGTAATTTCCATTTGATGCAGCAAGATAATATTTTAAGGGAGTTAATAACTTTCGCATAGTTATATTGTAATTTTATAAATTTACTTCTTTTAAAAGGAGCGGTGATGCGTGCTCGACTTCGCTTCTAAACTTGAAATAGGTATGTAAATGTAAGCAGCGACACCTACTGCTAATATTATAAGAAAAGCTTTTGTACTAATAACAACTAGCAATATAATATCATTTTTAATAAAAACATGCTTTTTTATAGCTATTCGAGTGCCGATCTAGTGCGGTTTTTACCACTAAAAAATATAAATACAACTTATTTTTAGTCGCGACTTGAATCGCGCGAATAATGAATCGTAATCAAATTTTTCATCATTATCAAAATCTCGATATTTAATGTATTTGAAGTGAGCGGGTTATCGTTGGAGGGAAGAGATGCAAAAACCGTCAATTGCTACGGAAGTTGTTTATTACGTCACTCTCAGAATAATACACTTAGAATGTAACACTAAATTAGATTTGACACTCAAATTATGGGATATGGATTTCTATTACGTTCAGAGTTACGAAAGGGCACACCAAAGGCTAAGCGCTCCGAGGGTCGGCGGCGTGCGTTTCGTGGGTTACGTTGCGATCCACTGAATAAAAAACTGAAACCTGAACGCCGCGCAGCCGACCAGTTTTCTGCGTAGGCGCAATCTCATTATATATAAGAAATAGGAAAGTTTGTTTGTACATAATTTTATTTATTTATTTTATTATTTTATATATTTTTTTAATTACTATAAAATTTATTTTTATGTTGCTACATATTCTACGAGTAATCCTGATCCCACTATCGACCTCAATCTTTTATGCTATTCCCAATTTAAATCCTCTTCCTTTCTCTCTCTCTCTCTCTCTCTCTCTGTCAGACCAATCAAATGGTTAATCTATTGTCTACTAATAAAAAGACATATGAACAAAGAGACAGATAGAGAAACCTATATATTATGAGACAGTGAGTATTATGGGCATACCAAATTTCATCAGAATCGATCTCTGTTATAAGATGACATACAAACAAACAAAAAGTAGCCTTGGCCCTTCTCTATGGTTCAATTCATCTCGTTACTAAAGTTCATTAAAATCAGTTTAGCCGTGAATACGTAACAGATGGACATAATTACAAACGTACATTGTCCATAACACACCTTGCAAAGAAAGCAGCTTCGACCGGCTGCCCGTTGTCCAGCAACAACTGGACGCATTCCTCCAAATTAGCTAGCAGAAAGTTAGCTAAAAACGCCACGTTGAATTGTCTCTCTGTGCTAGATTTTTTTGCCACCTCCTGCAGTGTATTCTTGTCGCCTGTGAATGGGCAAAGACGATCGAAAATAAAAAAAAATAATAAATAAAATATGAAGTATTAGAGTAAAAAGAATAAACTCTTAATAAACATCCGAACAGAGACGTTTTTATTCACAATAAATAATTCACAATCAACTTCTTGGAGGATGACGAAAAACCATATATATAAGAATACATATATACGATTATAGGTATGATAATTCATACCATAAATAAAATATAGTTCTTTATTTATTTTCTACACCTTATTCTAAAAATAAAATGAAAATTTTTCTCTTTTACAATTTTAAATAATTTTCTTATATAGCACTTAAACTCACACAAAAGATAATAGTCGCTACTTGTTTTCCATTTTTTTTATTTTTTCAATTAAAAGAATTATTTTGCGGCTTGTTTCAAACTTCTTTGCATCATAATTATATAAGCAAAAATCATTTATTTTATGTTATACTAGCATTTGCCCGCAGCTCCGCCCGCGTGGACTACGATATTTAGACCGTTTTAGAAGCGTTCGTGACGTTTATTCATATTTTTCCCACACGATTATTTTAAATGACCTATTATTTAGAGATTAAACTGTATATCTGGTTCTATACAACCAACAATTTCATAACAATCAGTTAAACGATACGGAAGTCGGTACATTGCAGCGCCACCTGCTGGTTAGTTACGTCAATGGGGATACCATAATCATTTTGTCCTTAAAAAAATATATATACATAATGATTTTCATGACAATCGGTTGAAGGAAGGAAAAGTCGATACAGCGGAGCTCCGCCTGGTGGCGAGCTACGTCAATGGGGATAGCATAAAAACCTTCTCCGTGAAAAAATACATGTACATACCAATTTTCATAATGATCGGTCAAATAGTTTCTGAGTCTATCGATTTCATAATATACACATCCTCCTTTATATATATAGATGTCAGAAATTATTTATTTTATTTCCTCTCACCAGCACTGACAGCGTACAATAGTACAGCTGCGTAATGGCCGGCCCTCTGGAAACATTTATTAGCCAGCTCCAAGTCCGACATACCAGCGGCGCAGCCCAGCCTGGACCACGAGCCCGGAGTGTTCAAAGCTGCTGCTGACTCTTCAGCTATTGTTAGATTGCCTGCAACGAAATTGGTGCTATGCAACACTTATAGACCATCAATGCATGATTAGAAAATATTGATATACTTATTTATTATAATTTATATGTCAATTTCTTTAGGGGCAAACGATCTTGCATGTCACGAAAGAGCTCCATATTCGTCACCCATGGACACTCGCGACACCAGAGCATTCATTAGTACGTCACCGACATTTTGAGAGGGAGAAAGAATAGGATATTTCCTGATCGAGGAGGGAGTGGGCCACCGGAGCTCTCACTTACTGGACGAAATGCAACAACAGCTATTACTTCAGGTATGTATTCTTCGAGATTGTGGTATCTCACCTGTCGATCTGACCCAGTTTCTTGCTGCAGCCGAATCTTCAAAACTTCCACTCTCCTCCAACCATCGACTCGACCCCCTCCATTAGATACCATATTCCCTTCCAAGAGGCCGGCAACAAGTTGCGAGTCTCCATGGGCGGCGTTGATTATTTACATTCCGATGGCTCGCCCGCTCGTTTCTAGAGTATGCTATTGAAAAATGTATTAAAAAACTCGAAAAAGATCTGTATGTGAATTAATGATGTCGCTTGTAAATTTATATAACCAATTAGTGATTTGATCTTTAATTCTTATTAAGTTTATGATATTTTAGTCTTATTTGTGATTCGTCTATGGTTTAAGCAGATAGTGCATAGAATAGGGTAGTCTTTGAAATGGGAGGGTCGTTTTGCGTTGTGGCGGATTATACGATCGAGCCGCCGCATACGCACTCCCATTGCATAGAGATTAAAAACATTCTAGAAAAAAAAGTGGTGCGTGTTAACTTCGACGCGCAACTGGAGTTAACACGTTAAGAACGATTGTACTGAAATACACAATAGACGAAGGGGGTAAATAAGAAAGACTATATATACTTCTATTAATACTATTTATTTGATAAAATACATAAAATAGAATTTGAAACTTCCAAAATTTCACATTAAACGATTGATAACAATGGCAGCAACGTTTAATACCATATGCATTGAATATCCAACATATACGCATTAAAAATAACGCATTTACAAATGAGCAACTGAACAGAATTGCACGCGTTGAGCATAAGATGCGCGAATGCGTTGCGCGGAGGAGTAACATAACGAATTCACTTTTTATTAACACTCGGTTTCGATACTCACCTAATTCGCGTATCACGAGCCATATATGAAATCAATCTTTAAGGAGTAAAGTCCAGAAAAGTTTTTCCGAATATAGATATGCACTACTGGACTTGGGAATTAGAAAATAACAAATCGCAGTATAATTAAGGCAGAGACAAATGATAATTGAATTAACGACCATGCGAACCGTTTTGAAAAAATAACATATTTCTATTTAATTAAATTATTAATGCAACATTTTTAATGCAACTTTATAAAAAGAAACATGTATAATGTCCGACAGTAATAGGGCTCACCTATAGAGAGCGCCAGCTCGAAGCGGTGTTCGAGCTCCGTGGACAACGCTAATGCTTCTTGCTTGAAACCCTAAAAAAATACCCACTTGTCAAGATTTCTAAAAAAAAAATATACTCTAAGATACGGGGTTTCTCTAGTACTAGGCTAAAGAAATTAAAAATTAAGAATATAATATATCCAGTTTTCCAAAAAGGACATTAGAATTTGGTTATCTATTTTTTTGCATAATAGAGTTTTATACGTATGCCAGAGAAGTAAGAGCTGATTTTATCTATTGAAGCGTTTACATCCTGCGTCGTTATATGGCGGAGGCGCTATAGTCGCGTGCTCATTACTCGCACCCGAGGGAAGTCGACGACGCCCAAGCGACGCTAGCGACGCACAACTGCGGCCAATCCAAAATCTTCCGTGTCTCTCAGAAGAGTTCAAAGGATGTGTGCGATTAAGTTTTGATCGACATTACGATGGGTTGTCTCAGTTCAACAGTGTTCAATTCGGAAGACAGGATGCGGATTCTCTCTTCACCGCCATGTCTGACCAGCAAGAGAGCATTGGTCTTATATGTTTTGCATGTATATCGATACACTATACCATCAATAATTAACAGCGCTATTATTGCATGCCTTAAGCGCGAGCGTAGGTATGCTTCTACTGTCGCCTGAAAATCCCGTCTACACTGCGTGTGACCATGATAACTAAAAAAACTATTTAACTTTTAAACTTAATTTCTTTTTCAATCTCATCACTAATCGATTGGGAATAACTGTATTGAAAATCACAGCTTGATATAGTACAGATTAGCTGTAATTTAATGTTTTAACTGGCAGTTATTCATGTCTTGATCTGCCATTTCGCTTAAATATCTAAAATAGAGGTTGAGATCAATGTTTTATATTATAACCACCATCTGTTATCAATTACAAAAATAAAGTAGTTAATTTTTATAATTCACAACAGATGGCGGTAGTAATAAAAAAACATTCTCGTTAAAAGTGAAAAAAAATCGTGCATTAAACTACACATATAATTTTGCATTATAATGTCTAATAAATATGAAAAAATTACTTATCCTTTTTTTTGATTCAAGTTTACTATAAAACTATTTGAAAATCAAAAATAAAAAAAGAGGATGTTTGGTATGAAAAGCTCATATGTTATCATAAACCTCTAATTTAAATAACATACGTATGGCACGAGCGCTTAAGGCATGCACATTTGGGTTTACCAAATTTTTTTCTATTTTTTCGTGACTTCTACCGCCGTCGGCAATCAGCGCTGATGTTGACGCGAGCAATGTCATATCGAGCCATCGGTCATAAACAACCGAAGGTCGAAGCAAGAAAGGCAATTTAATTGATAATGAAGCCAGTTGATCAGTTATAAATTTACTGTATGCCATATTCAATAGGCTTTTTGTTTCATCCATTGCAATTGGTATAGATTTTGCATTAGCATGTTTATGGTCAGAATCGTAACTATCGCAGAAGTTCTTTTAGAAATAAATACCTATAGAATAACATCTATGAAGCGTACACGAAAATTCCAAGTTTATTTTTATTTTGCTACCGTTTGCCTATATTCATCACCAAAACTTTATTTAGTAAGAAAACTATCCAACAATCATAAAAGAAAGAAACAAACTCCAACATTTACCTGATCGTCTAAGAAATGTGCGACCGAGGATTTCCATTTTTCTGGAATTCTATGCAAAAGCTTTCTAGAAGTCTCCATATCCCGTTTCAGTACAGCTGCCTCGTAGTCCAACACCGGGAGAGGTATGTAATAAGATAGCACGTTCGATTCTCTGTCGCACAAGTACAGTCTGCAATAATACATGAAAGATAACTAACCAATAGAGTAAAAATAAACAATCGACAGATATGAGAGTCGTGCTAAAATTAGATAGATATTAAAAAAAAATGTTTAAAAAGGTAAGTGGTAAAGGTAAATAATCTAGTAGTTAATAGCTCAAATAATTCAAACTCACTATGTCATGCTTTTATAGGATTTTCGAAAGATAAATGACTATGCGAGTTGCGAGAGTGGAGTCGGTCACCGCCGCCCATGGACACACGCGACTCTAGCCACAAGTACGATCCCGGCCTCTTGGGTAGGAATAGAATATCTGATGGAAAAGAAATGGGCTGATGGAGGGGAGAGTAGATCACAAGAACTCTCACTCACTAGACGAAAAACAACAACAGAAGCTGCTAATTCACGTATATAATCTGTGAGAGCGTGGTGGTATCTCACCGGCGCATTTTCGTGCTACCTCAATAATATATACTAAATTCACTATAAATAGAATTTTGTTTCTATTTTATAAATTATAAAAAAATCATTATTCCATGGCCAAAGTAGTAGGATATAACACCGAGACTAAGTTACCTGTTCTTTTCATTGACATATCCCAATATGTAAGCTTCTTTGTCCAACCGCGCCACGTTGTGGGTGGCGCCCTCTATGCAAGCTCTTATTTCTAGATTGCAGTCCGTGTAAATAAAGGAATTGTTGATCCACAGGCCGCTGTTAACAGATTCCTTGATCTCAGCCAAAAGCTAATGGGAGACGTAATGATATTTCAGATAACCATAAAATATAAATTTTAATGCAATGTAGATTTCAATTTTTTTTTTTAGAGTTTAATCATTTCCATCGGTCCATTCAAGTGACATTTCTACGTAGATGATTTGTAGCTATCAAAGTTTTTCCATACCAGCCCGACAGTCTACGCATCGATGGTTTTTCTCATAAGTACTATTTATTTTTTCACTACTTCAACAAGGGTGTTTACATTTTATTTTACATATGTAAAATGATATGATTACCAATTATAGATGTAACAACATTCATTGTCAACCAACTGAAGACCAACCAACCATATAAGGTTTAATCATCAGAATTATTGTGAATATTTGCTAACAAAATTAAGTAAAGAATGAAAAGAGAACAAGAAATTAAATAAAAAAAAATGATGAAGAAAGATAGAAGAAGAAAGAAAAAATACAAATTCTTCTAGTGAGATTGCGAAAAAATGCATAAATTTAAATAAACATAAATGTACCTAATATATCTATTTATGTTAGAGGTTTGTAAACTGATTTCACAAAATTTCTCTTACATAATTTTTATAGAATTTTTCAACCATTGAGTTTTTTTTCATTTTCAAAAAAAAAACTCAAAGTAAATATGCAAATCATTAAGTTTAAAAGTGTTCAGCTCTCTCCTTTAATAATGGCTTTGATATTAACATATTTTTATCCAAATTTTTTTAATCATATAAAATAAATCTTATCTTTTTTAATATGAAAATTCCGAAATTTTGTAAAATTTTAATAAAAAAGCAACTACTTCAGCCTGTATTTCTGAATCTGCTATAGCGTATCCATCTTTCTAATTACTTCATACCTATTATATTCTAATCGATCATTTTAGTTTGTACTCACCTCAAAAACTATTTCGTCTTGATATTTTACCATGAGTATGTAAAAACTTTTTTCAGCTTTCAGACAAACCCGCTCACCATCCGCCGACCAATAAACGCTTTGCGGCGCGACCTCAATTCTGTGGATAAGCATGAAAATATTCAAGGGTGAAATGATAATTCTCCTAATGTGACGACTTTTGTCCACCTTAAACTACTTCACAAATGTATACAATTAATATTAATTATATTACATGCATACAGACGCTTGCATTAAAACAAATTTTCAAGGACAAGTTATGTCTGTAAGAAAATGAATCATCCCTTCCATATCTGAATCAATCACCACACTAATCTATGGAAGTTTGTAATTTTTATAAATCAAATTTATATAGTGTTGAGGATCGATTTCCACTTCATCAGAAACAAATGTCATAGTTAAGATGCGCGGGCAACCGAGCTTCGCACGGCATCTTTCCAATTCGTCGCGAGAATATGATAACTTCAGACGGGAAAAATGGCTTATGTTTATTACCAACAATAACAATTGCGATACATAGTACACAATATACATACAGCGGCAATATTTTTTCGCCAAACATCAACGTGTGGAATATATTTCAACAGTTCTTTTAAAAACACATTAAGGTTGTAAGGGGCCATCCATAAATTACGTCTCACAAAGTCAACGGAATGTGTCAAAGCGCGACAAAGAGCAGGTTAAAAGCTTTGTGACGTCATCAAATCAGAAATACAAAAACCAAAAAAGGTTTATGTCTTTTGTTTTGTCCAATATTTAAAGAATTTTGAACAAAAAAAATTATAAAAACTGCTGTCTTCATTTACGTGTGACCGCCTGTGACAAGAATGAGGGGGTCAAAAACCTTATGATTTATGTGACGTAATTTATGGATGGCCCCTAAGCAATTTTTTTTGATTAATTGAATATTTTCTGAAATAATCGCTTCCAAAATAGCAGAAATTGGTTATATTTTTACCCCTTCATTTTCTAAAAGATAACGCTTAATAAATACTTTCAACGAAAATCATTTTGAACATCAGATATACTGTTTTTGAGTTATTGCCGAAAAACTGCACTTCTCAACAAAAGGACGTAAGTGCTATGAACATACGCTCTTTAGCTGGTACACCTTAGTCTACACTAGTTTAAGATTAATAGTTAATATACCTACTTATTTCTGTAGTCGTAGGCAACTAACGTACCTATTATGTGTGGGAAACATGAAAAAATGTGTAACAACGTAGTTTTAGGACGCTACAGTGAGCATCATCAGACACTTTTTAAACGGTTTTTTTTTTTAATTTCATTACATAAAAAAAAACAAACTTAAGTACTCCACTGGCTTTGCTTATTTTATTTTTATTATTTTGTTTTCTAAAAGAGCTGAGTAATGGCGGGTGGAGGGAAATGAAAAAAAATGCGATTTGTAAATTTTAACCCACAAATTGTTCATAATATTAAGTTATCTGTTAAAAGTTACGATTAATTTAGCACTCAGAGTTTTTATCATTTGATGCAACTGGTCCAAATAAATACAAATTTATTTGTCTGTGCATGTCGGTTAAACTATGTCTTCTATAGTAACATAAATAAATGGACAATTATGAAATATAAATAATTGTTTGACAGACACACAAACAATTAAAAATAATGAAATTTTGATAGTCAATCTATAATGTTGTATTGTTATTTGGCAATAATTTTAAAAATTAAAAAAAAAATATTTAAAAATTACTTAATAAATAAAAAATATTTAACTTTTATTGTCAAGAAAATATGAATATATATATATATAATTAATAGAAATACTTACGCATTGACAACTTCCATTTTCTCCCACTCATAAAACGACAAAACGTCAGTTTTAACACCAAGCAGTCGGCCGCCAAATATTTCTGAACAGGGAAATATGAATATAAAAAATACAATCCCAATAGCTCACACACAGATTAGTCTTAACACCGACTTGGATCACGTGGACCGGTAACACATTGCTATTTCTGGCTTCGTTTCCCATATACTATAGACGAATTGTGGTATCGCATTATTTGACATAGGATGAAACCATTTATGGTGTACAAATATAACCATAAATGAAAGAAAATAAGAATATAAAACATATGAATCCATAATAATTATAGAATATAGATATGATTCTGTTTTTCTAACTTCAAATCAATACCATAACTTAAAACCAAACCACACGTCAATCTTCGCCGTGATATCTATCAAATGTGACCATCTTTTTGCCTGCTCTGAAATGTTGTCTGCGTTATTCACGCCATAAATTTGTCTGTTAATTTATGATAATAGAAATAAAATTGTCGATTTACTTTGACTTAATCTACATTACAGATTACATAATCCGCATGCTCCTTTTAAGTATATAACTATGTGTCAACTATTAGTATACGTTAGGGATATTGGCAATTGTGATATTAAATTTATTGTTACAAATGTCCATATCCCTAAGATTACGTATATTTAAAATGTTTAGTTTTTAAAAGTTAGCAGTTAATCATCGCAAATGAGAGTCTAAAGTACTCTGCTGTTAGCCGGATAACAATAATTAAATTATTTATGTACAGTACAACGCACGAAACTTTGCCGCTCCGAATTTCCTGCGAATGACGTAATGCGCAGGTTTAACCGACCCTTCCTTCTTCTCCCCCGCGTGCCAATTTTCCGCCACTGCGACGCTTTCATGACTAACTTCACAGCGGCAGAGTTTCGCGTGTTGTACTGTATATGAAAACGACTCGGTAGAATCAGCCGCTTGGCGAAAATACCAGTATAGATTTTGTGATAATTTTCGGTATTACTGATTGAAAGCTATTAATTTCTGAACGTAACCACAAACACAAAGACAGTTCAATTGTCACGTATGGTCAACTGAGTGGGAAAAGCAGGTATTCACGATATATCGCAATTACCTTACTTCTGACCAGAGAGGCATGACGGATGGGATGTGAAGCGAGCTGACGTGTTGATCTCGTAACATTTTCAATTTTAAATTCAGTTAGAGCTGAGAATTTTTACACAATTTTATAATGACATTTATCGAATTGGAGGTATACAGGTTTTTGTAAGCGCTATAAAAGATTTTCTTTCACGAGCCCGGCTACCAATCAATAAATATGGCCTGGCGATAAAATCAAGATATGCATAGGTCTTTTTTTTCTGCATATATGTAAACATAGTTAAATAAATTCTCGCGCAAATTATTTAACTCACCTTCGACGTTATTCGCTTTTATCGTCGCGTGTTTAACGAAGTTCACGTAGATGGCAACACTTCTGGAATCGTCGAGTACGGCGAAGGTCATGCCGTCACCCCAGACGAACTGTTTGGCCCTTCCGAAGCATTTGGTCCTCAACGCCAACGACGTGTACACTACGTATTCTTCTCCATCGCAGACGGCCAGGAATCTACCGTTTCGGCTGTGACAGATGTGCTGCGGGTAGATTTCGCAGGTGCCCATATCTTTTTCTACCAGGTGTAGAATATCACCATCTTTCTCGGCCACTGGAAGTCATAAAATTTCATTACAGCACAATATTCATTTATATTCACATTTTTGTGCCAAAATTTTTAACTTTTCCTTCATAAATAAGTCCTAAATCTATTAGGATTTGGTAGGAATTACATAATTAGACTATGTTAATTATTTGTAATATCATTAGAACCAGTGATAATGTTAGAAATAATTATTTCTCAAGATATAACATTTGACACTGAATCAGATTAAATAGTTAAAAAAATAATGCATTTCAGATAGTGGAATATCATTAATGATCATTTTCAGAAATTCAATGCATTTTCGTTTGTATTTTGACAATTTGGGAAACAACTATAAAATTAGTTTTATATAATTACAATACAACACAATTTTCGCATATAAGTTCATGTAGGTATTTACTAATAATTTAATATTATGCAACAATTTCATTAATTAATCATAATACTAATATGTAAATACATAATGATGTCTTTCAAAATAATACATTAAAACTAGGATATGTCTACACTGTATTTATTTTTAATATTGATTAATTATTATCACACTAAGAGGCATTTCGTATGCCAACATCATTACAAAAAATGTAGTACATTTAATACCTTACAGATTGGCTATGGAGTAACTAATTTACGTCCAAAATCTGAATCAATCGACCACTTTGTGTGTAAAATGTATATGTAAAAAACAGTGCCAATTTCCACAATAATGGGGTTATTAGAAGCGGCAATTCAAATATTTGCTATCATTTTCAATAGAATTTATATCTATTCAAGGCATCAATATAATTACATAATATTCCATTTATGACTGGCCTGCACGCCCTGAGGATCTGTCCGTGTGGATTTAAAACGAGCTCCTACATCTTTCACGTCACCTGATGACGCTGCATCCATCACGGTTCTGATACTGGGGGCTGTTCTCGACCCGACCTAAACGCCTATTTCAGTCTCGCGCTCGATTTCAATCCTGATTTCACACTTCATTTGATTCTGATCAAATTATCCCGTTTGTAAAGGCTTTTCAATTTTCACGCAGGAACCTTAAATATATCCGAAGATAAAAAGTATCCCATGTATACCAGTAAACTCGTCTACGTTCAATTGAAATTCCGGTCGAATTGGATTAGTTGTGTCGAAAAGTTACGGCGGATGAACAGATAAACAGACAAAGAAACTAAAAGGATTGTTTAGATGCTTGAACATATAAATGAAACTATGAACTTAAAAAATGCAGTTGTTTTGAAATCACAGACAGGCACTTCTAATGTACAATTCTGTAATTTTTCTGTTAGATTATTTACAACTGAGCACTACACAGAATAATAAATAACAATGTGCACCAACAGTTAAATTACATAAATGAGATTTTGTAAAAATATACAGGATTCTATGCCAACGTAATTATGGTAGGCGCATACAAGACCATAGCTCACCTAGCTATCTCATTCGAGTATAGACTACAGAGTAGTGGCAGATCAATGGTTATGTGTGAACCAGAAGGTATTGGGTTCGATCCTGACCATGACGGAATTGATCGATGAGTTTTTAACTTAAGTCAAAACATACCACACACTCGGTGGCTTGGACAGCGCGTGAGGTAGTCGGACGTTGCCATCGCATTGGTAATGATATTCAATGATGCACAAGCAGGCCCCAACCCACAATAAGTCAGAGTGGGGGGGCTTGACTTAAGGTCCAAGCCCTTAATCTGAAGTCAAAAAATTGTGGTAGGGTGTGCTTCAGCCGTGTGCTGATTTAGTCTTAAATAACACAATGATGTATACTGATTTCATCCTTTTGTACTGCCAAATTAAATGTAAATTTATTGTCATCGCTAATTTGGTAGGTATATTAAAATATATTTCTTATAATTTTGTATACCTACCAAACATAATTATTTTTCACACTACTTACACAATTATTGAATTTTACACATATATTTTTATCACTCAAAATAATCTTTTTACACATTTTCCCAGCACAAGACCGCTTATTAGCATGTATTAATTTTATTGATAAGTTCCACTATGCACTTCTCTGATAGACGACTGATAGGTAGCGAATATGATATCTTATTTAGATTTGGTAAGAGTTGTATACTTTTATTCGCATGTTATAAATATTACAACTTCTATTAGATTAAGATTTGAGTTATAGAGATAGGCATCTTAAACATTCAAGATGTCTCCTGTTGAATGAATACAGTTAGCACAACTGGCGCTAGTGAGATGCCATTACTCAGTAATTGCCTGTCGAATTCAAAATATTTATCATGCCATTATTGTATTGAAAGAACTATTGTTATTAAAAAAATAATTATCTCTCATACATAAAAAATGATTGACACAAAACACTGTAGTAATTCTATTGAAGGTCACGCTTAGAGATAGACGATAGGCCAAAATTTTTATTAATATGGCATGGAATCTTTATGTCATATATGTCAATTTTCTATGACCATGATCATCTAAAAAAATATTTACTCTCGGAGATGGTCTTCACGTTGACTTGTCGGATTTCTGAATGCCTCGAGGAGACAATCTTTCCACTGTTTGCATCCATCGATACTGAAGGTCGGTCTTTGCCTATCTTGATAACAATCACACCTTCATCATATCTGAAAAATTAGGATGCGTCATCATGTCAAACGGAGATGATTTAACAAATATGTATGTTCAAAGAGTTTGAAGGTTATATCAAAATATTTTCAATGATGGAAAATGTGACCAGTACACAAAACAAAAACTGTGAGATGGTGTTCATCATTTTTGCATTGAAAAAGATAGTTTATTGTGTACTAGCTTTCGCTCGCAGCTTTGTCGGCATTGATATAGAATGTGTTCCATTAGACTGATTGATCTCGCTCCAATCCCAATCTAATTTCAGTTTCTGATGCTGGTCCCAGTAGCATTTCTGATTTTGATCACAGTGAGTTTTTGATACTAGTCCCGGTCTCGCACAGCACAGAAATGTTAACGGGACCAACATCAGAAACTGAAATGAGATTGGGGATACATATATATATATATATATATATATATATATATATATATATATATATATATATATATATATATATGTATATGTATGGTAAACTGAAAATGAACGTTATTATAAAGCCACATGGACTGAGATATGAGCAAAAGCAAATATAAAGGCATAGTATGTATAAATCAAACATTTGAAAAGTTATCACAAAATCATTACATCCGAATTAAAAAAGATATCAATAATCAATATTGGGTAAGTCAAAAATAAAGAAAAGAAATAGATATTTATAATAGGTTTTAGATTGAGGCATATAACCAAACTAAGTTGTGATTTTAATTACAAAAACTCGTAGAAGTTTTGATTGATAATATGCGAACCAGTTTTCACAGCTCTTTGCAGTTTATAAGATAATGGAGAATTTTAAAATGAATTCATAACTTTTATTATTATTATTTTTAATTAATGAGCATTAAAACTGTATCTTAAACGCTCCGTCGCATAGTGCTAAAATCCATGACAGAAGGATTGACAAAGAATGGAATGATTTTTAAAAATACCCAATGATAACATCATTGTTTTTGTCTGTAGCGCAAATAGTCCAAGCCCGTTCGTATCCATAGTTATGACTTGAATCCAGGTGGAATGTGGAGGTGTTCCATATCTTCATATTGCCATCTTCGGAAGCTGACAGCAGCAGAGGCAGAGTGGGATGGAAGAGTACAAATGTTACGTTATAATTGTGCTCTGCGAAAAAAAAAAATCTGCACTATAACATTACTTTGTCTTTTTATTTAAGTTCGACTGTAAATTAATGTTTCATATAAAATATATATTTATATTTTAATTATCGGAACAAGTAAAATTAAATAACAATTTCAATTTTAAATTATTTTTTAATAAACTTTTGATCTATCTATGTAAGTACCATATATCCATATAGGTTAAATGCTTTGAAATATTGCCAGCTTATATAAAAATGTAAGCTTTATACTAACTTCGTCAAAATATATATAAAAATGGCAATATGAATTCAAATACAATCATATTTGTACAAAAAAAAAACTGAATTTACCACTACACGAAATGAATTTGAATAAAGTGCTTCATCTAGCAAAGAAGTACAGTAAATACCTTGTAATGTATGGACACATGTTCTGTTCTGATAATCCCACACCTTGATGGTACAATCATCTGCCCCGCTGACTATGTACGGCTTGTCTTTAGTATGACAGAAATGGACACTGTTCACCCCTTTCTCATGGCCGGACAGCGTGAAGTTAGGATCTGTGTTGCCTACATTCCAAACCTGAAGAGTTTAATTGAATTTGGAAAACAAGAACCATACAAGGTAGGAGTCTGTCTCCTACATCCAAGGTTCTATATAGATGGAGGAAATGAGATAAAATTTGCAAATGTGCTTAATTTAAATCGGAGGGTTGTTCAACATTAAATAAAAAAAAAATCTGTACCAAGGTTGACCCTGCAGACCATTCCTGAAACTTTCCACTGTGATCTTTATTGATGTATTTTAGAGCAGCTTGAGTTTTAAATATGAGTTTTTAGAGTCTATGAGTTTTTGAGCCCAAAATTTTTTGATATCGGTTGTTCCTTCAGGCCATCCCCGATCAACTTCTTTACTATTTTCGAGCTTAAAGTGTTAAAAATAAAGGAGCAGCAAAATATTGAGGTCATCATGCTGAAATGTTCGTTTTTGATGCTTTTACAAGCTATCCGAGCAGAAAAATATAGTTCTAATGTGTTTTGAGCTCTTACAATTCAGAAATTAATATGTATTAAAAAAAAACTTCTTTTTTTAATATTTTAACTACAATATCTTTGGAAAAAAGTTGTTTGATTTTGATCTACTTTATGGCATTCGACGCAGTTTTTTAAACAGAAAAAGATGACCGAGTACAAAAATTGAAAAATATATATATTTCGACTTTTTCATTAACCATATCTCTCAAATGAAGTAACCGATATTGATGCAATTTGCGACTTTCGACGCTCTTTTTTAAAAATAATAACTGGTTAGATTTTAGAATTTATCAGTAGAGAAGTTTAAAAAATATTCTAAAAAAAGAATAATATTTTTCCAATATCTCTTAAATAAAAATCGATTTTGATGAATCAACAAATGTTGGTTTTTTAGAACTGAATAAATTTTTGAATATAACGGTAAAACGATTTACAAAATATTGTAAAAACACACTTGAAAAATTTTTACTCCAAAAATATCTCTTGAACAAATCAACCCATTTTATGAAGTTTGCGGAAATTGGTGCAACTGTTTGGGGAAAAGAGCTGATAAGATTTTGGTATCGATCCGTAAAGTGGTCTAAAAGTTATTAAAAAAAAAAACATTTTTCAGAAAACTATTTTTGAGATTCTTTAAAATCTACAAGGCGAAACTAGTTTGAAGTTTGAGGAAGTCTGAATTGAGTACATTCCTTTCGAATATCGTAAACTGCATTTTGATCCGTTAATCCATTCAAAAGTTATGAGAGGTTTACAAACACACATATGCACACACACATACAGACCCATACAGACATACAAACATAACTCGGAAAATGGTCAAAATAGATTCTTAGAACCCTAAAGCGTCACGATCTGGTGCAAAATCGATTTTTGAAAATTGGACTAAAATCTTTCCAATTTTTATGGAAGTTTTTCAATTTTCATAGCGAAAATTAAAAAAAAATAATAATATGGGCCCTAATACATTAAAATTGACATTCATGCTTATTTGGGCCTGTAAGTAGATTGTTAATATTGACAATTGAAAACTGTGGAAATTTCAAAAAGTTGTAAAAGTTGCAATCAGACTTAACAATAGACTGGGAGACATTATGAAACTATAAGAGTTTCTTTTTTCACCACTGGCTATAGAACCCTGAAATGATAATATCGTATTATCTCTGACCCTGTTCCATATTTAGGTAATTCCTGATCCATACTTAGGTAACCAAAAAAAATGTCAAAGAGTTACCTTCAAGGTTCTATCTAAGCTGGCACTTGCAAACATGGTGTCATCTTTTGGATTGAAAATAACTTGCATTACATAATGCGCATGCGCCTCATACGTCTGTATGCAGCACCAGTCTTTGGACCAATCCCAGAGTTTTATTACCAAATCATCTGCAAAGGCAATAGTACGTTAGCGGTAACATGTTGTTACCATGTAAAAACATATTTATGGTTAATTTAATGCATATCCATCGGCACTCCTGAATATATTTTGTATCTTGTATTCATAAAACATAATGTCTTACTGCTGAACATCGATCTATTCCAAGACAGTATTTAGTATTACACCGTATTCATTACTAAAGAAACATGTTTTTTAAAATGTTTTTACGTAACAAACCTTGATTATTACATGAACAAACAAATCTCTACTTATTAAGTTGTCGATGACTTTTTAAAAGTACATAATTAACATCCACATCATTATTATATCCTGACAGACAATATCTTTGACGTGTCTGAAAAGTTAGCATTACGAACAGTTTCTGTTTACCCTAGGCTGTCATTTATTAGATGTAAGTGGTAATAATAAGGTTATGCTGTTCAATGAATATATTAAATGGCCCCATTATAAACTTTAATGCAGTACTGTAAGCCCCAGCTGTTGGCTGATTTGTAAGTCGCAATTGGTAGGCGCACATTTTTTTTTAATATGCAGTTAAATTACTTCAATACACCATAATAGGTGGATGTATTGAACGATTTAATAAATATTTGTATGGTGCTGTTGAAAAATAAAGAATTTGTCAAATACAAGTAAAGATCGAAATAAATATAAAATACAATTTATTAATAAGCTAATTTGAACTATGAATATTAAAAAAATAATCTTTAATTATCACTTCTATATTACAAACTATAAATAAATCGCTCACCGATCAAATTATGCAATATGAATATAAGACAAAACAAATGAAACCATCATCCCCCCTTTATTGATAAATAATAAATTGATATTAAAAAAATATAAATATTTTTTACCACCTCAACTGAGTATATAGCTCTTGATCGGGTGAACGACAATACATCTGATGTAGTCCGAATGAGCCAAGAAGGTGTGAATGTTAGCTAAAGTCTGGTAGTTGAAGACATGGATCATCGCATCATCACAGCCAAAGACAAGCCAGGACTGACGAGCAATGAACTTGGCCGTACGAACTGGCAGTTCACAGGCCTGCAAAATTGTTATGATTAATATGTCAAAAATGTATCATATATATTTTTTTATACTGTTGAAAAATAATACATTTGTATATATAAGTTGTAGCAAATTATTATTAAATATTCCAAAGAAGATTTCCCATTATAAAAGTAATAGTATTCATTTACAGCTATGATCAGCCTTGATTATTGTGATTTTTCAAAATTTATAATTTTTATTTTAATTTATTCTTAATTTCAGAATATCACAATTAAATATATTATAATCACATGTATATATAAAATATAATGATATTACAACATTCTCTTACTAATCCACTGCTCGAGTCTGACAAATACTATAACATACTATTTTTTTTTTTTTTTGTGAATGGAAATGATTTTATAAATTGCATAATCCATTGTCTATGCATATTACAAATGTAGATCTACACTCCACTGCACAATCATAGGTAACTCAGATAAAGGTATATTCCGACAAAAACAAGCCGAATTAGACCAATTTGTCCAAACCTGACTAATAATTAAAGCTACATTCTTGTTGATTTTTAACTACAGCAACATAGCAATCATAAATTCTGATATTTGTGCAATATTTTTTACAATGGCAAGTTATCATGAGAGTATTGTATAGAATACTGTCTTATTAATTAATAATCTACTTTATATTAAGTTACAATCCAATTCATTGACATTACATTATTACACCCATAATAAAAAATGAAAAAAAGACTTTTGAAGACTGTAATAAAAAAAAAAACACGAAATTAATACCATTGGATGGACAGTTGTAAAATGTAGCTTCAATAGGATATTTACTAAGTATCCAAATCATTTATAATTTTTTAATTGGACACTATGTAAGTTGTGTGCACCAGTATTCCACATTAAATTCAGTATCTTCCCTACAAAGACAGTTTAAGAACATAACAAGTCAATCTACAGGATTAATTACTCGATGATATTAAGCACAGTATAGTGAGAGCTTTTGTTTGGTATCAGATGTATTTCGTTTGTTAATTTAACATAAAATTATATTTCAGTGAGGGCTGGTCAGTTAGGGTTCACACATCCTGAGGGTATTCTTTGATATGTTATTAAAGCGATATTATTAAAACGCAATAAACAGCTCGAGAAGTTCTTCTTGGAATTGTATTTTTATTAGAAAATGTAATTCTACAGAAAATTGATTGTCCATTTGTAATACACAAATAAACAAAATTTACCAAAGAAAACAAGAGTATAATTAGAAAATTCTACCTGAAAACTGTTAATGATCTTCTCAAGTTTGCTATCCCAGATGATCACTTCTCCTGTGTATACGCACTGAGAATCCAATTTTCGGTGGGATGAATGTCGACGCATTTCACGGCGCTTCTGTTACATGCTACACGTTCCACCATCATCTTTGGAGCCTAGCATCGACAAATTTAATTTTTCCGACTTTTCTTTATAATAAATGCATAATTAGTGATTTTTTTGATAAAATTATTGCAAGATTTTAAATTGCATCTACTAATATGTTTTCAATTGCCACTTAAGAATAAACTTAAAATAATTGTTGATTCCAATAAGTCAATGAGAGTGAAAAAAAGACTCATTTTCTAATTAATTTAAATAAGTACCTACTTATATATCACATTCAAACTTTATAACATAAAAATTGAACAAACAAAATTAAAATGAAAGAAAATTAACAGAGAAATAATCATAAAATAATCTCTTGAAATAATTAAAAATGGAATAAAGTAGCTATAAAAATTGTATTTTTTATCTACCCACTTCCAAAATTTTAAAAGAAATAGTAACATAAAAACCTACTTCATTTAAAATATTGACAAAAATGTATAGTTAATTTTTTCAACAAAAAACATATAAAGATAATAAAATTCTTGTAAAAACCAATAAAAGTTAGAATAAATATTTTAGGAAATAAAATTTAAGATAGAATATTTACCATAATAATTGTTCTATGTATTTAAAACGTTAAAAAAAAAAGGTTTAACTTTTCTTGGCAGTGACTTCTTTCAACATCAAATAGGGGTCCGACAAAATTCTAAGAACTTAGAGTGAACAATGTAAATTTGTATACCATTACACATATTTTATTTCATTTTTATTACATTACTACTCGACTTATGCGACATAAACAAAGCAGCCAATTTAAAAAATACGGCAAGTAAGAGTGACGTTTTATTATTTAGGGTTGCAAGAATTAAGTAAAAAATTACCCATTATTATAAAAATTATACTTACCGCGCTTACATAAAATGAATTGATAGTCATTGGGCAGGTGTTTATCTACAAAATGTATACCCGTAACGATTTTGAGTTATATTTTCGAAGTAGAGACGATCTTCGAAAAACAATACAATATTTGCCATTAAGTTAAGCGAGTCATTTGAAGTGGAAGACAAAAGTATTTTTTTCTTAATACGATAGTACGGGTTTTTTATATAAATAAAATGTTTATTACAAAAAATACTTCTGTCAATATGAGGGAACTGTCGACTTTTTCTATCGTAAATATTCTTTGAATCATTTCAAAATAAGTAGAAAATATATTAAATTAAATCTTTAAAATATTTGTCCATTTCATAATCTTAACATAATCTAACAACAATACTTTTAAAAGTTAATAAAACAGCATATTTGAAATGAGAGTTTCACGTTTTAAAAATAAAATTAAAAGTGTTCTCAAGAACAAATTCCCTGTGATGTAGGAAAAATTGTTGGATAAGGTATTATTGTAACTCTGTGCTACCATATACATGAAAATCAAACAACACATTTTTTACACGTCATCATTTTTGTTAAAAGATTTCCTTTTTATTTTAGAAATAATTTAAAGTTATTAATAAATGGTGTAAACAATTTTTGTTTTGTTAACTTTCTGTATCAATATTTTACTTTCAGTAATATAATGTAATGTTGCGTTATCGATGCAAAGAAGAAAATAGATGATGTAATAATTACAACATATGACTACATATTTTGAATCCCTGAAGCGAACGGAGGGGTGTTATAAGTTTCACATACGTATCTGAGTATTGTGTATTGTGTATCTGTGTGTTTGTCTTGGCATTGTAGCTCCTAAACAGGTTCAATAGATTTTGATTTTGTATTTTTTGTTTGAAACATGACATGATCGACAATATAATTAGCTAAGATTCAAGAAAGTTTGTTCAGTACTTTAAAGATTATTAGCCCTTTTCTAGTTGATGAATGGATGTAAACATCTTCCATAAGTCTGATCAATTCAAAATTCGATATTCTGTTACTTCAATAACATTGGAATATAGTAAGTTTAAACTAATAATGCAACGTCACTTGGAATTCGCAGGATACCCGACTCCTCCACCATCTTTTAGCAGAGGTATTGTATTTGGGCTCATTGCAATGATATCAGTGAGTAGATTACTGATAGACAGACTAGCATCCGCTCGCGGTGTCGCTCGTGGACATATAATGAATTTCTTTATCTTGTACATGAACGGATTACGCTCTCAGTCATGGTTCCGATCGTTATCTTGTTCTCGATTCTAATCCCGTTCCTGCTCTACATGTCAATTTCTCTCTCATTCTCTCTCACACACTGTTTCGCTTTTGATAACGAATTGGTCTTGTTATAGGTAAATTTCAATTATGGTCCCTAAATACCCTGGCGCTGAATATAATATAAAGCACGGTGGTGTACGACACGAAACACAGGGTACAAACGTGAGAGGTGATTTAAAGGAACCTATCTTGTTAATGAATGATTATGTAGTATTTTATAAGAAAGAGTAAGGTACTGATTACAGTATGGTATATGGGTGCTGCAGTAGACTACAAAAACAAAAAATGGTGGAATACAATAAGAGCGTGTGATGCATTTTAATTTTATAGGAATTTCAAGTAGATTTGCTAAGTATTTTAAATTAAATATTAAAATACTTTTAAATAATAAAGTACGACAATTAGTACAAAATTATGATACGAAATCCTGCTTCTCAATCTTTGCTAGTCTGCTAAAGCTAATGTGTCAACAATTGTCTTTGGTGGAGTTCACAAATGACAAACCTCTACAAGTTTTTTATGCAATTTTCGGCCACGTAAGCTTAGCGTTAAATCGGTTTTTTCTACTATGATTGCTTGCGACTTATGAACGGTTGTCTGTCTATCATAGCGGGTCTTCAAGTAATAATATAAAGTTTAAAAAGCGGGAAATAAAATTAAGTTTAAATTTAAAAGATAAACTCTGACGAAAACGATAAATCCAAAAAGTAAAAAAAATTACAGATGGGCCCTATAAATTTAATATAAATAGTATTTTGGTCCAAGTGATGTCGCGTCGGGGAACCATTAAGTTGAAAAATATAATACCGAAATATAAATAAAAATAATAAAGCATGTATTTTAAATATAAATAAGCTACCTATAAGCAAAATAAATATCAAAATATCAGTGTCTGATTGTTGACTGTTAAGTCTAAGTTTCAATTAAGTGTCAGCGGTCCCCCGAGAAGATGTCGCTTGCATCAAAGTATTACCTATTACTTAAAGCGTCAAAACCTATTACTTTTTTCACTTTTACAAGTATTGCTTGCGTCAGATTTTTTTTAAATTTATAATTTAATTTGATAACCTTACACATTACCTAATTTAGATTACGCTGCCAGTAATCCGAGTTTCTTTCGCTATAAAGATCAGACTCGCGTGAAATTTATGCATTTAGGCTAACAGGATTATAATGCCGGCGTGATTAACATGATAATTTAATACCTATTGTAATATATATAGAATAGGAAATGTCAACATGCAATGAGGAACACAAATTCACTTATCCTTTTTAATAGAAGCCTTGCTGTTAATTACACAAATTCGATATGATTATTATACGTCTTTTTCTTATTATTTAATTAAGAATTACAGTCAATTGCTTACTGACTTACCTTTATTATTATTGAATTTATCAATAACTTTTATTTTCCACTACCTACTAAGAACTATTAACATTGCTGTTTATCAATGCCACTAACTGTAATGTAGACAATGATGTAATTAACATGTTCAGATGATAGTAATTACTATAATTGCTGTTGCTTGATCCAAGTGGATCTTAATTGATATTTCGGTTTTAATTAAAACCTTTATTTTAAATATGATCCCGATCTATTATCATTGACGGGATCAAAAAGATAGATCTCGGTCCAATTCCAAATTTCATTTCTTTAATATCTCATACTTATCTCCTCCTTTTTTTTTGCTGCCTCACCGAGACAATCAAACAAACAAATATGGCTGACAAAATAAAATAAAATAAAAGATTGTTACTAGTTTTATTGGCCTATTACAGACGTAGATTTTAAGTAACAATAAGTTTTACCAGGCACTCAATTTCAGCAAAACCGGTTTGAGCATTGTCAACTTATCAGAAGACGTATAGAAAATAGACATATATATCCTATGCTGTTTCAACTCAACTTTGGTATAGTTTTGTCTCAAAGAAGGTTTTGACATGCAAATGGCTAATATGATGGCTATACACAACACACGAGTCATCTAGGCGCTAAGAATAGTACGTGAACGCTATGCCACCAATGAAAGACCAAACGCTTCTATTAATGTAAATTAAATCAAATCAAAAATATCTTCATTCATGCGTAATGAAATCACACACGCAATGCGTCATTAGTGAATTCTTTTCGACATTATCACCCATTCCAAATGCTGATTCACCTTGAGAAGAATGGGCAAGAAACTCAAGGGTTGCTTTTTTGTACTGATCGATATAAAGTATTGAGCCATTAAAAATATCCTTTAACGAAATGTTTAAATTCTATAAAATGGCAAGTTTTGAATTTCAGCTGGGATCTTATTATAAAAGCGCACACACTGCCTCTTAAATGATTTGTTAATTTTGCTTAGACGGGTTTTATGAGCATCTAGTGTGAAAATAAAATGTTGGCATATATGCAAGACGTCATCATTTTATATATTTCTTTCGATATGATACACTAAAATTATTACAATTAACCCTTTAATTTACCTAATGCAACTGAATGTGTAATAAAATCCAGTCAAACAACATATTTCCTCACTAAAATAATCTGTAAAACGGTTGACCGTGCAGTCCGTACAAAATTGTTACTTGTTACAAAATTGTTAAATTATTTTTGAGTTTGAAGCCCAGGAAAATATATAAAGGTTTTTTTAGCTTTCCGAGTTGATAAATTTAGTTTTCTACATGTTTTCATTTTATTTTATCTTTTTTGGTAATGAAAGAACGAATAATTTGGGACAGAAGTGATATAACCCTTACGGCGAAATAACGGCTTTTCTGCCAGGGAAAAAACTCCGTATAGTGGGGAAAAATCATTCTTTCTTTGGAACGTTTACGTATACATGTTTATATTTATATTTAAACCGCCTTCAGGACGATATATAACAACGGTATTAATTTAAACCTTAAAATAATGAGATTCATACACATTAAGGACGGATCGAGGGGGGGGCATGGGGCCCATGACCTCCCGTTCACACACACACACACACACGCGAGCGCGCAAACACTCTTCGCAACGAGAATTTAATAATAAGATCCTATTCAATGGAAATCATTATTTTCTATAAGTTGAAAAAATCACCATTCCCTTCCACTGAACCCCTAAACTCGCGGTGTCTCGAATTACTTAGACTTAAGAGCTCGAACAAAATGTTACGTCCCTATGACGTATTTATACTACACGTTTGTAATCTATAGTTCAAACTTCAAAAAGTAGACTTCCAAGTCTTAACTAATAGAATATAATAACCTATCACCGCAAATTCCACGAATTTATATCCGATCCAAAAGATTTGGTGTTTTCGTTTTAAATTTATAAGGCTTAATGCGATTAATTTATTTTTTTTACATCATTTTGTTCATCATTTTAACTATTGTATTTGTCGGCGTCGAGTCAGAATAGTTCTCTGGGTCCGTGATAAAATGAAAATTCCCTCACGAGTAAACGCTTTACGCTTTAAAAAAAAAACAACCTTAAGCGACTACAATCGAAAAAATACTAGTACAAAGAATTTGGTCATTCCCCTAATTTACGCATTAATAGCAAGATTTTACTATTGAGATAAACGTCTTTTAATTTATGCCTTGTACTTATAAAATAAAGTAAAACGAAAAAGAATAATGCAACTCATATCAAATCTAAAATAATTAGTTTAATAAATTACTAATTGTGTTGAGTTAAGGCGGAAGTAACATATTACGAGGCTAATATAACAAAATTATCGGTTACACGTTTAATTTTATTAAACGTAATAAATTGATGCGAACATAAAAGTCTCGTCAAGATTTTTTTTTTTGAATTGAATTATAAAGTATAGATCATGAATTAACTAACAGTTTTTAAGCTAATTTACAATGAAAGACTGTTTAGAAATAAATTCGATTATTAGTGTAGTTGTAAATATTATCACTGGATGTCGGCTTTACAATAACAAAAATGTGTATAATGATTTATAACCAAAAATAATGCTAGATGGCAGCACAGTCTAGCGCCCATATACGGTTACCTCCCCCGAAGCTCCGCCCGCGTGGACATAGGACAAATGTCTTCATACTTCGTGTCGACCGACGACGCTACGTCCACCATGATCTTGAAAAATGACCCGATCGCGGTTCCGCGAAATGAACCCATTATTTACCTCTAATCAAATTCGTCAATTTTGATGTGAAACATCGATAGGCGCAGGGTAAACCGGATTGTTGGCGTGGCGACGCCTGCAGTGGCGATGGGTCGCCACGCTATACTAGGTTAAACATACAGTCTATTTATAGTAGAGTGAACTGTGTGGCGATGGGTTGCCACGCTTCACAATGATATAAACATAGTCAAAATGTAGTAATGTGTACGGTGTGGCGACGGGTCGCCACGCTACTGATATATACAGTCCACAGGTATTAGTGTGTATGGTGTGGCGACGCGTCGCCATGCTCGCTGACTGTGCGACTCCCTCCTCACTCGGCAACTTGAAATTAGTATTAAATTTTGTATTTAATGAAAATAAGTGTTTATTTATTAAAAAATAATCATCATTTACTGTAAAAAAAATCGTCGTATTTAATTTTTCCATTATTCCCTTATGCTATATTTAGTTCCTGTCGTAATCCTGTCTTTAATGCATATTACTTTTTCAAATTCGATGTTTCACATCTGCCAGGCGTCCCGTGACTATATACATTAAAAACTATAATACTTTGAATATTCATCAAAATCCGTCTAGTAGTTTTTGCGCGAAGGCTTGACAAACATCCATCCATACATCCTCACATACACTCGCGTCTATAACATTAGTTGGATACTAAATTTTCAACAATAACTGCATTTTGCGGTCAAGTAGCGTAAAATATTACTTCGTCTCTGAACGTTTGATGTTACCGAATAACGCGAATGCCTTTGTCTCGCTGATATTATGAGACTACGAGTTTGCACAACAATGAACCCGTGTTTTAAAAACTTTGTCCGTGTCAAAGGTGTTATACAGGATGTACTTACCTTGAATTGATTTAACACATATTTTTTATATTTCTCGTTTCGTCATTTTAATAAAATAAAATTGAAATACCTATCGATGTTTATTGTAGTATTGTAGAAAAGGCACAAATTTAATTCTCTTAATTTTTCACATTCACGTGATAACAATCACGTGTTCATTGGTGTATTTGTGACCGGCTCATATGACGTGACAGAAACTTGAGTGACGTCAAGTTTACCAATGGTAGATTTTTTTAAAAATGTTCCTTGCTGCCTAGCCTGCCATCGGCTAATACTAAACTATAGTATTTAGGACGTTTTGGGTAATGCAATTAATTATTGCGAATTCGCCAATAAACAAAACATCTTAAACAAATTAAATATTAATCACGTAAAATAACCTAAAAAAAAAATGCTTCTAAAAATGAAACATTACTAGCAACTTCTAGTATATATCTTCCAATATTTATAATATTATGTTATTTTTACATTAAAGAGAAAATGAAAAAGTAAAAGTACAAATACAAAATAATATGTTATTGTTTTCAAAGGAACATCGCTTGAAGTCCTCAATAATTTTAAAAGAGTGACAGTATCGTTTATTTTTCTCGTTTTATTTAATTATAAATTCCTTCAATAACCGTAAATTTCGATGTTTCCCTTCTACCGGGCGTCCTATGGCTGTCACGTGTATTCTTTTATTAAGTGCTATCTTACGCACGCGGCTTCGCTCGCGTGGACCTAGAATGAATTCCTATATCTTTTGTATCAACTAGCGATGACGTGTCCATCACGACTTCAATCAAGGTTCCGTTCTCTCCTCAATGGTTACAAGATGGCGTAAGAAAAAATGGCGGGATCTAAAACCATACAGACACAAGGTTCAAAAAACAATTTCTTATATCGATATATTTTTGGTTTAAGAGAGTTTCGCGTATAACTCGGCTTGTAGGTAATGTATCAAAATAAAACAAGACTCATTTTTTTTATTAGATTTCCAATAATACAACTGTAAAAACTACATATGATTGCCTGCAAGTGTTATTACTTGATGCGCGAACAAACAAACATACAAACAGACAAAAGTATTGAAAGTGATAGTTTTCGTTTCTACCGCATTTATAAATACTACCCATATAACTTTTTCGTAAATATTTTCCAATAACATATACAGTTTTATTATATGCAAAGATATAGGCATTAACTTGCAATAACAAACTGCATACGAGGAAATCTGATACCGCGTTGTGAATGCATTAAATGCAACGGCCGGAGTGTTATTTGAACAGCCTGTAGGGCAGGCCAAGTTCCAGTGTAGTGTTAGCACTAATTTTAGTTTTACACAGACCGGTCTGAATATAGCCAGCATCATACAAGGAAAATGGATTCCCAATCATTAGAAATTGAGGCGAAAATTGATGTTACTGAGGGCAATTTCGACAGCAATTACATTTTCAAAGAGATCTATATGAGTTACAGAGTGAGAAATACGCGCAGAGAGAATATCAAATGGAGTCTGTATAATATTTACGGCGACGGGCTGCCAATGCCGTATGCCATTCTGTGAGTACCTATTTTTTTACTATTCGTTAGTTTATTTATTTCAATTACTTGTATCAATTAAAGGTATAATATAAAAAAAAACACAAAACAAAAATAAATATTAATTTATGACGCATACAAAAACGGCACGTTGTTCTACAGTAATGAATATCAAATAACGCTACATCACTACAGTACTAAGACAGAAGCGAATATTGACAAATTCAATGTAATTTATCTTTATTTTCATAAATTAGGAGCCATCCATGAATTACGTCACACGTTAAGATGGCGGGCGGGGAGGTTACAACAAAGTGATGTCACATGTATAAATGTAAAATAACAAAAATACGAAAATTTATCTATAAAGAAAAACTTCATTCGAAAAAAAAACATTTTAATAAGAGTTATTTTAATTTAACAATTTCCAAATTTTTAATTGTCAAACATGTGATGTCACATCAAGCCTGGGGGAAGCGCGTAAATGTGACGATATGTGACCAAGGGGGGCAGAATTCGAATTGTATCATTATCTTTTACGCCCCTACCGATCGTTCTTAATATGGTTGCCTATCAAGAACAAAAAGTAAGACAATTGTGGGTAGATCTTTTCACAATTAATTTTACATGTACTGAACCATAATTAAATATGTTGTGCCCACACGTAGCCATTCCCTAAATATTCGTAATAATAATAATAATAAACCTTTTTATTTCCCTTATTTCTCTTCACCCAAATATTACATGTGTATATTAAATATGTGAAATTTCACTTATTATTTCGTTCTATATATATATACTTTTAAATTATTTTTAAACATATGTTTTTCTTTATTGTCGTTTATTTCATCCACCTAATATAGGTATATTTTCTTTTATAGGAACGCCTATGTGGGCGCCTATCTCCTCAAGTTTGATCTTGTTTAAATATAACTTTTAATATTCAGTTTTAATATTAATTCTTTAATATCAGAGAGCGGTTTGGGTTCTGGGAATAAGAGGGCTGCATTCGAAACAGGGATTACAGAGTTCGAAGGTGGTTTGACCAATGACATTCTAACTCATATAACACTGAACTACCCGATTCTTTCGCCGAAGAAAACGTTGATCGTTCGTTTTTGGACGTTGGTATCCCATTGATGGCAACAAGATCTTGTTCGCGACTTGTATATAGTCGACTGAACACAGTGTGAACACAGTTTGTTTTTTGATATAATTTTTAGACAGTCACTGTTTCTTTTGAAATCTCACGTCTTGCGTGCATAATACTATCAAAGGACATTGAAAACGAACGTACACATTTTTTTTATGTAGCCAATTTTTATACCCTTTAAAAAAAAAAACAAAACGGTAATCTAATCGACTTATTATTTGTTGAAAATGCATACGAGATACATGCGCACAAGCCGTAAATGCTGCAAAATTGATTAACGAATTTGTTTGATGTCTTTTTCTTGTGTTGTTTCTCTAGAAAAAGACGTGACGTTTTACGATCAACAATTTCCCGCCATAACATCTAAATATCTAATTCACACCGAGATAGGGTTCAAGCATCAGTAGTCGAAGTTGAAACTATACGACAAAATTCGCGCAGCATCTCACAGCTCAAAAACTCATCAACATATCCGAAAAAGCCGGATAAGCACCTCATCAAACACCTCAAAAAACGGTAATTTGAGATGCGTTCTTTAAATCTTTGAATTTCACCCAAACAATTTTTATCTTTAGTTTTATAACCCTAACAATTCAGCATATTTCCGGAATTTCAAAATTTTTTACAATATTTAATTACGAAAAAAAAATAAATCTTGTCATGGAAAATAATCGCTTGCTTCTGCTGGGGTGCTGCTCGAATCGCAAGCGCAAGCCAATCAAAATAAAAAATTCAAAACTCTCTTTGAACCTCATTGAAAGTACCTAAAAAGCTGCTTTTCAAATACTTATAAATTATTTGAATTATTCTAGTTTAACTTTATGGATTTCCTAATTTTCTCAAACTCCCACCAGAGGGATCCAAACATGACCTAACTACAATCTATCCCTCAACATCAACAGAATCGGATCGCGGGAGTCCCTTCTTCGTCTTCGTATTTCAGACAGTTGTGTGGCGTACCGGCGTAATCTTTGCACTTATTTTTTTTATTGGAAAAAATCCTCGTTTGACCTCAAAGCCGTTGGAGGGCTCTGATGTCGCGTTGAGTCGTCGGTCGCCTCGGTGGGAACAACCAATGCGATCGTAACCGGATTTTCTTAGTATTGGATCACATAACATATGGGATACATAAGGGTAGTTTATAAAATATTATATAGGTTGATAAATTATGGAAGATGATTTGTAACGATGACTAAAAAATGAAATCGAAATTAAAATCGATTAAAAAAAGCAATGAAGTGTAAGCCATTAAAAGTTCTACGCCATCTTTTTGTTGCAAAACGGAGTTTAACATTATCCTATATGGCGCTAGTAAATAATGACGTCACTGGGTATTAATGCTTTCTCTGTTTGACGAGCAAATTAAACGCTCAGGTAGTTTTGTAGTCATAAAAACTCGCTTTCCTACACTATTAATCAAATAAAAAGGTTTTAAACATAGTAGTAAAAATATAGTTGGAAAAAAAAACGCTTTTAAAGCATATTTAACTAAAAGGTGAAAAGTAATCGTTAATATGAATTAAGAAAAATAATGACCAATGACGTAAAATACTAGTATTATTGTGAAAAAAGCATGGGGCGCTTTGTGCCACATTTTTCATATATAGAGCAACCCCAACCCATTGTCCATTATTTTTTGAGTTCATATTAAGGATTACTTTTCACTTTTTAGTTGAATGTGTTTTAAAGCCTTTTAGTTTTAAAATATATTTATTTTTTACTTTTTAGTTCGGTTGATTGGTAAAAATTTGTAATTTTCAACAATACAACAATAGTTGTATTATTAATAATGCTTATTACTGTTTTTTTTCGCTTATTTGACGACAGCCCTTGTATGCCATTTTCAAAATTATTCATCTGCATGTGTTCAACCATGTTACTAAATTGGGTAATAAGCCACTTGCTCTCACGCAGACGATACGTGACGAGATCATTCGATTCTGGCGATCTTGATCAGGATAAGAGGATAGACTTCAAAATCAAGTGTAAAGGAGTCGGTTACATACAGACATACATACAGGTGAAGTTAATAAAAGCTTGTTAAAAATAATCAAGTATTCTATTCGTGCATTGGCGTTCCCAGAACCGTTAGTGCAGCCAGAAACAGCAGGACCTGCGGAGACTCGAGGCTATTTTCAGGGTACCGTACCTAAAAAGGAATCCTTATAGGGTCACTTCGTTGTCCCTCTGACTGTATGTTTGTCTGTCAAGATCCTTTTTCCCGGGAATTAGAGGAGGTATTAAGCTGATATTAATATCGAATATTTAATTTTGTGATATCTGGAACTCGTAAAAAATCAAGCTTGTAATTCAATCAAGTCAAAGAATGCGGTCTCTTCTATAATGTATTTTGATATTTGTAAACCAAAACCTATAGACTACTAATTGTAGAGTACATCCGGAATCACATAATTTCACAAAAAAAAAAAAAAAAATTGCTCTCACGGCGCATGTTAAGGAAAAACTAAAATACGTTAGTGTGTAATTTTATCATCTTAAAGAATTTGTGGTTGTATCATTCAAAAGTATGTGTTGTTATAAAACTTAAAAGAATTTTAATTCGAAATTCGCAGTTTAACATTTGTTTCATCGATCGTTTTAAATGTTTGAGAGGACGTTTTTCACACTGTCGCTATGAAAGATTAACAAAAGAAAATTACCAATATTTAAAAAAAAAAGTTTTTTTTTTTAAATAAAAGGAATTCTCGGAGATTGCTGACGCAAAGGGCAAATTTAAAATTATGATATAACAATTGATGTTTTTGGGGAGTTTCAAATATTCATTATTAAATTAATCCCAAATTTTCATACTCCACGTCACTTTATTGCACTGGTAATACAAGAAGCTGTGGTCTAATTCAATGTTGTTAGATGTCACTAAAAATTTCCTAGTACTAAAAGAATTAAATTTTAAATAGCACTAGTGGCTTAGTGCAGAAAATAATATTACTAGTATATAACAGTTGTACGACAGGCCCTTTTTTGGTTACTGGTCACATCGCCACTAAACGATACATTACATTTCTTACTAAAACAATTTCAATATTATGCAGTTTTTGTTTCGTTATAACGATTTGTTAATAATAACTATAAACGATTATCAATAATTTTACAACGAATTTTGTGTGAAAACCAATAATGTAAGTGACATTAGTTTTCCAAATCCTTGGTATTTCCAACACATTTTGTGGTATTCCTCCGAAGAAGAACCTAAAATTTGCGAATAATCTCCTATAATCGGTGGGGCCAAAGTCTGAGCCAGTTAACGTCATTTGACAAAATATTAATAATCTGTTATTTGTCAAAATATAAATAATTAACAACTAGCTCTCACCCGTGGCTCCGGTGGCTTAGACATAAAATGATATCCTTCGCCTTTTATACCGCCCGATCACTCTTTGAACCACAGTGCCGGTATCATTCCTGCTCTTAATTCATAGCCCTGTCCTGAACTAGACTTCGGTTCTGTTACCTATAACTGATCGACATAGGTAAAGAATTCGTTATAGGTTCACGCGAGCGAAGCCGCGCGCGAACAAAAGCTAATTACAAAATTAATTAGTCTTTAATTATTTCTTATTGCTCAATCTATTTCGTCATTTTCATATGATGCGCGTACAATAACTATAAAATTACAAATAAACAGACAAACCGATCATTATTTCGTCAATTACTGCAACACAACCTTCCCTGTTTCATTTATATGATGATTAGAATAGCACTGGCTGGTCGCTCCGTTGACACACGACAGAAATGATCACTTCTTTAACCAATCAAAAATGTACAACTTCAGAGGCGCGTGGTGGCCAAAAAGCGAAACTATATATAGTTGGGTGTGTGTGTGTGTGTCTAGAGAAAATTTGACAATACGTAGTTGTAGGTGATTAAATAAGTTCACGATGAAATAAAAATGTCGTGTAAAGTGAGCATGTCGTCCTATATCGGCGTGATAGCGCCGGTCGGTCCAACACAGTGGCCGGCCGACGCCTGATGTAACCTAACCTAACCTAATTCTATGACATATTTTTCTCTATGTTTCGCGCTCTGGCGTATTCGGCATAGAGATAATTCGGAAAATGGTCAAAACAGATATCTGAAATTTTAAAAAGTGTCAATATATGATGAAAGCTCTATTTTAGAATTTCGCATTGAAAACAGTGTCTTTCCTATTAATTAAAGTTTGTGAATTTTCAAAACAGGAAGTTAAAAACGACTTTTTTTAAATATTTCAACTATGATATCTTTCAAAACCTTTTTTTGATCTTTTTTATTACATTTGACGCAGTTGTTTACGTAGAAAGTATATTAAACGTGAATCCATCAGGATTATCATGTTATCCTGAAAATTCCCCTCAGGAAGGGAGGTCGAGCCTAATATCACGGATTTTTTTTGACTAGAAATAGTGCAAAATTGCGAGAAAACTGGATTAAATCAAATAAAACATGTCTTTAATTTGAAATGTGGCTAAACCCTATACAATAATGTTTGTCGAGTTTCTGTGTCCAACTGACAACGGTTTAGAACAGAGTTTCCCAACTTTTCTTTTGTTGAACCTCTCTGGATTTCTAGCAATATTTTCATGCCCCCCTTTCAATCATAATTACGAAAAAAAAACGCACATTATTTTAAGGCCTTAAATTTATTTTAATTCAAAATTATACAAAATGTCGAAACTTGTAAGCGCTAGAGATTGGCGAAGTCGCGTTTTGAAACAGTGATCGACTGTGATATTATTTTATTGTTTAATTTACGCGCCAAATTATTTTTTCTTTCAAAAATGCAAACGCATTGCGCCCCCTTGGGAGGCGCGCCTCACCGGTTGGGAACTCTTGGTTTAGAGTGACCAAATCGGCGATGCTAAAGCGGCAGATGATTTTACTGAAAATCACATGGACGGGTCGGATCCGGTTGTCACTCGCTATTAGAAGTACGTTTTAATATAAGTAAATATTAAAAAAAAAAAAATTTAAAAAATAAATCCAAAGCACTCAAGAACAGAATATTTACACTAGAAATACGCATTTTGAATAATCTCACCAACGGTTAAGGGCGGAAGGGCCAGGGAAGAGGGACAGTAGGGGAGGGCTCACAAGCATTAAGAAAAAATTGGTTGCCTGTAAAGTCGGTATACGGGCGAAAGTTTTACGTGACAACGACTTTGAGTGGTAAAATCATTTTAATGTGAATATTCATTCGTATAGTAGGAAGAAGGATGAAATAATAGTAACAATTTAAAACATTTATTTATACAAAGAATTATATTTAAAACATTAATTTATACAAAGAATCTCGCACTGAATTTCATATTAACAAAATTTTATTTTTACCTTTACACATTTATATACAAATATACATACAATAACTTGCAATACATTTGCGTACAATGAAACAGCGTTTACTACAACTTAACTTGTTCCTATCCGAGTGGAAGGGACGCGTGCCTTCACTTTTATGTCTGTCTCTCTCGCTCTTAGGCGGGCTAACCATGCCGGTGAGGGGACGCGTGCCTCTCACTCGCCTCATTGTGAGCGCATAACGTGAGCGGAGCGTAACGCAGTTTCTTGAAGTGTCACCCGGCAAACCAATTTATAAGACGTTGTCACGTCAATATTGCCGACAAAAAATATCGCATCATTAATGATATCAATATAGGCGACGAGTTGTTGCCAATTAATGACGACAGAGGTGTTCTTCGAGATCCTTGTGATTGGTGGAGAAATCATCAATGTGCCTACTTACCCACACCTTGCAATATTATAATCGTATCAAATATTGCGCAACGAGTATAGAATTTCGGTATAGAGCGTAACTATACTACCTAATTCAGGTATGACACACCGGCGAGACTGCGAACAGAAAAGTTAAACAGTTTTAAGTGTAAATATTTTATATTGCCAGATAATAGTAAAACCAACAATTATTGTCATTCATTAAAATTTTAAGTTACGTTTTATTTTACCCGTTAATAATGGCATACCCAATATACTAAGATGCCTATTTAAAATTTATGAACGTCATTAGTTAGAAATAATTACGTTATAATATACCTATCTAATACTAGATGACTCCAATGACGGACGATATTTTTATTACTAGGTAATAGGTGTGACCTATTATGAATTACAAAACACTTATTAGACCGTCCCTTCATAATAAACTAGACCAGAATACGACTTCTGATCTTTCAAAAATTTCCTTTAAAGTAGTCTCAAAATTGCTCAATAAAACATTTTGTTGTAAAATATATCCTGTTCAAAGGCCCGTGTTCAGTAACGTTATACACCCGACGCATAACAAGACGCTTAGACCAACATCTAGCGGTGAAAAGTAGAACTACAAGTTTTATAGATGTCGCTAATTTGCTTGGTAATAACGCCGTTGTAGTGACCGATATAGAAATAAAGTTTGTCTAAAATGATAACAATTTGACATTCGATGGTAATTGTCTTATTTAAAATAGAACAAAAAAAACCCATCTGGGTATATAAATATGGTTCTTAAATTAAGATTTAAGATATTTCTTTATAACTTAAAATTATTGTTAAATACCATAATTTGTAATTGTTAGGATCAATATTTTTCACAGATAATCGTGTAATTTGATTGATCTAAAGTCAGTGATAAATGCTTTCCGGACAAGCGTTATTTTAATGTTTTATTGCCTACACCACGTTGTATAATTACTGTTTAATTGTTATTTAATCATAAATGTTTCACTGTTTAATTTCTGCTTTATTACTTAATGTTATTTCACAATATTCCATATCATAACGTAGCTGGATATAAATTACGAACTCATCTTGAATCACAGATGAAATATTTTAATATTATATAATGTACGGACGATACAACGACATCGTATTTTATGTAAAGATGTAAGCATGCCCGTCGTAAGCGAGGGTGTGCAAAGCGTGCACCGCACACGGGCGACACGTCCGGGGGCGGCAGAACGAGAGCCCCATCCATAGGACTCATCTCGTAATTCAAGTCATTGTTATAATACACACCCCACCTTATATATAAAAAATGTTATCGTATAGAAAAAAAGTGAAACTGAATACCGTTAGCATCGCCATCTTTTGACATCCGTTAAAACTTAGATGCAATACTAAATGTTCGTCTGTCGGCAAGTTGAACCACCCGCCCCGCTTGGTAGCGCCCCTAGTATTCTATGAAAAGCAGGACTGGCGAAGTTAGGGGAATCCTTTCTGAGCAGTCTCCTCGGTTGGTAGGTTAGGTACTTAGGTACTTGTATGCATTGTAATAGTAATATGGTGCATAAACAGTAATGATGGCACATTAAATTGTAATTATTTTGTTAATAGTTCTTTTGAGGCGGGTTTCGCCATAATTATTGATATATAAACTTGTCTAGTGTGATTGTAATTCAATCATCCGTCAGTGTTAAACAGAAGCATAGATGAATATGAATATATAGAGAAACAGAAGTGTAAAGGAATTGTAATTATGGAACCGTAGAAAAAGAATAAACTTTCAGGAGCGCAATTCCGAAAGCAAAAACGAGAAAAAAAATACAGGAAGAAAAAAATGGCTGTTAATGCTTTAATGAAGGTTTTAAGCAAGCCAGAAAATAAGGAAACGGAATGTCAAGAAGATATTCAGGTAGTTTTAACCAGCATAGCCTTAAATCAAGAAGCTATGGACCTAACTGAAGAAATATATTTACGTTCTTCGGAAGGAGAGTCAAGTAAAACAAGAGAAGGTACTACTGAAGAACCTGCAATCAGTTTATCTTAATCAGCAATATGTAGCAATTTAGATTGTGGTGATGATCCCGGTTTGTGGCCTGCCGGTATGATTAATGGTCTTGTTGATATTTTGGTTAATCATGGTCCCGTACAGGCGTGCAACTGCAGCTTATCCATAAATGAGAATGAAAGAAAATATGCTGACAATTTTTATTATAAAAGTATTTCCAATGGAAAAAAACTTAACCGAAAATGACTTGTTTAGTCTATGTCGAAAGATTCAGTCTATAGTTTTCGTTGTAAAATATTTGGTAAATCTGTTAGTAGTTTGTCTGCTTTGAATGGTTTTTCTGATTGGCAACATTTATCGGCAACATTAAAAAGACATAAAATAAGTGTTTCCCATAGTGAAAATATGAAATCATGGATATAATTGAATAATATGCTAAAAAATAAGAATACTGTAAAGCAAATGCAACTGAAATTATTACATTTGGAAAAAAAACAACGGGTGTGATGTATTAAAAAGACTCATAGCCATGATGTTTGTTTTATAAACTATATGCAATTTTGTCTTAACAAGGTTACATTATATTTATTTCTATAAAGTATATACAACTTTGACTTAACAAACTCGAATGAGTCTGAATTGTTTATATACAATGTTGACACGTTTGTTTTTCTGTGTTAAATAAGAAAGTGAACATTATATTCACATTTTTTTATTATGGTATTATATCATAAAATCATCTAATAATAATGTAAAAAATAATTAGTGTCATTATCCTAATATACAATATTTAATAAAATTTGACTACAAATTAAACGACATAGCTAAAAAGGATAAATAAGATAATGAATACAATTTAAAACTGAAAGAATAATGTAATTTTATACAAATAAGAAATGCATATATGTATACACATTGGACTACAAATTAAATGCCTTAGCTAAAAGATACAATTAAATTAAAAATCTAATAAACAATTACCTAAAAATGACTGAATATGTTATAAAAATGCCGTCCCTGGTCTGGCTTGGTCCGAAACAGTCCATTACACTAACAGTATTGGCTCGTTGGATGGCCATAGATACAGTTTGTCCCTGAGCCTCTTGCCCAACTCCCTTACTAATAACTTTTTTCTTAAAAATATAAAAGGAAAAAGTACATTGTTTAATTTTGTTTTCAAGTCTCTTGAAATGTTGAAGACCTCTTGATAGTCATATCTTCTACTCATGAACAATCAGTTTATTTCTTTTAATTAGTCTGCTCTGAAACAAAAAAACCGCATTAATAAAATATTTGAAGTTATAAACATATTACCTGGAAACATATGCCCCAAATGACCTATAGATAGTACAGAATGTTTTAGATTTGAGTCCAGGAATGTATGAGGGTTTAAAAATATTGAATTCTTCAGTCTTTGTCTGTGCTCATCTTCAAAGGGGAAGCGTTTTTTTTTTGTTTGATTAACACTTTCAATGTAAAATTCGAGAAATTCTTGTTTTGTTTTATTTGATTTGTGTGAATACTTTTTTTGTTTTTTTTATAATAAAAGCAGCAACTTGCCTTCTAAGTAAACGTCTTCTAGGGGTTAATGGTTTTCAGTTTTTCTAAAATCAATATTCAATATTTTTGTTTCTAATGCTGCAGCTTTGTCATGGACATGTATGTTTGTTGTTTCCTGTTCAGTTTGTTCCAAATATTTTGGCTTTAAAAAACATTCCAGTATAGTCATTTAGGATATAAAATTTTTTTCACATAGCAAGTTGAGTTTTGGGCTGTCAGACTGCATTTCTTTGTTCAAATCGTTAAAGAATGGCAATGGTAATTTTTTTGCAAGCATACGAGGCATAAAGGTGAAAATAGTGATATATACGATATATTTTATTAGAAATAGATTGGGATTATCTTTTGCAAACAATATGGACAGAAAATGATGTCGTCCAAACATTGAATTAGTTACATCAGCTGCAAATCCAACCATATTTTCTTTGTATAAAATATTCTTCTCTTTAAAAAAACTTTGTTCATACATTATGTAAGGCTGTAGCCGTATTATCAACAACTGGTATTAAACACAGGAATCTATCTTCAAGATGAAAATCATCTGCGGTTCTTATAATAAGTGCCAAATGTTTAGTTGATGATCTGTCTGTGCTCTGATCAACTATTAGTGAAAACTTATTTTGTTGTAATATTTTTATCTGTTGTTTACTGCAACATTACCAGTAACATTTGTAACAATAGCATGTGCTTTTGTTCTTCCAAAAGTAAATTCTGATGCAATCTGAGACAACTGATTTGTATAAGGTCCTTCAGATCATCTGCTAAACTAAATGGTAAATTGTACTTGGCTAAGAAACATGCCATCCTTATTTCTCCAAACTTAATTTTATCTGTGAATGACTTTGATGCAGTATCAGGCCACATAGAAGTAATGGTAGGTTGATGTACTGCATGTAAAAATAAAAATAAATGCATCAAGAGGATTACACATTGATTTGTCATGCTGGCTGGCTGCAGAAGAAATCATTCTGAAAAATGAAATAATCGAGCAAAGGAATATTTTTAATACAATACTATTTCATGTACTTTATAAAAAGCAAATAAACAATTTAAAACCAAAAACACACACACACCTTTAACATTAGCCTTATGTTTAGTACTTTATACATTCTTCTCCAAAACCCTTTCACCTCCTCCACATTTCAAGTCACACTTACATGATGTTTGTTTCCTTTTTTTGACCCAATCTGAAAACTTTTATAGTAGGAATGACTTCCGCTCTACTTCAGTTACTGCTTATCTCCATAAGTTAAACTGAGCAGGAAGCTAAAAAATATTGCAAAAAAATAATAAAAAAGAAATAATTTCCTTCACGAAACAATTACATGACAATCATTGAAGAGTTCTCCTTTTAAGTAATCAGTATGCATGTGCCAGGAGGAAGCGCTCTTCTATATCAAAAGTATATTGTTATATCAATCTGTTATTAAAATGAAATAAACCACTCCTTCGAATTCGAATCGACACATTTTCAGGTTAATTTTCAGTATTTTCACTTTTTAACGGCGCGACGAAATATTTCTTTTTAAACACACATGAGTCACAATTTACTATGAAATTGACAGCATCTGTCAAAATTACATGGATACTAGCGCCCCCTGTCGGCGGGATTTCTTATGTGGCGCCGTGGATTCCAGTACGTAACGTTGCAAATCGAGTCCGCGCCGCTTAATTAGTCATAATTAGTCTCGCAGAGCGGCGCGACTCTATCTTTAAGTGAAGTAACAGAAAATATGCTTCTTCAGTCTGATGAGTTATGTTATTTTGTAAATTTGTAGATATTGATAGAAAATACGCAAGATTTTGGGAATGTAGTTCGGCAGCTTTGCAGCCTAAAATACGTAGATCTACGTAAAAAGACGTAGCGTTTGGCAACGCTAGGGTAGTCGAGCGATATTTCTATTCCTGCTTACGTTCCTTAACGCTAATAACTGACTATTACCGGGTAATAAGTGCGATACATACAGCGGTGTGCTTCAAACTCTCTTTTGAAATAATTAACTGTTAACCGTTTATGTTGAATACTAAACACGTCAAAAGACGTTGTTTTAACTTCACAATCAGCAGTTAGCTATGGTAATCTTAAAGACATTAGCATTTGTGACTTTGAATTAATTTCACAAATGCTAATGATATCTCTGCAATTGCCGACGTTTTAACATGTTTAGTTTTTAAGGCTCGTATTAATAAATCACTCTCACATTAGATCTTAAGACTTATATCAAACGATGACATCTCAGCTGTCAATATTAGTTTTAAGTCATGGACGAATTAATAAACCAATCCTAAGTCATACACATATGACGTTTAACTCAAGGAGAGTATCCTAAGTATCTGTCAAAAAGAATGACATTTTATTTTGTCGGATTGAACTAGTAACGTTCCATTATAGGAAAAAAAAACGAAAAATGACATCAGTAATACAATATAAATGAAAATTATTATATTAATGGCATTATATAATCATTATAAATATTATAATATATTAAAATCATAAAAGTCATTATTTTGTTGTCATGTTTCAATGCATTTAATGCACATATTAGTAAATAATGTTAACTAACATATTTTTGTATGAATATTTTATTTTGTCGGAACGTAACGTTGTCGTGCGCCATTGGTGCAGTGTTTATGGTTGTTTATTGTGTTGTGAACTACGATAGCACATTTTTGAAAAAATTATAGAAGTTAATTAATTTTTTGCTGCCTAGTATTTTTGTGTGCAGTTATTATTTTATTACTGTAATGGATAAAAAACACATATTCTCAGTATTAGAAAAAAAAAATATTTTTTAAGTATCTTAAGCAAATATAAAAACAGTCGAATGCAAGGATACGAGCACTAACACCCTTAAATCAAGGCACGTAACATAGGATCGGATAACACGAGAATATAATTCAAATTCAGATTGTATGTATCAAGTATCATCGGCAAAATATGAATAATAATTTTAATGTTTAAAGTATTTAGCTTTGACATATATAAAATATACACGAAAATTTCTAAAGAATTTTTATTTCTTTTGAGGTTTTTAGTCACCGGAGCGAAAAATTCATCATAAATATCATAATAATTATAGATATCAATATCTTCCATTATTCCCTCTTTTTGTCTATGCTCGATCTTAAGTGAACAAATGACCACACTCAGCTGATATTCTTCACTAAGGTATCATAAAACGTTACTCAAAGAACACGAGTTACTTTATTAATACGTCAATACACAGATGTCATTTGACAGCACTCCGCTGATATGTGTTACCACAAACCGAACTTAAGTAACATTTAATAATGAGCAACAGATCTTAAAACTGTACTGAATATAGCTCTTAGAGATAAGAGCGATTTATTAATACGAGCATAAGTATAACAGTAAGCTAGTACATATGAGAGTTTAAGACATTAACACACCGCTGTTAATGTCTGAATAATCGATATATGCTTAAATTTGGAATTACAATTTTTATGACTATAAAACACCACGCTTACGAAAGACTAGATCAGAACATGTGTGAACATGACGTCTGATCTTCCAAAAATTAACCTTCTGAAAGTATCAGAAGGTTTTAATTTAATATTTTTTTTACAGGGCAATTACATTCAGCTAATAAGCCTGACACGGTGTTTAGTAACGTTATACACCCAACGGATAACAATACGCTTAGACCACCATCTAGTGGTGGAAAGTAAAATTACAAATTTTATAGAGATGTCGCTAACTTGCTTGGTAATAATGCCGTTGTACTGACTGATAAATAAATAAAGTTTATCTAAAATGATAACAATTTGATATTCAACGGTAATTGTCTTTTTTTCTATCTGATCTATTTTCGTTTAGAAATTATTTATATGACTCGCAAAATTACATCGATTGCTGTTAACCGCGTGAAAATTGTTTGACCTACTCAAAAATTAAGGTAGATTGAAAATTAAAAAAAAAATACAGTTTCATTGATTCGTAGAAGAAACATCATCATCGAATCATTTTAAAAGAATATTTTAAATATTAATTTACAAACCACTAGCTAATTTTTAAAGACTGAGTTTGAAAGTAGCAAAAATTTTCTGGAATGGCCTATGAGGTAGACTGTTTTATCGAATGTTTGAACTCGAAAAGCTTAAAGATAAGTCTTTGAGCTTTGAGACAACTTTTGGAGATAAAGAAATTTTGAACTTCAGGAGTTCAAAAACACATCAATTAATATTAAAGCGCAAAGTTTTAGGAATGGCTTGCAGGGTCAACCGATTTTTTGTTATGAAATATTCGGCGGGCCAACGAGTAGACAAACCATCAGAGTGTATTGTCACCGTCGCTCATGGACGTTCACAACTCCAGAGGAACCGTCAATGCGTTGCCGGCTTCTTGGGAAGGAATAAAATATCTAATGGAGGGGGATAGGTTTGATGGGAGGGTTAGAAAGAGGAGTGGACCACCGGAACTCTCACTCAATGGACGAAATTCGACGGCATAGCTGCTACTTGACGTCCTTATTCTGTGAGAGTGTGGTATTTGAGCGGCCCGTTATTGTGTTGCAAGCCAAGTTGGCCACAGCATGGCTATACCGCAGTAAACTTATTGTCTGCATTTTACGTTGTTCGATAAAACACTTCTTCAATTAACATGCTGCAAAAATAAACTTTTTATCCATTAAATTTCCATACTGAATACTGTGCCAGGTTTTACTTACCCCTGTACTAAGCCATACCCTCCTAAAATAATTTTATTTCAATTTGAGGTGTTTGGATCTTAAGCAGTATTTTCTTGAGTTTTAACATAAAAATCGTCTTCTTGGTCAAAATATTAAACTTACACCGATACGTGGTGTCACGGATTTTTCGGTTCTTAAACTTATTAGTAAAATAAGCTTTGATTACCCGACTAGGGTGAAACTAAAAGTAGGGTTGTGAGTTTAGCAGTTTATATACATTCATATGTATGTTTATTTGTTCCCGTGTAGCTCCTGACTAATTGTTATATATGGTCAAATGAGGTGTTGTTAGCTGCATCTCACAGTTTCACTGCCTCGGCTTTGCGACGTCATATTAAATCCGACATGGAGATATGACTTGCATAATGCTCTAATGATAACTTATACTGTATCATTTATATAATAAGAATAGCACTGGACACTTACTCCATTCCTGAACAATAGAAACAATTATGTCACTTTTTAGTAAATGAGACATGCCTGTCGATTGTCACAGACTAACCATCACAAACTATTATTTTAACAGTTACAGGTAAGCGTCTAACAATAGCGATTTATAAATATTAATTTGGTCATTGAGCATTTTATTATTATTTTTAGGTTTCAAAATTTCCAAGGATTCCAAAACATTTAAACGTGCCATTTTCACACACACATATAAAACACCGAACTTGTGATCGTTATTGAGTTTGTGGCCGGTTTCTGTTAAATGTTTAGCAAAATGAGATCTGTCTGATTTATTGTTAATAAAACCCGAAATATTTTCTTTGTATCTAATTTCAAAATAACGTCCAATTTGTCCTATATACAGCTTAATTCAAAAAGATACGATCAAACGCAATCAGCATGTTGGAGGGAAAGGGTCATGAACTATCAAAATAACCCTTATTACATTAATGACATGGCGAACCATTTTTGAGGTATATGAGTTTATTAGAAAATTTTTGTATTTAGTGGAAAAAAAAATTTAGCAAATAGGAACGTTTCTATTTTTATTTATTTTTTTTCGTAACGATTCTCTGCTCTATGAGTAAAAATGAAAAATGTAATCCTCAGTTATAACCGTACAAGTTATACTAATATAATATTGAATCCCGATTTTAAGACATTTGTAGTATTAAGCAAAATTTTGAATTATTTTGCTTAATACTACACTTTTATACTGTTTTATAAAAAACCTACTCAACCCAAAATTTATAAGATATAAGTTGGAAAAACAGAATTCACTATTATTTTGTATTAATATTGTGCATTCTTTTAAAGAGGTGTTTGGAAAAGTGACAAGTTAAGCAAGGATGTATGCAAGCCGAGCTAAGCGCATGCGCGTCGCTCGTTACCATGGTTACGCCTCACGTACGTACGTCGACTGACACCCGTTTATCGATTAGTGTCGCTTTCATATATTTCATATTGCCACTTTTAAAGAAGGTAATTCAGAAAATTTATTGTAGAATAAATTTAAGTATTCCACAATAATTTTAAGCTAAAAAGAAACATCTTAAAGCCTAATCCACTGACAATAATTATACACCCAAATGGTTTCGTTTTTTTTCTACTCAAATTAAACGATTCATTGGCTATCAAATTGTTAACATTCTTAGATAAACTTTGATTTCTTTATCGGTTGGTGAAAAGCGTTATGACCAAATAAATCAGTGACATCTATACAAAACTCGTGGTTTTACTTTTCACCACTAGATGGTGGTCCAAGCGTTTTGCAATTTATTGGGTGCATAATGTCATTCAACACCGTGTGACGCCTATTACCGAAATCCATCAATCAATCACTGAAGTTCAAATCGTGTAAAACGAATTTTGTAAAGATCAAACGTTGTTCTCTGATCTTTGTACAACTTTATTAATTAAATGGTTTCAATGGTGATACATAATTGCACCATTTTATTTTTAAATTAGATGATACGCGTTGCCCGATCTGATGAAAGCAGTGGTCTCGAGCGTACCGATTTTTCGGTATTTATACCGAAATGTAACGATTTTTCCACGATTTCAGAAAATACACGGAAATTCTCCTGATTTTTCTACCGATTTCACTCCCCCATTCATCTGCCAATGTTGAGCGCATATTTTCCCAAATTAATATTATGAAAACAAAACAGAGAAATAGGCTGTCTACTGTCAATCGCAAGCCCACTGTGTTGAAAACGACTTTTCATGGATGCTACTTGATATGACTTAGAAATTAATTTAAAAATGATTGCAGCTATGTTCAAAGAATATTGGTACGATCCGAAATATAATAAAAAATAATTATATTAAAATGCTTTAGATTTCCGTTTTTGGCGTGCAGCTAGTTTAAGTTTCAAAATTTCTAAATTTCCGGTTTTTGTCTTTCTTTAACTTGGTGCTGGCAAATTAATAATTGCCTTAATATGATATATTAATATAATAGGTTTGTCAGATGTAAGTTAGTAGGTACACTGATTTTTACGTTATTATATTTATATGTTGTAAGTTGATTTTTATGGTATTATATTTTTATGTTGGAAGTGTGTTTTTTATGTTATTATAATATGATATAATAATAAGTGGATTTTGTGTTAAATAAACGAATTCGATTGAATATTGTATTTTTTTTGTCATGTACCGACTTTAGGTACATGTACCGATTACGCCATTGACGTTCGAGACCACTGGATGAAAGAAAAAAAAATTGTCCCGTATTCAAAGGCGGTAGTAAATCGAATCCCACCAACTTCAGACGTACATGTGCACCGCCGATTAAGTGATTTTTACAGTTGAAATTAATGTCACCTGCTGTTGACTTGTATTCTAGCACAAAAGTCAGTGCTAAAATGAAATTCTAAGAAGAAGCACTAATGTTGCTTACAATTCGGCGACAAAAACGGAGAAGAAATAATACGATGTGGATTCAATCAATGTCATCCAAGATAGGAAAAAAAACGGTCATTTTTTAAATGTACAACCGCTTTTACGAGAAAATGAAAATTCTTTTTTGATTATTTTGGGATGTCAATTGCTTCATATCATGAGTCGAGTTCTACTTTAAAGATTCAACATCTCGCTAGGATACGGTTATGTGCATGAATAAAAATTTTAACAAAAAAAAACCGACTCCAAAACAAATTAATATGTACTGAAAAGTAAAAAAATAATTGCGTATTCTTCTACAACGTAATAATCAACTTACTTTTTCTACTCATCAATATGTAGGTACGACCTATGTGTTTACCACGCACGAAGGTAGGAAGGTACCTATACACTTCAAATTTAACTCAACACGTACCTATGAATAACAAACAATGATCAAAATATTTTTTGAAATCTCCTAAGTAAAATGAAATGAAAAATATTAGACTACTTCAAAGTGATTCAAATTATTACAAGAATATAATGTAGTTACAATTTTTAGAGTCGGTGTCTATTGCTAGGTATATTGTAGAGTTTCCTTGGCTGACACCAACTCCAAAAATAATAATTGGTTTCCAATGAAAAAGCATCATCGAAATCGGTTGGCATGATATTGAGTTATTCGTCCATTTGTAGCGCACATACTCGTTGCAAATTTAAGATTTATATGATTTTATCATGGATGCCATTGTCAGAACTGAACTAAATTAAAATGGGACCACACGGAAAGTACCAGCTTTCAAATAAAAAAAGAATTATCAAAATCGGTCCACCCAGACGAAAGTTCTGAGGTAACAAACATAAAAAAAAACAGTGGAGATGAGAGTCTCCTCCTTTTTAATTTTGAAGTCGGTTAAAAAGCATTCCAGCTCAAGAAAGAGCAGCTCTATGTGAATTTAATTTTAAATAATATCATATTAAATAAGTTTGCGCCAAAAACTTAAAAAATATCTCTAATAGCTTTTGTGACAAGCGCTAATGTTTTTATTAGTCGATTTATAAATATTATTAATTTGATTCTATCCAAATAAAACTGTGTGGTGTTAGCGACAAACCATGGACTTTATTAGAATATTAGTAACACACTAACTCGCTTTCTTGTGTCTGTTAGGTACAGATTTTGCAATCGATTTTAAATTAATCAAATAGAATGGGGTAGCTCTCGCGATGTACCAATCTCACTCGGCCCCTTTTGAACTCATGAGCAGCTGTTTAAAATTTCAAGCCTGCGTTATGATTTCTAAAGGCTTTCCTGCTAAGATAGACTCTACCGAGACAGTCTGCCGTTACCATAGCCTGACTTTACCTACCATTATTTAAAATCCACTACGTGATGTATACTTTTAGCTGGAAGTTTACCAAATACTTTGGGTCAGTTTTATAGACAGAAAATATACTTAATTATGTGTTGAAAATACAAACTAAAGTTTCAGTTACTTTCAATGTTTCATTACTAGTGTTTACAGTTGGAAATTTAAAATGTCTAATTATAAGTAATTTGTTTTTAAATCGAATAAAAACATATTTTTTATTTTATTACATTTTTTTATAAAGAACAATAATTACTTAATGCAATATGTCACAGAGTAATTTAAGCATGAATTATAATGATATTTTTGAATGTAAATGAACGTATATTATTTTCTGTTTATAGAGTTTGATATTATCAATAACACAATTTCATGAAATTCGATATGGAGAATATTTGCGTTATATTTGATATGATCGAACGAATAGAAAATATAATAGAATCACCTGATATATACATACGTGGTCGATATAATCAAGATCCTTTCGTACTATAATACGATTATGTATTTAAAGTACGGTATCGTTATTGTAATAACACCGTATAAAATACGATTTTACGTCACACTGAGAACAAGTTAAAAAATAATTAACAATCGTGGATTACCCATCCCACCAACAACACAATTGCTAATCGCCTTAATATTTTATGCGACACGATATTTCCAAACTGTATGCGGAGACTTGATTAAGATAAGCCAATCTACAATTAGCACTATAATTTCTACAATAACATATGAAATTGCTCGATCATTGACTGACTTCATTAAGTTCCTTGATGCCGGAAAATTCAATTCAATCAAAAATAGTTTTGGAACATTTGGAAGTGACAATAATCGACACGCTTTATATTATATTACAGGTGGAATTGACTGAATGCATATCAAAATTTTACAACCTAAAGGTATTATTCATAGTAAAGCTATGAGTAATTTAAAAATCGAAAAGGATATATTTATTACATATAATCAAAGAGTATATAATCACTGCATATACACTGAAACAGACATTTAAAAATATTTATGGAATGTTCAAAGGTTTTATGCTTCATCCGGTTTTTGACATCACTTTCCATCTGTGAAGAATATTCAATAAGGCTAATAAGCCTCAAAGAAGCTTCTTCTTTGTTTAATCAAATTCATCGATAAAGTATCGACTTATTCGTGATATTTTAAATGCTGTTACTGTGATCAGATTCAGATCACCGTACAACTCAAAGATGTCCTCCTGCTATCTGTTTGAGGTTTATTACTTGCAGATTCGCAGTTTGCTGACTCTCAAGGTAAAGTTTACTAAAAAGTTTTAGAGCCGCAGTAACGTCACCTCTGTAAACTCACCCAACAATAAATCTCGTTTGCATGTTCGATAGCATAGAATGAAAGGCATCGTTATTAAACACTTCAATATCCATTACACATAATCTTAGTTTCAAAAACATCAATATCGTAAAAGTAACATTTTATTACGAAATACATAATCCTATAAAGCCGCGCGTCATGTCGTTGACCGCACGCGGGCGGGCGCGCGGCTAATACAGATAGTTCTATAGTAATATTCCGCCGTATTGTATGATGTCAGTCAGAAAATAAGCATCAATTATTTTTTTCCTATAAAATACCTAACGTGTAAATGCCTCTGCGTGCTTGCTACATCGATATTTTTTGGCTACTGGTCACATCTGCACCAAATGATGCACTAGATTGCAATCCGATTGCATCCGATTTGCTTCTACATCGCAATGCTGTACTAATTTGATTCCATTAATTTAGTTTTTATTTATAAGATAAACTTCTTCTTTTATTTTTAATGCGTAGGGCGCACTGAAAATTTTTGGATTGAATGAAGAAAACTTATTATGAATGGTCAAGAATGAAATTATTGTTTTTCAAAATATGTTCCGTTAGCATAAATACACATTTTTATATTAATAAACCAATTTTGAAAACATTTATGCCACTCCTCTCTAGTAACCTTGGAAACATCTTTTTCATACTCTTCGACAGCTTCTTCTGGTGATAAAAATCGTTGACCGCGTAATTGGTTCTTAATGAGGGCGAAGAAAACAAAGTCACAAGGTGCCAATGCGAACGCAGGATTGATCATAAGTTCTACGTCTTTCCCTTTCAGAAATTTGTTTGTCTGCTTGGCCGTGTGAGAACTGGCATTGTCGTTTCGCAAGATGATACGACGTTTGTGGTTATTTCTACAGAGTTTGTCAATAATTTCTCTGTCAATAAACAAACGGTCGTGTACTAATCACTATTCACGGTGACATTCTCCAGAGGAACAGTAGCCACGTGTCCAGTTTTACTCAAAAAAAGTAGCAATCATCAGCTTAGAAGCACTTCGCTCACGCGCCGCTTTGGTTCGTTTCGGCTTATCTTGATAGACGCATACGGTCGATTTCTGCTTTGTTTGTGGTCGTAGCAATAAATCCATGTTTCGTCACCTCTTGTTATGTTCCACAATAAATAAGACGCTCCTTCCTTGTATCTGGTAAGTTTTGCATTGCGCCAAGTTGCGCGGTCCGTTTTTGAAGCCTCTGTCAAATTGTGTAGGATCCACAGCGAGCACAGCTTTTTCATACCCAAATGATTGTAAAGGATTCATTGTGTTTGATTCATGCCTATACCTAAGGATGCCCCAATCTCGTGGTAGGTCACATGCCTGTCTATTTCGATCATATGGCGCATAGCATCGATGTTTTTGTTATTTATAGTCTCGCACGGACGACTATCATGAAATTCGTCACTCAGATAGACACGACCGCGCTTGAATTCTACAAAACAGCCAAAAGCGGTTCGAAACCGAGCGAGGTTCTGCTGAGCTACCAAATCACACTTAAGGTGTTAGAAAATCATACTACGAAAACTTTCACAACTTAAATCTATAGTGATGAATACACGCAATTATCAAATAGCGCTACAATGTAAAAACATTTGACAGATGAAAGAAACTGTATTCTACAGCCAAAAAGTACTATTTTCAAATCTAGTAATTACTTTTAAATATTGTTTATGTAAGTAGCCAGTTCGAGAACAAGAAGTTCCAAGAAAGGACGCATGGAAGTAGACTGACAAAATAAATTTATAGGGCGAATGTGTTCGATAGAAAGGTCGGCAGGGGTCTCCCTAGAAAATCCTGCGCAGACCATATCGGTGGCATATTAAAAATGGGCAAGATTTTAAGCACCCGAAACCGATGAGCTTGCGCAAAACGATTGATGTCTGTGATGCCAGAGAGATATGTAAAAATTGTACTATGTGGAGATCCATAGTCTTTGCCTACCCCTTTTAGAAAATAAGCCAGAGTTTACAATGTAATATTGTATCACACATAACATAATTAGTACATATTAGTAATATATTAGTATTTATCAGGGGAATAAAACCCGAAAATTTACAAGTGATCCCCTATAATCGATGGTGCTAAATTTTGGGCTAGTTACTGACAATTGTGAAAATATCATTATCTGATGTTAATTAATAACTAGTTTTCGCAAAGTTTCGCAAAAATTTTTAGTTACGATTGCGAATTTAGTGACAGAAATATTTGCTTATTAAAATTAAACAGTAGTCAAACAGATTTAATGAATTTTCTTATACATACAGAAAAATTACAAATTCTGCAAACCGGCCGGCCTTTACCAAATATAGGTTTGACTCAAAAAATAGGAAATGTAAGTAGATAATTTAATAGGAAATATTTTGAAATGTTTAGTTGGCTTATAGTATGCAAAGTCTAGAATAGATTGCTATGTTTTCCAAGTATTTTATTCGCAACTACGAAGTCCGTTTGAAATAATTAAGGATACGTTGATTTGCATAATTTGACAAATGCTGTAAGAAAAACACGATCTATTAGAGAAACACCTTAAAATTATATACTTTTGGTAAAACTCGCATAGAAACAAGTTTAAGTAGGCAATATAAACTAGATATTCAGAAACGTGACTCAAAGGTAAATAGAAATCGTAACATTTTTCAACGATATAGTATGCTTTTTGGGTAAAAAGAATTAAGTTTTCAAGGACAGGTCTTCGTTAATTAAGAAAATTATTTTATAAATGTTGGATCGGTTGTCGAAATATGATTGTATTTTGGAAAGTCATTCACAAATTTCTATTCAGGCTTTTACGGGCCTTCAAAATTCAAAATTATTTAATTTCCAGTATTACCTCCATTGATACGGGGCATAATTAAAAAAAAAACAAATTAAGGATGTTAGTAGAAGGGAACGGCTCGTAGTTATATTGCGATATTTTGTAGATTTCAAATTAGGCGACCGATTTATAAAATACATGTATGTCAATTTGAACCGCACAGCTATTTCACTGAGTGCTGCATTTTTGCATGGCCTCGAAGAATATATTTGTTTATACAAAATAATAGTTTAAATACGTGGCGGCCCGGCAGTCATGTCTTCCGTACAAAACGGTGTCCAAGCTAAAATTAAGAAACATTTTAATTTAGCCCTTTTTATTTGTTGTTCTACTCATATTTTAAATCTGATTCTTTCTAAATCGTGTCTACGTATTTAATGATTTTTTATTATTATTAAAAACATAAAATAAATATCTTTGTGTTTGGGTTTAAATAAGAATTAACCTTTCACATAGTCAATTTTTAAATTAAGCGTTTCCAAGGTAGAAAATGTTGAACCTGAATTGAAATGAAATTTAGAAGATTAGACATTAATTAATTTAATAGTCATAAAAAACATATTTAACATTAAATATACTTACACTTTTATAAAAAGTTACATAAAGAAAAATTGCATACACTTATGTAATATGTAATTAATTTTTGCTTTAATTTGTAATCATTGTAGAAATAAAGTAAAACGAAAAAATAAGTAGGTATTCTAGACACTAGAAGTTATAAACCTTAATAATTTTTCTATTAAGAACTTTTGCAACTAATACTAAGGTAAACAAGTGGCATATTTTTGATGGCTTTAAGGCTGTCGTTCACATGAATATATATACATATATAATTAAAAATTGCATAATTTACTATGAATTATTGTGTTATAATTTTTATACAAAATATGACTTACACCCTTAAAAAATTAGAATTAATTTCTTGAAAGTTGTTCAGTATAATATCTCTATCATGTTATTAGATTCAGTACAAAAGTATAATGATTAATATACAAGTGTTTGTAAATTATCGTATTATTAGCATTTTAACAATAATAAAACAATTTTGAGTTATTTTATTAACAAAAGTATTTGTGGTTCTATTCCTATAAATGAAGAAAATAACCACTTTTATTAACAAAGAACTGAATTTTAGGTAACGTAACATTGAAAAAGTATTCATAAGGATACAAAACTCAAAAACAAATGGTAATTTTTTTTTTAAATTTTCTGTAACCTGGCGATCTGTGTTAACACAATGAGCCATTCAGTTGGGGTTATTTATGTCTTTATTAGAAGAGGGGTCTTTTCTCGAATCCCATCATCAGACGGTAATACGTTTTAAAAATTCATCCATTTAATTATAACTATGTTTTTACTCACGTAATCGAGGTAGTACATATTAAAATTTTATTTAAAAAATCTACTTTCTACTGCATAAATAATGCCAGCTACCTAATATTATATGTGTACTATATACTGGCAGGCATAATATAGGTTCAGCAGTTCTTCTATTTTTATAGATAAATTCATTGGTTAATCCAGCTATTTCATTATCTAAATCACCCAATTTCTAAAAATTCCAAATAGGTACTTAGTCGATTGGTCGCGATTCATGGATTGGGAAATCTATGCAAAACTTCATTTTTTTTTGACCTGTAAAATAAAATGTTATAGCATTAATTAAAGGGGAATTTATACTAAAAAATAATTTATTTATATTTCTTATAGATAACATTTTTTTTTAAACTTTTCATATATTTTGCAGAAACTTTATATTTGGCATGAAGAATGTAAAAAAATTGGGGGATTTTAAATAGCAATAGCTTCGAAAGGATTAATGCAAGTCGACAATATTTTGATGTTGAAAAATTACCAGAGCATACATATATAAACATAGCCATTTTCCACACAATTATTCGAGAGCATAATAAAATTCATACTTCTTATTTTTACATGAACGTATGCAACATCTCGTATAAAACATCCTGAACTAAATCAATCACCAAGCTAATTAAAAAATTAACAATTAAACATAACAAAATGAAGTACCAATTAACGATTAATCTAATTTCAGTCCATGAATTATTCTATACATAAGCCCATCTTAATATGAAATAAAACATATAGCAGAATAAATAATAATAAACTAAGGACAATTAAACATATTAATCAATTTAATATAAAAACAAAAAATGGCGTCGTTTTCGCTATTAAAATCCAATGTGGATGTTGTCCTTATATTTAACTAGATTCCCAGTTTTATAATAAACTAAATATATATGAGTGTCTGCTACAGATTCAATTGTTCATCAATTCCCTAATTAATTATACGAAATAAGTAATGTTTTTGAGAACAAAGATGAAAGATCAATAGCATAAAAACAAAAACATAATAATTACGAGTCTACAAAACATCAGTACAATACATCTTGCAAAAATAGCAACACTATTTAAAGTTATGCAATTTATAGACATTTAAAAACAAAATACAATTTATCTGGTAAGATAATGCAATGCCTTATTATTATTGCAATCTATTGGTGGGATCTTGCAATAATCATACATATAACAAAACATTGAATACATAAAATATAAGTCAAATTAATATATCCTGTTTTAATAGCTTTATAGTATAAATTCATATACACAATTTTGTATACATTTGCCCTTAACTTCTAGGCATAAAATATTAGCAATGTTTATTGCTCGGAGACCCCCTTCAAGAATAACTATAACTCTCTGACGATTCTAATAAGACCAGAATTCATCTGATCTGTCAAAAAATTGATTAAAGCATATTTTCAATGATATATTGATGTTATAGTTATGTATCTTATAACTAGTAGGTTTGACACGGTGTTGAATGACGTTATACACCTAATGGATTACAATACGCTTAGGTCACCATCTAGTGGTGGAAAGTCAAACTACAAGTTTTATATAGATGTCGCTAGTTTGCTTGATGACAACGCCTTTGCACCAACCGATAAAGAAATAAAGTTTATCTAAAAGTAGTAACAAGTTAATAGACAATGAATTACTTAATTTAAATAGAAAAAGAGAAACCATTTGGATATATAATTATTGTCAGTATATTTAGCTTTGAGATATATCTTTTTATTATAATTGAATACTGTAATTTATAATATATTAATTATAGACAATTTTTTTAATCTTCCCATGATTTTCCTTATTTTTTTCTTATTGAAATCTGAAGATTATTCTTCTAACTTAAAAATAATAAATAAAATATAGGCATGTTACAAAAATATTACAATTATACAGTATATAATTATAATAATAAAATTTACAATCACACAATGGAAATTATTATATTTTATACGTTCGTTCCTATAAATCTAAATCAAATGATATATTAACAAAAAAAAAAATTTTGAAAAATATGTGTTTTTTAAATTACCTTTGTAAGTAGCTCGATGAGTACTTGAACTTAAAGCTACTTTTGTCAGGTTTTGAATGAATCATAAATCATGGATTGTTGAGACAGTCCATGATGAAACAGTCAAATTCAATTCGTGAAAACTCTCCAAAAAGCTCCTAAAGATATGCGCGACAGCTCATTAGATTAGGAAAGACTTCTAGAAAAATCTATTTCAAGGAATTTACTGAAAATAAAAAACAGTGAAAGTTATTAACGAATTAAAATGAAAAAAAATGAGTGGTGTCGTGGGACACCAGATAGGAATGAAATTCCTTATTATAAAAATATAAATATCCATTCGAAGTATAAAGAAAATAATTATTTAGTATCATTTTTTATCGATAAAAAAATGAATAAATGAATAAGCTCAATGACTATAAATATATTGGATATATTGTATAAAAATTAAATTTTAATTTTTGGAAAACATACTGCATTACTGATTGCTGGGTATTGTTCACCAACATAACATCATTTGTCGCGGTTATTTCTTCTCGTACTTTATCTTGTACATTGTCGGAATTATTTTGTTTATTAAGGTTAACAATTTGTTATAAACAATTTCTGACGACCACTATATTTGTTTCGCCAACAAAGAAATTACAAAATCAACCATACACCATGAAATAGTTAAAAAACTATTTTAAAACATATGTATGGTTAAATATTGTACGGTGGCGCTAAACCCTTAGTCTGCGAATCTGGCTCGCACTTGGCCGGTTTTGTTTATCGCTACTGCATCCACAACGGCAAGAACGACAACCAGCTTTGCGTCGACATAACATCGGTTCAAGGTCTTTCAATGAAATTGATTTCACTCAAGCAGTGACCAGCACTATACAATCGATGACTTTATTTCATAGGTCAAGAACAACACTTGAAGTACGGTCACAATACATCAAGAATTTACATTTTAGTACTTAACTTTTACCACTCGTTCGGAACGCAGTTATCCCTCAAAAAGAACGAGCAAGAAACATCATGGAACACTCTTTTCAAATTTAAATACATTATAATATACAATTAAAGATATAAATTTATAATATATAGAAACAGGCAACGCTAGAAGACGAGCTGGTTACGTACATGAATATTTTTCCTCCAAATATTCACAAATTGTGCGATACCCTTTTTTTAACAGGCTTAATGATTTTAAAGTTGCTTCAGGGCAGATTATGTGTACTTTCAGGGACCTTATTGAACTTGTGAGAGCCGCTTAAACGTATTCTTGGCTTTATGCAATCGACTCACATGCAAACGGTAATTAGGAAGCCGATGCACACAATCTGTCAATTTCGAGTTCTTTCTCAACACAAAATCTCTAATTAGTGTATCGCAGTTTCCTCGAAACTTAAAGACTACGCCGGTCTGCCTCCGAACCTAGCACGTGTATACTGTCGAAATAAATACCATAGAAAAAGGCAGTAATTAGCAAAAGGCTTACCCTTTGTCTCGTCCTGGATCACACACGCGGTACCGCACAATTTGGTTTTTTATATTATCTTTTCGGCGCAAGCGTTTTACACGTCGCCTACGTTGCATGTTACTTTATTGTTTCGTCGGTGGTTGTAGAAAAGCGACAAGAAAAGGAAATAGGCAAGGAAAAATATGTACTATATAATTTATAATAACATACATGTAATTATTTGTATATTAAACCGTATGTAAGCAATATTAAACACAATCTTCCAGACATTATCCCTGGGCGCAGGTGATATGGGCTTCACCAGATCGGTATTCTGTCAACAAAATACCTGATAGTTTGCTTTAGGCGCATACCGGCAAAACGCGTGTCGCGTCGGCGGTGGTTTATCAAGTTCTTTAACTGTTCTGGGACACTGTTGTTCTCAATTCATCTAGGTAGTCTAAATCTTGAAGCCCTGTCCTCGTTTGTATGTATAAGAATGACGTATGTTTCCGCTTCTGAAAATTGATCTTCCTTATCTGTGAGGTTAACCAAAATTGGACACAAGTTGAAAACATTTTGGAATATTGACCATCTTCGTTTTTGTCTGTCCTCGTAATCCGTTCATATTTAGCGTCACATCCAGTCGCACTGTCATAAGCCAGCAGCGATTTCTTTTATCATTTGTCGTGCTGTCTATAATATTTTTCACAGCAGTGAATTATGGTTTTCTGTATGCCTGATTCAATCCACACAACATCCGGGAATTGTTCATAGATGTGAATAAGTAAGGTAAGCACAGTTGACCATAAATCTCTCAAAACTCGATTGCTTGCAGGCCAATCCCGTGTAGAATTAATTATCGACTTGGCCTCGAGTACTTCTCAGATAATCCACGTTTCTCTGTGCGTCAGTGCCGACTTGTTCCGCTTCTTAATATTCGTCAGAAATGAGTAGTGGTGCTCAGAATGCGATTTCTTTTCACGCAAAACGAAGAACCGAGCTTTGCTTTCAGCACATTCCACATACAGGATTGTACTCCATTTTATTGGCAGAAATGCCTCGCTTTTAGTTGACGCGCGATCTGAATGACAGAATTTACGCCAGCTTTTCACAAGTGCCAGACTTGAACGAAGTTTTGTCGTATCGGTCGAAAGAACGTGCACGTTCTGGCAACCATTGGGTTTGACGTTTGACTGTCCGATTGGCGCAGTGGTAGTGACCATACCTGATGCGCAGCGGTCGTGGGATCGATTCCCGCACGAGACTAACATTTATTTATTTAAAATGTGTTTGTCTTGAATCTGGTGTTTCTATGTATTATACGTATATATTTACAAAAAAGTATGTATGTAGTACATCAACTGTCTGGTACCCATAGTACAAGCCTCGTTGCTTAGTTTGGGACCAGACTGTGTACATATGTCCAAAGATATTATTATTATTATTCTTGATGTAATCTTGAAGCCTCCGAATGTTTTGGAACTTTTTGGCTTTCCATTGCTATGCACCAGAGCTTGGCCATCAATCAGGATAGCAGTTTTCGTATTCTTTTATTGGTTAGGCTCTCAAATGTGTTGGTCTACTATAAGACTAACGAGGAACACCTTCGGTGTGTGCCTGATGAATAAAATGGTGTCAAAAAATTTGGTTGCCTGTAAAGTCGGTATACGGGCGAAAGTTTTACGTGACAACGACTTTGAATGGTAAAATCATTTTAATGTGAATATTCATTCGTATAGTAGGAAGAAGGATGAAATAATAGTACAATTTAAAACATTTATTTATACAAAGAATTATATTTAAAACATTAATTTATACAAAGAATCTCGCACTGAATTTCATATTAACAAAATTTTATTTTTACCTTTACACATACATACGTATTTATATACAAATATACATACAATAACTTGCAATACATTTGCAAGCTATGCACTAATTCTCTAGTGCGCGGCAGACCGATCATAGTTGAGTGAGAGACGCAAGGCATCTCGTTCAGACTCATCGTTACGTTACGAGCGTTACACTTTTCAAAGTGACTCCCAGCCGCAACCTAATTTAAGACGTTGTCACGTCAAAAATGGTTATGGATCGCATAACTCATTTTTCATTGTATTTTCAAATATCTTTATCGCATAAAAATGTGACGGACTAACATATTTGTGTCTAGAGTGTTAACTTTTTACCAGGTTTTCCTGTTACATTTGCATGCAAGTGCTTGAATGTTTTTAATTTCCTTTTTTGTAATTTAATGTTTTATTTATTAAAATCGTACAATGCGTGTTTACGATACACTTACTTTTATTTCCGTTTATTGTTATTTAATGGAAAATCCGCCAATTAGATTGAATTCAAATTGAATCTAGTAGTCTCGGCCACCGACGTTAGTTCGTTTTGACACTAAGTAAAATGACCATCGGTTCATAGTTTATGACTTGATTTTGTGATTTAAAGTTCATTTAGAATCCTATAAAATTAGGAATAAGTTTGATAATAAGTTAAATTTACCAAGTCCTGACAGTTATCGAGCTACACGCATAATAAACGAAATTTTTTTTCGAAAAGTTGTTTTATGTAAATATTACATGCGGTAATAGATTTATACGAACGAATACGTAAAATCAAATAATTGTATTATGTGATCTTTATCTTAATGGATAAAAGCCTATGGGATTGAACTGCTTGTCTATCAGGTTGATTGATATTGTTTCTAAGTGTCAACTGAACTATTAATTACTCAATACTTTGTATTGATGAGTACAAAAGAACAACCCTTAAGTTTCTTGCCCATTCTTCTCGAGGTGAATCAGCATTTGGATTGAGTGTTTATGTCGAAACGAGTTTATTAATGACGCATTTCAAGTGTAATTTAATTACCTACAAATAAAGATATTTTTGATTTGATTTTCATTTGACATCTCGCTTAAGTGAATTGCTGTGTTTAAGAACAGTCGTGTTTAAGAAAACATGCAAATAAGTACATTAGGTGGCCTGAAAACGAAAATGTTTTTTCGAGTCTCGTACAAAATAGGTAAGTTTACAATTTTTTTCTTAAATTTGACATAATAAAGAATGGAATTAAAGCACGAGAAACAAAAATATATTAAATTGAACATTTTACTATTATAGTTTTAATTGTCAAGTAATATAAAGTTGATATTCATGTACAGAAGTCACTCGAAAAGATATTAAATACTTGACTTTTAAACTTTTAAAAGTTTAGAGTAACCTTTGAATATTAAAATTTAGACTTGAGATTTTCAGGACCTTTATCATTTTCTTGTAGAAAAAAATGAAATAATAAAAAAAAAAATTAAAACCAATAAAAACCGATTCTTGACGAATTTAGAAATATTTAAAATTTGGTGCGACGCTTAAAAATATTTTTTCGATCTGCCGTTTAGAAGGGACTCTGAAAACATTCTAAACTTACATGTTTTCGTATAAGACTCGAAAAAATTTTTGCTTTCGTTTTTGGGCCACCCTAAAGTACATACTAGTAGTCTATATGGCGTAGCAGCCTTAGGAGGTGTACTCAGTGTCCTTAGGAGACCTATCTGACCATTTGCATACTCTCTGGTCACGCCTTCAATTCAATTTAAGTTTCATATCGCTTTAGATGTCGCAGTCTCGACGCTCGATTCTGCCCCGTGCCGTTTGCAATTTCAATACCGGTACCGTTTACAGTTCGGATTGAAGATGAAGTCGGAGCAAATGCCTAGTATCGAGATAGTATTCAAGTTATATTATTGAAGTAAACTTTGCGCGCGGCTTTGCTCGCGTTAACCTAGAGCGAATCCTTTAATTATGTCGATAGGTTATAGGTAACAGAACCGATGTCTACCCTGTTGAAAACATCCAATACAGTCCCATACACAACAATAGGATGTATAATGGTTTATATGTAATCTATCTGAAGATAAAAATCCAGATAGAGTTAAATTTGAATCTATATGTAAGTCCATCATAGCGAGGTTTCTTTATTGGACTTAATGGGATTGTAATGTTATTTGTATCTGTATGGATCCTAACTGCACCTTACCTGTAGGTTTGTATCCGTTCTTATAGTAAGTCCATGTGGACATGAAAAGCAATGTGGACCGAATACGAAATAATAAAAATGTTTTAAAGCTCTTAAAATGACAATTCCACAATCAGAAAAATAATGTATTTTTATATAAATCCACATAAGAACTCTGTAGACATATAAGTTCCATTAAACTTCCGTTTCTTTCCTTCGAAAGTTTTATAGGTGTGGATATGGATTTGCAGCGACAAAGGCACATTAGGTGCCACAATTATTTCTTATTGGAATTTATTGGATTTTTTCAACAGGGTAGTTCAGGACAGGGCTATGAATTAAGAGCAGGAATGATGTCGGGACTGTGGTTCATAGCGTGATCGGGCGGTATAAAAGGCGAAGGATTTCATTTTATGTCTAAGCCAGCGGAGCTGCGGGCGAGAGCTAGTTGTTAATTATTTATATTTTGACAAATAACAGATTATTTATATTTTGTCAAATGACGTTAACTGGCTCAGAATTTGACCCCACCGATTATAGGAGATTATTTGCAAATTTTCGGTTCTTCGGAGGAATACCACAAAATGTGTTGGAAATACCAAGGATTTGGAAAACTAATGTCACTTACATTATTGGTTTTCAACGTTATAAAATTATTGATAATCGTTTATAGTTATTATTAACAAATCGTTATAACGAAACAAAAGCTACATAGTATTGAAATTGTTTTAATAAGAAATCTAATGTGTCGTTTAGTGGCGTTGTGACCAGTAACCAAAAGGGCCTGTCGTATAACTCTTATATACTGGTAATATTATTTTCTGCACTAAGCCACCATGAAATAGTTAAAAAACTATTTTAAAACATATGTATGGAAATATTGCAGTGGGCTAAACCCTTAGTCTGCGAATCTGGCTCGCACTTGGCCGGTTTGTTTATCGCTACTGCATCACAACGGCAGAACGACAACCAGCTTTGCGTCGACATAACATCGGTTCAAGGTCTTTCAATGAAATTGATTTCACTCAAGCGGTGACCAGCACTATACAATCGATGACTTTATTTCATAGGTCAAGAACAACACTTGAAGTACGGTCACAATACATCAAGAATTTACATTTTAGTACTTAACTTTTACCACTCGTTCGAACGCAGTTATCCCTCAAAAGAACGAGCAAGAAACATCATGGAACACTCTTTTCAAATTTAAATACATTATATAACGATTAAAGATATAAATTTATAATATATAGAAACAGGCAACGCTAGAAGACGAGCTGGTTACGTACATGAATATTTTTCCTCCAAATATTCACAAATTGTGCACGATACCCTTTTTAACAGGCTTAATGATTTTAAAGTTGCTTCAGGGCAGATTATGTGTACTTTCAGGGACCTTATTGAACTTGTGAGAGCCGCTTAAACGTATTCTTGGCTTTATGCAATCGACTCACATGCAAACGGTAATTGGGAAGCCGATGCACACAATCTGTCAATTTCGAGTTCTTTCTCAACACAAAATCTCTAATTAGTGTATCGCAGTTTCCTCGAAACTTAAAGACTACGCCGGTCTGCCTCCGAACCTAGCACGTGTATACTGTCGAAATAAATACCATAGAAAAGGCAGTAATTAGCAAAGGCTTACCCTTTGTCTCGTCCTGGATCACACGCGGTACCGCACAATTTGGTTTTATATTATCTTTTCGGCGCAAGCGTTTTACACGTCGCCACGTTGCATGTTACTTTATTGTTTCGTCGGTGGTTGTAGAAAGCGACAAGAAAGGAAATAGGCAAGGAAAAATATGTACTATATAATTTATAATAACATACATGTAATTATTTGTATATTAAACCGTATGTAAGCAATATTAAACACAATCTTCCAGACATTATCCCTGGGCGCAGGTGATATGGGCTTCACCAGATCGGTATTCTGTCAACAAAATACCTGATAGTTTGCTTTTGGCGCATACCGGCAAAAACGCGTGTCGCGTCGGCGGTGGTTTATCAAGTTCTTTAACTGTTCTGGGACACTGTTGTTCTCAATTCATCTAGGTAGTCTAAATCTTGAAGCCCTGTCCTCGTTTGTATGTATAAGAATGACGTATGTTTCCGCTTCTGAAAATTGATCTTCCTTATCTGTGAGGTTAACCAAAATTGGACACAAGTTGAAAACATTTTTGGAATATTGACCATCTTCGTTTTTTTGTCTGTCCTCGTAATCCGTTCATATTTAGCGTCACATCCAGTCGCACTGTCATAAGCCAGCAGCGATTTCTTTTTATCATTTGTCGTGCTGTCTATAATATTTTTCACAGCAGTGAATTATGGTTTTCTGTGTATGCCTGATTCAATCCACACAACATCCGGGAATTGTTCATAGATGTGAATAAGTAAGGTAAGCACAGTTGACCATAAATCTCTCAAAACTCGATTGCTTGCAGGCCAATCCCGTGTAGAATTAATTATCGACTTGGCCTCGAGTACTTCTCAGATAATCCACGTTTCTCTGTGCGTCAGTGCCGACTTGTTCCGCTTCTTAATATTCGTCAGAAATGAGTAGTGGTGCTCAGAATGCGATTTCTTTTCACGCAAAAACGAAGAACCGAGCTTTGCTTTCAGCACATTCCACACATACAGGATTGTACTCCATTTTATTGGCAGAAATGCCTCGCTTTCTTTTAGTTGACGCGCGATCTGAATGACAGAATTTACGCCAGCTTTTCACAAGTGCCAGACTTGAACGAAGTTTTGTCGTATCGGTCGAAAAGAACGTGCACGTTCTGGCAACCATTGGGTTTGACGTTTGACTGTCCGATTGGCGCAGTGGTAGTGACCATACCTGATGCGCAGCGGTCGTGGGATCGATTCCCGCACGAGACTAACATTTATTTATTTAAAAATTAATGTTTGTCTTGAATCTGGGTGTTTCTATGTATTATACGTATATATTTACAAAAAAAAGTATGTATGTAGTACATCAACTGTCTGGTACCCATAGTACAAGCCTCGTTGCTTAGTTTGGGACCAGACTGTGTACATATGTCCAAAGATATTATTATTATTATTCTTGATGTAATCTTGAAGCCTCCGAATGTTTTGGAACTTTTTGGCTTTCCATTGCTATGCACCAGAGCTTGGCCATCAATCAGGATAGCAGTTTTCGTATTCTTTATTGGTTAGGCTCTCAAATGTGTTGGTCTACTATAAGACTAACGAGAACACCTTCGGTGTGTGCCTGATGAATAAAATGGTGTCAAAAAAAAATGGTTTATGGATCGCATAACTCATTTTTCATTGTATTTTTCAAATATCTTTATCGCATAAAAATGTGACGGACTAACATATTTGTGTCTAGAGTGTTAACTTTTTACCAGGTTTTCCTGTTACATTTGCAGCGTGCAAGTGCTTGAATGTTTTTTTAATTTCCCTTTTTTTTGTAATTTAATGTTTTATTTATTAAAATCGTACAATGCGTGTTTACGATACACTTACTTTTATTTCCGTTTATTGTTATTTAATGGAAAATCCGCCCAATTAGATTGAATTCAAATTGAATCTAGTAGTCTCGGCCACCGACGTTAGTTCGTTTTTTGACACTAAGTAAAATGACCATCGGTTCATAGTTTATGACTTGATTTTGTGATTTAAAGTTCATTTAGAATCCTATAAAATTAGGAATAAGTTTGATAATAAGTTAAATTTACCAAGTCCTGACAGTTATCGAGCTACACGCATAATAAACGAAATTTTTTTTCGAAAAGTTGTTTTATGTAAATATTACATGCGGTAATAGATTTATACGAACGAATACGTAAAATCAAATAATTGTATTATGTGATCTTTATCTTAATGGATAAAAGCCTATGGGATTGAACTGCTTGTCTATCAGGTTGATTGATATTGTTTCTAAGTGTCAACTGAACTATTAATTACTCAATACTTTGTATTGATGAGTACAAAAAAGAACAACCCTTAAGTTTCTTGCCCATTCTTCTCGAGGTGAATCAGCATTTGGATTGAGTGTTTATGTCGAAACGAGTTTATTAATGACGCATTTCAAGTGTAATTTAATTACCTACGAAATAAAGATATTTTTGATTTGATTTTCATTTGACATCTCGCTTAAGTGAATTGCTGTGTTTAAGAACAGTCGTGTTTAAGAAAACATGGCAAATAAGTACATTAGGGTGGCCCGAAAAAAAACGAAAATGTTTTTTTCGAGTCTCGTACAAAAATAGGTAAGTTTACAATTTTTTTTTCTTAAATTTGACATAATAAAGAATGGAATTAAAGCACGAGAAACAAAAAAATATATTAAATTGAACATTTTTTACTATTATAGTTTTAATTGTCAAGTAATATAAAGTTGATATTCATGTACAGAAGTCACTCGAAAAGATATTAAATACTTGACTTTTAAACTTTTAAAAGTTTAGAGTAACCTTTGAATATTAAAATTTAGACTTGAGATTTTCAGGACCTTTATCATTTTTCTTGTAGAAAAAAATGAAATAATGAGAAAAAAAAAAATTAAAACCAATAAAAAAACCGATTCTTGACGAATTTAGAAATATTTAAAAATTTGGTGCGACGCTTAAAAATATTTTTTTCGATCTGCCGTTTAGAAGGGACTCTGAAAACATTCTAAACTTACATGTTTTCGTATAAGACTCGAAAAAATTTTTGCTTTCGTTTTTGGGCCACCCTAAAGTACATACTAGTAGTCTATATGGCGTAGCAGCCTTAAGGAGGTGTACTCAGTGTCCTTAGGAGACCTATCTGACCATTTGCATACTCTCTGGTCACGCCCTTCAATTCAATTTAAGTTTCATACTCGCTTTAGATGTCGCAGTCTCGACGCTCGATTCTGCCCCCCGTGCCGTTTGCAATTTCAATACCGGTACCGTTTACAGTTCGGATTGAAGATGAAGTCGGAGCAAATGCCTAGTATCGAGATAGTATTCAAGTTATATTATTGAAGTAAAACTTTGCGCGCGGCTTTGCTCGCGTTAACCTAGAGCGAATCCTTTAATTATGTCGATAGGTTATAGGTAACAGAACCGATGTCTACCCTGTTGAAAACATCCAATACAGTCCCATACACAACAATAGGATGTATAATGGCTTATATGTAATCTATCTGGAAGATAAAAAATCCAGATAGAGTTAAATTTGGAATCTATATGTAAGTCCATCATAGCGAGGTTTCTTTATTGGACTTAATGGGATTGTAATGTTATTTGTATCTGTATGGATCCTAACTGCACCTTACCTGTAGGTTTGTATCCGTTCTTATAGTAAGTCCATGTGGACATGAAAAGCAATGTGGATTTCCGAATACGAAATAGAAAATGTTTTTAAAGCTCTTAAATGACAATTCCACAATCAGAAAAAATAATGTATTTTATATATAAATCCACATAAGAACTCTGTAGACATATAAGTTCCATTAAACTTTCCGTTTCTTTCCTTCGAAAGTTTTTATAGGTGTGGATATGGATTTGCAGCGACAAAGGCACATTAGGTGCCAATACAATTATTTCTTATTGGAATTTATTGGATTTTTTCAACAGGGTAGTTCAGGACAGGGCTATGAATTAAGAGCAGGAATGATGTCGGGACTGTGGTTCATAGCGTGATCGGGCGGTATAAAAGGCGAAGGATTTCATTTTATGTCTAAGCCAGCGGAGCCGCGGGCGAGAGCTAGTTGTTAATTATTTATATTTTGACAAATAACAGATTATTTATATTTTGTCAAATGACGTTAACTGGCTCAGAATTTGACCCCACCGATTATAGGAGATTATTTGCAAATTTTCGGTTCTTCTTCGGAGGAATACCACAAAATGTGTTGGAAATACCAAGGATTTGGAAAACTAATGTCACTTACATTATTGGTTTTCACACAAAATTCGTTATAAAATTATTGATAATCGTTTATAGTTATTATTAACAAATCGTTATAACGAAACAAAAGCTACATAGTATTGAAATTGTTTTAATAAGAAATCTAATGTGTCGTTTAGTGGCGTTGTGACCAGTAACCAAAAAAGGGCCTGTCGTATAACTCTTATATACTGGTAATATTATTTTCTGCACTAAGCCACTAGTGATATTTAAAATTTAATTCAATTAATACTAGGAAATTTTTAGTGACATCTAACAACATTTAATTAGACCACAGCTTCTTGTGTTACCAGTGCAATAAAGTGACGGAGTATGAAAATTTGGGATTAATTTAATAATGAATATTTAAAACTCCCAAAAACATCAACTGTTATTTCATAGTTTTAAATTTGCGCTTTTCGTCAGCAATCTCCGAGAATTCGCTTTTATTTAAAAAAAAAACCTTTTTTTTTAAATACTGGTAATTTTCTTTTGTTAATCTTTCATAGCGGCAGTGTGAAAAACGTTCTCTCAAACATTTAAAACGAACGATTAAACAAATATTAAACTCTAAAAATTCTTTTAAGTGATATAACAACACATACTTTTGAATGATACAACCACAAATTCTTTAAGATGATAAAATTACACACTAACGTATTTTAGTTTTTCCTTAATATGCGCCGTGACAGCAATTTGTTTTTTTTTTTCTGAAATTGTGTGATTCCGGATGTACTCTACAATTAGTAGTCTATAGGTTTTGGTTTACAAATATCAAAATACATTATAGAAGAGACCGCATTTTTTGACTTAATTGAATTACAAGCTTGATTTTTTACGAGTTCCAGATATCACAAAAATAAATATTCGATATTAATACCAGCCTAATACCTCCACGAATTCCCGAGAAAAGGGATTTTGACAGACAAACATACAGTCAGAGGGACAACGAAGTGACCCTATAAGCATTCCTTTTTAGGTACGGGACCCTAAAAATAGCCTCGAGTCTCCGCAGGTCCTGCTGTTTCTGGCTGCACTAACGGTTGTGGGAACACCAATGCACGAATAGAATACTTGATTTCTCCCATACGCCGATAAAGAAGTGAAACTTCTTTATCGGCGTATGGGAGAAATTTTATAGCAATGTAACGTTTTTCTGTTATACGCCATCTTTATTTCTGGGTAACATTTTTCCGTTACGCGCCATATTTATTCAATGTTATTAATGTCATCGTGGCACAAACATAATTGTTACTAAGGCCACCTGTCACATATACTTTCTGTCAATACCCTAGATCTATTTATACTTTGTATATATTACATTTTCCTAATATCTAAGTTGAAACCTTTTCAACCGACATACATGAACTATATCTCACATTCTTTCATTGAGTGACTCGATTTTATATGTAGCGTTCGATAATTTTCCTACAATTCTATATGGCCCTTTATAACATCGCATTAATTGAAAAGTTTTACCTATCACCCTTCTAGGTACATACATCATTACCAAGTCTCTTACATGAAACTCTGAACATTTCTATTTCTGAAACTCAGTAGGGACGTGAAAAATAATATTTCAATTAAGTGATTAACGAAAAAAATTTTATAAAATTATTTGTATTCATGTCTATGATAATAAAAGCCTTTTGCATGAACTTTATCTAATTTAGCTTTATTCAACCAATTTCTGTGAAGTTGTAAATAGTAAATCATTTTTCGAAAAATGATGTCATAGAGAAGTTTCACTTCTTACGTGTGTACACTAATACACACACACACACACACAATTTTTTGATAAGTGTAGCCTACTGTCATTACAAGACTTTTTAGAATCTATAATAGCACAAATATACAGATGAGTGATGGAAAATATTAATAGTCTAATAAACTCGCGGAGCTACTTGTCAAGTTGCTTGGTAAATGTCAGATACGAATGCCAGTCACAAATGCTATTTGCTGTCAAGAAACAGCGGCATAACAACAATTATCTCAAAATCCCACGGGTGGCGGTAAATGCAATTCATTGCTTTTATCGTCGTTTTGCCATTTAAGAGACCTATATGTATAAATTTTCAAATAGCTAAACGCAAATCTTTTGCTAAATAAAAATAATAATCTTTGATATTTTTTGTGCTGTTTTCGAGGTGATTATACATCATATATGTATGATATACAAAAACTGCTCAATTAGCGTAATGAGCTAAGGGCGTCTATAGCTTTTATTACAGCTTTTTTCATTGCATAGTCGAGGGAAAACAGGCAGGCGAGCCACCAGAGAGTAGATGGTTACCGTCGCGCATGGATGCTCGCAAACTCAGAGGAGTAACCGGTGTGCAGTTCGCCTCATGGAAGGGAATAGGACATCTAATGGAAGGATATCAGATCGATTGAAGGACGGATAGGGCGAAGTGTACCACCGAACATCTCACTCACTGGACGAAATGCAACATAGCGAAAGCAACAACGACTACTTCGCGTCTGTATTCTGTGGGAGTGTCCTATTTCACCGACAAAGCCGACCCGTTTTTGTTTAGCCGACCTGTATAAGTTACATTAAACGTATCACAAACAATAATTTAAATACAACTGGAACACAGCTCGCGTCTGTTTTTAGTAAGTCGAAACATATTAACAATTCGTGCCGGCTTTGTTTGCTTTAAAAGTGTATCACTAGTGATAGGCTTAAATGAGCCAAACCGAAAAAGAAAAGCCGTGAAAATGTATTAGCTTTCTATATCGAGCTACTTAGCGATGAACTACACGTAATTTGCGAACAACAAATCGCGAAAGACAAACGCGTAAACTAATATTCACACCCGATAGCGATGCAGAGATAAGACGAAATCGGGGTTGCCATACTCAAATTCTTAGCATAACTTATCCCCCATATTTATTTTATAGTAAAATAATCAATAGTATCACATTGCTCTGACTTTGATGTCTGCATTCGTGTGCTCGTAGAACACGTTTTTATTACCCGACTGTGGCGAACCTAAAAGGAGGGTTGTGAGTTTAGCAGTCTAAATACACGGATATGTATGTTTATTTGTTCCCGTGTAGCTCCTAACTACTTGTCATATTTGGTCAAATGAGGTGTTGTTAGCTGCACCTTAGAGTTCCACTGTCTCAGCTTTGTGACGTCATATTAAGTCCAACATGGCGGATATAATTTGTATAATACTTAAATGATAAAAAAAAAATACTTTCATGAGTATATCGAGTTTGGTATCAGAAGAAAGGTTTTAATTAGAAGATTCCGAAAATCTATATACAAAATGATATTGTATAAAATGAAAGACGCAATAGAATTTGTTATCGATAAGGTATTACATCGGTATGTAATACTGATATCAGGAAACAGGCGAGCGGATGTGACTCTTATCATATCGAGAGTTCAGTGCTATTGCCTTCTTCTAATGTGTATTGAATTAGGAAAACCTTAGATCGGCGAAGATTAAGGGCGGGGAGAGGGGGGATTATTTTTAATACGACCTCTTTCAGTACTACAATACTTATTTTAAATAGAATAAAGAATATGTTTCTAAATGATTGGCGGTATATTTGATTATAAGAAATGGGTAATAATATAATGATACTAATAGATTTCATTCTAATAATGAGTCTCAAAATTATTCCCGTGTCTGTTCCGTATTAAAGTTGCTGATAATAGCGATGACTGACACATTATTACTATTATATATGTGTTACATTCGACAAGCAGACTGACAACAAACTTTCAGTGTAGGGACACTTTTTAGTCCTAAAAGGTCAAAAAGTTGCCCTACGTTTAGGCCTCCATAATCAGGACTAAATTCTGGACTGTTGAAGCTAAAGGTTATATTGGTTCTAACGCTTATGTGAGAAAAATGTAAGCCTCATTTTCATAACTCTTCTTACCCTTGAAGAAATAAATCGTATATGTGCAAAGGATATTCCTTGTTCAATAAGTATAATTTTATCTGTCGCAAATTTTCCTTCCAATTCTGTATGGCATAGGTTATGGCAAACCACAAATGCTGCAAATAGATATAGGCTTTTAATTGCAGCCGTGACGAAGAAAAAATGCATTCGTAGCGAAAAAGCATAGTTGAGAGTTTTAACAGTTGATTCTCCCTTAATAGATTCAGTGCCCATCGCCCTAGTTTCCGTCCGTCAGATATGCCATTACTACCCGAGAGACTGGCAACGCACTGGTGACCTCTCTGGAGTTGCGAGTGTCCATGGGCGGCGATGAATACCAATTCTCTGGTGGCTCGCATACTCATCCGCCCATCGAAAATGCTACAAAAAAGAACCATCCTCATTTGTAGCCGACTCGAAGGTAAACAGGGAATGAAATTAGTTTAATTTCCTATATATTTTCTTGTTTGATTTAGGATTTTATAAGAGATACCCTAGATACTGAAGACTGATATCTATTTTCGCCTTTTTTTTCATGATTAATTTGGAATCATCTTAACAAAATAGATGTCAGAGAAATGAGGAGGTCTCTACCCACCTTTCTAGGAAAGAGGCGTGAGGTTGTAAATAAGACAAGAATAAACAGATAATTTTAACATATGCAATTTAACATAGACAATATGCAATTAATTACAGTTGCACACAATTTGAAGCAGATGTTGAGCATCTCCTTATCCGTTGCGGTCAATAACCGCGCATGCGCCTAAAAGCGGTCACAAGTCGCTTACATCCCGTCATTTTTTTTTACGACTTCAAACCAAAAATAATGTACCTACGAATTCCTTTTTATGTTTTACGATTGTTTTATATGACTTCAAAAATTACATACATTTATTATTTTTCATCATTATAAATATTTGATAGCAGGATACGCAACTCGTTTCAATTCTTTCTTTTAAGACAGTCGAACATATATTACTGGCGTTCATCTGCTCACTGCACTGATCGTTGTAGGTTTTGACAATAAACGAAACAAAATAACATAGTGAAGATCTTATAGAATTTATCTCCAAACGATTCTGCGTCGAATGATCAAACTTCCATGCCGATAGGTTCGGTATATTTTAACGGATGCCCGGACAAACAAAAAATAAAAATGATATACATGCATACATAGATCTGCTATGAGATAGTCCCAATGTTTATTGTAAAAAGTCGTCAATACAGCGATCCAATATATTTTAAAAGATCTAATAAAACTGATGGAAGTTTTTTTATTTCTAAATTTCTTGTATTAAATTCAATACAGAAACACCTGCGGCACCATCTTGGATGACAATGCACATGCATTTTTCCTCTCATCCATTTGCTTACATGTATAATTACACTCGCGCAAGCAATGGGAGAACGGAACATGAAGCTTCGACATTTACGATTGCACGTATTATTGTTTTAATTACCAAATCAATTTCGACGGGGAGAATTACCCGACGCGTTTATGGCAACACCGGCGGACGATAAACACTCGAATGTGCCCGCGCTCTAAACAGGAATCTAGTTATGAAATAACCGCCGATAAAATTGCGCGTTTCGCGGCGTACGTTCGAAATCGCGTGCCCCGGCAGCCATGACGTTTAACCCTGTCGGATTCGGTGACCGGTGAATAACCGATAGAAGTGTTACTAAAGGATAGTTCATTCAAACCGACGGTGTTACGTCTAAAAGTAAACAAAACTTTGGCACGGCGCCCTCGATAGTGTTATTCCATTTAAATGGGTTATTGTCGACTATTTTAATTACTCTACGGTATCGTGACTTGATTGTTATTTAAACTAGTATAAACTATTAATTTATCAAACATTGATAGGTATCTGTGTGAATTTAGAAAGCTTTGATTTAGCTTAATGGAAATTATACATAGTACGTTGACAAATTTTCCCAAGGACCTCCGTTTGTTTGTCGGACTGCGTCAAACTTGAAAAGGGCTGAACTGATTTGGATGTGATTTTCTCTATTACTATTGCGTCTCCAGAAAATAAGATCTGAAGATTTAAAGATCGACTTATTTGTAATAACCGACCATTAAATGTATTATCGAATGAAGAGGCAGAAATTTTGACCTATAGCATAATTTATTAAACATTGACTAACTACAGTATGTTTAAAAAATTACTCACACGATTAAAGCATAGAATTTACAGGGTTTTGTAACCATAGCGAACGTGAAAAACTGTCTTTTCTAACCATAAAGAACTTAATTTTTATCAAACAACATTAATGCATAATTAAGATTGCTTCATTTAGATAATAAATGTCACTCACAGAATCCGGTTATAACTAACACTTCAAGAGTTATGAAACATAACTCTTGAAGTTCAATATCATGTAGTATTTTCTTCTTCCAATATAGTTCTCGGCATAAAGCTGAAAGAACTAAATTGTACCCGGGTGAAGCCGAACCGGATCGCCGTACCTATCCTCTTTTTTCCAAATTTTCTTATTAATAGAATTTTAGAGAGTAACTGGTCATCGCCGCCCATGGCATTGCCTACATAATGATAAGGAGAAAAAAACGATCAGAAAAAAGAATATATCGTATGCAATTAGTTTTCCAGACCACAGCTGAGTGGTGACAACTTTAATTTTGTTTTCGGCCGTTGTCGATGTATAAAAGTGTTTGTTTCTCAAAATCCAAATAAACCCTAAAATGATTTTTGGGTCGCTTGAGTTTTTTTTTTTTATAAATGATCATTTAATTAATAAACAAAAGATTGAGTTAGTGTTTACTGTTTCGCAATAAAAATATATAAAATTTATGGAACATTTATTTTTAGTTGGCTCGTTTAGTTTTAAATCCGCTTGCGGTCTCTATTCGTCTTTTTATATGGTAATCGTTTATCTAATTTTTCTTTCTCGCCCTCGTGCGGGCTCAGCGTTACGACAGTGATCGAAGAAACAAACACACAAACAGACAAACTTTCACATTTGACTCAACCAATGCCCGGACAAAGAAATATATGAATGTATAAATACGTATGCGTAGGAATCACCGGTGGCCCGGATGCCTTCGGGCAAGGAGGTATTTAATTCGATCCAGGTCATGTGGAAGGAAAAAAATTGACATCATACCGTGTGTATAAGGGGAACATACCCACACTACGTGACCCGTTCACGGGGAGGAAGGATCACTCGGAGGGGAAAGATCACTCGGGGAAAGGATCACTAGGGGTATTCTATTTGTAGTAAAACCTAAGTACCTGTTGCAATATGTTTTTACATAAGTTTTTTCTCCTTGATTATGTTAACTTTCTGTTAGCAAAAAATATGATTCAAAATCGTATTAAGAATTACTACGTGAGAACTAGAGGGGGGAGGTCTGGACATATACTACAGTTGGTCACTGAGTGAAGGTGTGGGGGGCGCTAAAAAATTGTAAAATATAGGTCACGTAGTATGGGTATGTTCCCTAAGGTAGTATGTGGGGAGCTCGTTGAAGCTCGATTTTGGGGTGTGAAATTTTATCACGTAATGTTATTTTTAAATTATAATCTCGAAAAAAGTCTACAATATCGCTGTATTCACAGACGTTATAAATGTGGTGCAAAGCGGTAAGTACGATAAGTTATTTAAAATTGCTATATAAAAATATTGGTGGGAAAAAAGTTAAATATCTAGTTACGTATTTAAACATTAATTGTATGCTCACATTACAAAATCGATTAGGTGATTACGTTTATAAACCAATTATATAATCGGTCACCCAAATATCGATGTAATTTCATAAATTAACATAATTAATAACATAAAGTAAATTTATGATTTTGCATTTTTTTCATAGCATTCGTAGGGTTTTGGTTCATGAATTAAAACTTTTTAAACCAATTAATACCTTGGTTTTTGCATTACTAAAGGACATTCGTTAATAAAAAAAAAACATAGCATTATAATCTGTAATATACTATTTGCATCGCATATTTAGCAAACTCATTGTATTATTTACATTCAGTTCAGATTCCTTAGCGCGAACGTGCTTGACCGGTTTTTATCTATTTTTTTTTTGTTTTACTTTACGGCATACATCGTAATCACACCGAGATGCACTACTATAGAGTAAAACCAAAAAAAAAAAATGCACTTGCAACACTGTATGCTTGATACAAGTGAAACTTCTTTAATAACTGTTGAAGGATATTATCAACAAATCCCTGGAAGCAAACGTAAAAAAAGAACGTAAATGGTAACAAAACGCAATAATGAGTATTGAATACACAACGCGCGGTGCCTCAGCTGTGCACGTGTAGTGTCCGATGGGTACATCTACAACGCGCGCATGCACGACGCTGTCTTGGGCTATCGCTTTGAATTGTTGTACATCGCACTCTTTTGATTCGATCTTGTGCCATCTTAACATGTAGCTTTTTTTCTTCTTTTGTCAACGTTACAACTTTTCCTCGTGTAACAAAATTTGTCTGAACGTGACGCATCCTTGAAGTCGGTCTTTTTCATTTCCTCCAATTATCAACTATAGAATTGCCGCGACTTCAAAAACGTTGAGATAAATACGAATCTTTAATTGATATTTGTTGGACCACAAATTTTTAGTTTAAATATTTATTGTTTGTTCGGATATCAGACACAATATGCGTATATCAGACACAATATGTCTGTCGAAATTGCAGACAATCATGTTTCGAGTGATCACCTTTTATAGATAGGACCGACAGACTAACTTGACTTTATAATACGGGTCCTTAGGCACCCTTTAGGTATGGAACCCTTAAAACTGTCTATGCAATTGTTCGCATATTCTTTTTTGCCTATTCTCTATGAAACTTAAAAAGTATTTTATAAGACGTTGGCGCGTCCGGCCGCTTGTGTGTACTTGTATGTGTTGTTTATTCATAGATTAACTATGTCATCTGCCCGTATTAGGTCATATTAGCATACATACGAGAGAATCCTAAATAAGCCTCTGTTTGCAGACATCACTCGAATTGTCGTCTTGTTTATGGTGCATTGTCTATGAGCGTGGCGCAATAGAATCAGTCAACAGACGTGTCGTGATTTTAGAACGCCATATAGAGGAAAGTGTACAAAACCCGACATCTATGAATAATTCATCATTTAAACGTTGTTTGAGGATACTAGGTCTGTTGACGTTTTTTAAGTTGAAATCTTTATAAGTGTATTATGCATTCTTCGGGGTAAGTAAAAGCTTGAGTTCGCGTCACCGACATGTCAACAGAGTTTGTGTAAACTTTTTTGTATATGTGAAGACTACATGACTTATGAATTAAATTCAAACCTTAATATGCACATCGGTTTTTTATTTAAAAATTGGGCATGCGCAGCCGATAGTGTGTTTTTATTAATAAATAAATCATATAACTATTTATATGATTATTGCTATTAGAGTGTCAATAGATGCGAAAACCAGACTAACGTTAATTTGTAAATTATGATAATTTTAATTTTGATTTTAAAATAAAAAACTAGCCGAGAGCATGTCGGACCATGCTCATTATAAGGTTCCGAAGCTATTATTGCAAAAAAATTGTGACACTTTTTCCATGTTCCAGCACAGAATAGTTATAAACAATATAGTCGCCTATAACTAGAAAAACAAGTAGGCGTGTTACTATTACTACTAAACTAGAGTAAACTAAAGTGCACGAGCAAAAGAGCATATCTTCAAAGCACTTACGTCTTTTTGTTGAGAAGCGCAGTTTTTCGGCAATAGCTAAAAAACAGTACATCGAACCATGTTCCAAATAATTTTCGATGAAAGTATTTATTAAACATTACCTTGGTTATTTTTTTTTTATATTTTTTGAACATACAGTTTAGAAAATAGAGGCAGGAGGATAAAATTTCTGCAACTTTAGAGCGATTATTTTCAAAATTATTAATGTAACAGAAAAATTATTCAGAAACCATAGCGTTTGTTTAAATATGTGATACACGTTGATTTTTGCTGAAAAATTTTTTTTCATCTTCTGTTACATGTATGGAGTGTCCCCTAGCAATATTAATTTTTGTTATTTAACCACTAAATTAAGTAACGGTTTATACAAAACGCATACACTATAAATTTCATCAATATATGTGATTTTCTGAGTTAAATGCCTGTGACATACGGACGGACCGACGGATGGACGGACATGACGAAACTATAAGGGATCCGTTTTTGCCATTTTTGCTCGGAACCCTAAAAAGAGACACTGTTAACAGCTCCCAAACCACACTGCGCCAGCGAACCCAAGCTCATCGATTACGAATAAAAATGTTATGAGACATCTCCCGACAGATGGCAGCCTGTTGATCGTGATCGTGACAATTATCATAACCGAAACAGCCTGCATACATACGAGATAACTGACTTCTCTCCCTTTCGTTTCTCACAAGCAAGGACTGCGACATTAGCTTCTTGCTGTGAAAACATTAAATATCCTTTTCGAGTAATGATTTGTTTAATCAATGCCGATACGATTCTAATTACCGTGCTGAAATGTTGAAGATTTCATAATAATAACAATAATAATATACTCACGCCTATTTCGTAGAAGGGTAGGCAGAGACTATAGATTTTCAAGTGGTAGGTCTTTGCATATCACTCTTACATTATTGACATTCATCAAGCTTTTCAAGCTCGTCGGTTTCGGTTGCTTAAAATTTGGCCCTTTTTTAAAATATTTCAGTTAACCTTTTTCGAGTTGCCTTCAACCTTATCCGACACCAGGCCCTTCCATATCCCTTCACTTTAAACCGCGATCCTAATTATTCAAAATAGGATGAAGCAAAAACTCAGCCATTCTCATAATATCCATTGCACGTCACAGAGTAATTATGATAAACAGTACATGCCGCATTAAACGGGAAATGCATGATAATGAGTTTCTGCGTGTGCGCGACATTTATCTCTGCCATAAAATTACGTATATGAATAAAACTGTAACTTGATTCTTGTGCGCGTGCACATAGTGCTATTAGAAATATTGAGACGCAATTTTTTCACCGATCTGGCTGTTACTTAATTCGGTGGGCGATCTGTATTCGATATTAATTTTCGTCTGCAATTTAGCTTTTGTGGATGTGGTACAGGTATAAATATTCTTTGTTGTTATCGCGAACCGCAGCGGCTAAGGGAGGATTAATATCAGCACCTGGACTGATCAGAATTGAGAAGGATGTTGGGTCAGGTTTGAGAGCGAGAATGGAATTGGGACTGAAATGGGATTCATATAATGGATGAAGGAATTCATACATGCATGCATGGTTGATTTTTCGGAATTGGTTCGACCAAGTTTTTTGGAACTCCCAAAGTGGAAACAATTAAAAAACCGGACCGATGGAAGTAGCTCTCGTGTTCCATACTTACCAACTTTGTCAATATATTTGACATTTTTTTTTATATGATTTTAACTATTTTATAAGAACGTCCGATGCGATTAAATATTAACCATTCGCCTATCCCTATAGTAGAATGTTGACTTCATCACCTCAAAGATTATTTAAAGTAATAAAAAGTTGATGATTCTGTTTAACCCTTTCCGATATTCATAAAAAAATTAAAAATTCTCCGAGCACCTCTTACAGAACTGTTATACCATAATCCACATATTGTAGACGAGAGTAGAAGATAAGCGAAGAAATATCATTTTTTTTTCTTTTTCGAGTATAAAAAATGAAATGTACACTTCTTTTATTTTTGGGACGTCCATCGGCAAGTGTTAACTTTGCGCAGTACACAATTAGATTGATGAGAAAAATATTAGATTTGCAATTGCGACTTTAAGACTTGTCATCTATTTTATTCGACATTCGTAAAAGGTTATTCTAACCATTGATGCGTTAACCACAGTAGGGCCGGGCCAGTGGAAACAGGCACTCGCGAGTGCCTGCCGATAAGGAAACGAAATAAAGGAAATAGAAATAGAAATATGCAATGCAACGCTATAAGTTTTGCAGCTGTGAAGTTAGTCACGAAAGCAGGGGGAACGCGGGGGAGGAGAGAGAAGGGTCGGGGAGCGTTGTGTCACCTCGTCGCACCACCAAAATGGCTTTTTATAAGTATAACTATCTAAACCCCAACTAAAGACACCTAAATTAACCAAAATAGCATGTATGTTTTATGATTCGTATACGTAGTAACAGCGATCATATTCCATTACTTGAGAGCTATTCATAAATTTCAACCCAACATCGTGATATGACCATCGACATAGAAATCGAATTACCGTAGTGATAACGTGAATGCTGCAACCTCAATAATCGTTTTATAACATCACGTCATGTTTCTTTTACATCAAACTAAGCTAGAATTGACGGAGAAATAAACAAATGAACCAATAAATTTGAATATAACATTAAAAATTTGTAAAATTGAAGAATGTAAAAGCATTTACCCTCTACACTAAAAATTTACTTTGTCTAATGAATCCCGATACTTGAATAGGAAACCCATTTTTGTTTCATATATTTGTGCAAAAATCGTGTCGAAATTGAACCATGTCATAGTACATACGTATATAATAAAATAAAATAAATAAATAAAGGCTTTATTCGCTGACCTTCTTAATACATTCTAAATTAACGTAACCATAATATTTTGATAATTTTCACTTTAGGTCAGAATAATATTCACCAGAAACCATTCTGTTAGTTAGGTTGTTGACATAGGCCTCTCCTAGCTCCTTCCACTCCATTATGTACCGAGCTGACCTTCTCCATCGTTTTGGTAAATCATCTTCCCATGTTTTGAACTGACATCCCTTTTTGTCTCTTTCCATTTCTAAAGTACCATTTTATTATATCTTTTGTCCATTTTCCGTTAAGGGTTCTCGTGATATGACCAGTCTGGTTCCAGTTAAGATAGATTTCAGAACATGTTGTCTAATCCTGGTAGGATACGATCGCTTACACGAGCTCAGGATTTTCGACCTGTGCAAGAATAGGAATGTAGACATAGCCTTGTTTGTCGATGTTACATGCAGGTCTTAAGGAAATATCCCTGAGTATCCTCCTAGGACGCGGATCCGGTTCGTTGTCCTGCTTTGATTTAAGTCACGTCTCCGTATGGCCGACGACACGACCTATACCGCTGTAGATTACGGCCTGGACAGCCACTCCTGTAAATCTGAAAGAACTCGCTGAAAGATTACCAGTAGATCTCTCCGTGAGTCAATGGCTTTTACTTTTTTCTCACTTTTTTTCGGTACTTCTTCACCTTTTTTTTTACATCGAATCGAGTCCTTCCTCTCATACTTTAACTGCTCACTGCAAAAAATGAATATTTTCTTAAAGTCGGGGCAGTTATTGTTTTCAGTGTGAATTCTGAAAATCGATATCGCTTCAGACGTCGACCCTTGTGGTAGGTCCTGGCAAGCAGTTTTGTGTTTTTGTACGTTACAAGGTTCACGTGAACATTGAATGTCGTTTGAACAAATGGGTCGATCGGAATCGAGTTTGCGTCATTTTAAAGGACTCGTCTGGACTTCATGGAAATTAGGGCTGACCTGCGAGGTCAACCGCCGTCTATATTTTTTCCTTTCTTACGAACAAAGGAAACGTTCACGTACTTTGAGAAAATTTGGTTGTATTATCGCATTCCTGACGTAAATAATAAGGTGTTGAACGAAGATGTAATATGATTTGAGATTTAAATGAAAATAATATGTAAATATTATATACAAGTATGTATATATACTTTTATGTGTTTGTACATTAAAGTCCGGTAGAATCGTAGCGTTCAAAAGAATCCGACGAATTTTTAATTTTTCGTCTGTCTATTTGCACATATCTCCGAAATTACTAAACGGATTTTAATGAAATTTTCAGGGATAGATAGAAATTAGATTGTACTACAATATAAACTTTTTTTCAATCAAATAGGATGCCAGGAAAATGTTATTCTCATTTAAAGAATTATACCGAGAAGTTAGTAGGTGAATAATAATTGTTAGCGTTGAAGACCTATATACGTAGTAATACGAACGACCAGAATTGAAAGCGAATACGACATTTAGATTGACAGCTTATTCAATATAAAAGGTGAAAAAACACATTCCATGTTCACGCGAACAATGCCGGGAGCAGCAAGCTAGGGATAAATAAAATAATTGAAAATACGGGTGGTACATTATATACAATTTTACACAATCAGAAAATGAGAATTCAATTTCGTTACTAATATTTGGCAATTGCACCACAAGCTTCTATATTTATACAAAATTTCAACTTGTTAAGTCGAACAGCTTTCGAGGTATTGGCATTAGCGGGACAGACAGACGGATCGAGAGTTAAATAACATTGTAAGGATTAATTGTATCAAATTTTGGTAAAACACATTACACTTTTAATTCACAATCAGCTATGGCGGTCGAATAACGGTCTCGACCATAGTTTAGACGGCGTAGTGGAACTTAATGGTAATTGATGGTCACCGCTGATACCACTGTACTAGATCTACTTTTTGGTTTAACTCTTTAAATATAAACAGTTGTTACGTGGACGGATCTATTCATAAATATTTTATATATTAATGTGTGTCGGTCAGTCTGAACATTCGAAATGAGCTGGTTCAGGAATTGATTTTTTTAGTATATTATACTATTTCATAGATATTATTGGTTTCTTCCAACGGCTATAATGTTAGATGTCACAGTTCTGAGCAAGTATTTTGTTCTATTGAATAACAGATATAATAAACCTTTGTGAGAATATCGATATCAACGTGCTCATACGCACTTCAGAGGTAAACAGTACCGTTTAATTTGGGCGTTGTGAAAACAAAGGTCATTTCAGATAATTACGTCGCTTAACGTGCGGCTGTAAAAATAGCATGTTCAAAACGGCCCGACACGCGATAAAACGGGCCGTGTCCGCCGGGGCTTTTCCCTGCGAGATAAAAATAAAAATATTTCGAGATTCGCAGAATCAGATAAACCCACTCTGAATCAGGAAGTACACGTGGCGACTTGCTGATTCAGTAAGTATAGAAGGAAATTTGAAAGCAAAAGAAAATTTAAATAAATTATGTATTTATGGATATATATATATATGTGTGTGTGTGTGTGTGTGTGTGTGTGTGTGTACTTTGTGTGTAATTTTGCCAACCAATACATATAAAAACTGTAAAATCATCGTACATTGAAAATATTTGTCAAAAACTGACTGCGGGTGATGTAGGAAGTATGACGGAATACAATAAGGTTATGTAAGGTAATTTGATTTTTGGGGTTCCATACGTCCAAATGAAAAACCGTTTATAGCATCATTCGTGTTGTCTATCCGTCTGTCACAACCAATTCACTCTGTATCTACTGGACTCATTAAGTGGAGAAGTTGTTGCACAGGTACCCGCCATCGTATATATAATATATATATTATGGAGGGTAGCTTTGGGAGATATATCCCTCGGACCTTTGACGAAGTTCAGGAGTTCGATTATGTTTAAATTAAAAATCACGCGAACCCACGTCTGTTTATCGATCGGTTCGTCAATATCTCTTCCTACGAATTGCAATACCGTCCTTCTGTCATATCACTTATAACAATCCGCCCTTCTGTCACTAACGAAGCTTGTGCACTTGGGCGTCGGCCCTCGTCTACTTTTACCTTTCTCCTTCACTCTAATGTTTCATTCGAGTTTCATAATCAAGTTTTTTGAATAGGACGCGAGCCCACATTCGCTTGACTAAGCACGGATGCCGGATACCTCACATGTCACCTGCCGCTAGTAGTCTAAGATACGGCATTAGAAAAATATACCCTCATCTGTTAATTGAATCAAATAGTATTTTAAAAGCAGATGACAATATTATAAATTTATGAGAACAATGTCTGCCACCGTAGTCCCGCTGCTATTAACACTAATTACTTATTTTTTTTTATGTAGGCTGAAAATAATTTCAGTTATAAATATATTTAGAATTTTGTAAACTTTACATACGTGTTAATGTTTTTTAATCAACAGACGAGGGAAATATGTTCGGTCCATCTACCTGTTTACTCCCGGCTGCAGGTAGCTGTAGCAGTCGTAGAGGTCGCTGCCTATCGTAACAAGGTGTAAAACATCATACTCGAAAGTTTTGTACTTGCGATATGCAATTAACATAAAAAGCAAAAAAAAAATAATCAATCGATTAATTTTCGTAGCAGCAGGACTACGGCGGCAGACGTTGTGCTCATAAATTTATGATACTGTTATCTGCCTTTAAGACTTTATTTGATTCAATTAACAGATGAGAGTGTATTTTTCTGATGCCGGATCTTAGACTATAGCTTAATTACTGCATTATATATACATAATTTATTTTCACTTCGTTTACGTTCACGCGGGAAAAAGCTGGCATATATATACATATATAAACATATGCTAAAATGAATCGTTTAACTTTTTCACTTTGACCGTTCGCTCTGTCGATAACCATCCCAATCGCGATGTCACTCTCGATTCTGAGACCAATCTCTGTACCGATTCTCCCCTCAATCGGGTTTAGTTTGAATCATCTCAGGGGGTAGACACTTCCTATCCCCAAACTATTGTATTACGAAACTACTGAGCTATTACTGAGCTATTATTGAGCTATTATTGAGCTATTGCTGAGCTATTGCTGAGCTATTGCTGAGCTATTACTGAGCTATCGATCCCGGCTTGTTGTTGTTCCCGATCTTCCCTTGGGCACTGACCTAACTGTATGAATGATTAAGGAGTTTGTTTCGTCGTATATTCACGCCAACGTGCTGCGCGTTTTGATGACGGTGCGCAATAAAACATACGCAGATTACGCTATTCTATAATGAAAAAAGAGGCTTGTCAATCCGACCGGAGGCTTTCGAGTTATAGGCACGCAAACTGACAGACAAACAGCGTGTTAAAGAGACGTTACCTTTTATAATATATAAGGACGAAAATACTTAAACATATGTATAATAAAACGTATCCCGAAATGTTTTACGTTTCGTTATCTTTATTTAAAAATGGCTAATGTGTCGTTTAACTTCGAAAGATATCTAGATAGAGACAAAATTTTTTTCAACATCTCGAAAACTTACAATGTAAGATATCTTTACACCAATGTGTCTTTTAAAGGTGGAAAGATCCACACGAATTTAAAGCATCCAATTTGTATTCTTCTTTTCGATTGTGTGGGATATCAGAAGCCATTATTATGTCAAGGTAAAATTACAGTATCTCCATATTATTTTCTTGTTTCTGACCACAGATTGTCGGCTGTACTCAAAACGGCGACTAAAAATCTGTGCACGTTAAAGAGAGGCCACTTTATTCTTGTTTACTAGTGAAAGGCACATTTCATTTTTTTAGTGTTCCGAGTCAAAATCGAAAAAACGGAACCCTTATAGTTTCGTCACGTCCGTCCGTCCGTATGTCACTGGCATTTTATTCAAAAACTATAAGACCTATATTTATGAATTTATATTGTAGGTGTCTTGTATAAGCCGCTATTTAGTTTGGTGGTTAAATAACAAAAATAAATATTTCTAGAGGGAGCACTCCATAGATATAACAGATGCTGAAAATTTTTTTTGTAGCAAACATTAACGTATTTTAGACAGTTCTTTTAAAAACATTTTAAGGTTTCTAAGCAATATTTCTGGTTACGTGAATAATTTCGGAAGTAATCGCTCCGAAAGTTGCAGAAATTTTGTCCCTCATCTCTATTTTCTAAACTGTAGGTCCAAAAATAAATAAAAATAACAAAAATAACACTTAATAAATACTTTCAACAAACATTATTTTGAACACGGTCGGATATGCTATTTTTGAGTTACCGCCGAAAAACTGCGCTTATCAACAAAAGGACGTAAATACCATGGAGATACGCTCTTTTTGTTGAAGCATGTTAGTTTACACTAGTTTAATAGTTATACCCAATATACTTACTTGTTTGTCTAGTTGTAGGCGACTGAAGTGCATATAACTACCCTGTGCGGGAAACATGGACTAAGTGTAACAACGTACTTTTGTCATGTGTAGAGCATATCTTTGTAATAATGGCCACGGAACCCTGTAATGAGCATGGTTCGGCATGCTCTTGGCCAGTTTTAATTTTTTTTTTCATTCACCTCACGAAATTCACGATATTTAAAAGTATTTGTACAGCATTTTTTGTACGGATGTGTCGGAATACACCGCTACATTTCTCTGCATATTTAATATCTCAGGTGTGTATATCCATAGACATTACTTCTATAGCATGCATATAAGATGCAAGCGAGCATTCTAGCTACCAGAGAGTAGGTGATCATCGCCGCCCATTGACATTTGCGACCCTAAAGGAGTCATTAGTGTATTACCGGTCTTTTGGGAAGCTATAGGATAGATAGTAAAGAAGGAGGAGTGGGCCGACGGAGGGAAGGGCGAATGGGCCACCGAAACTCTCACTCACTGGACGAAATTTCGTACATTATTGATCTGTGTAATTCGGCTAATCGGAGAAATAAATAGGTAATAGATTTATGTGTTCAAGGGAAATTCTGCTATCAAAAGGCAATAAGCGCTCGAATCTATTGTTATTGTGTTAAGTTACCGCGAAACATCTCATAGTTTAGCATTCAGACTAAGAAGAATTGTAAATGGCATTTCTGAGTTCAAGCTCTCTTAACGTGTAGATGACGGATGGCAGCGAGTTGTGCGTCAGCGCCGTCGCGAGCTATTTAGATGAAGATCCATTATCCGCTGTCGTGACGTCATAATGATGTGACGTTGTACTGTGTATCACGTTATTATAACGTCACGGCTATGTAACGCTCGGGAGCCTTCGTCGAAAGCGAACTTCGCTTGCTCGATGCGTTTTAATCGGCCGAGAAAAATATTTCGAAAGGTTTTGGAATGTGAGAAATAAGAGCCCTTTAAAAAATTGGAAGGAAAACACGGCCAAGATGGAAATGGAAGTTCAGCAGCCAGGGTTCCGTACCGGCGAATGAAAATATGTGAAGTTGAATTCAGATGAAACCGGCATTATTACCAGCATTAAAACGGCACTCCTCGCTACTAAAAATTTCCTTATCTCCTTACTGAGAAATTTTAAAGTAAACCAATATGGATGCAATCACATGTTGTTTGAGTGGTAAGCATCTATTGCGTTCAAATGCATATGTGCGATCGCATGGGCAGGTGATTATATTGCTACTAATGACTATTGAAAATTATGGGTATCTAACTAAATTGTAATTTTGTTTAATATATATTAGGGTTTCGTTTAAAATCAGTTTAGTTTAGCTCATTTACAGTTTTATTACTGTATCCTTTTACCGTATGCTTTATCACTTCTCATCAGGTAATCGATAGCTGGACTAGAATTGACAGAGAAATTTCAAGGACGCGTCACGTTTAGGCATATTTCGTTACACGAGAGAGAAGAATGTTACAAAATACAGAAAAGAGAAAAGAGAGAGAGAGAGAGCTATACATTCCGACGCAACAGAAGTGGAACAGATGAAAGCGACGTAGAGACAACGATTCAAAGCGAGAGAATAAGCGTGTCGCGCATGCGTGCGTTGTAGAAGTACGTGTCAGACTATAAACATGAACAGCTGAGATAACCGCGCATTGCTTAATTAATATTTATAATTGTTTTTTTTAATTATTTATAAATTTCATTTCGATCACGTGTACGGTGCTGCACGCTTATCTTTTTTTTTTACTTTTTTCTGAACACTTAGTTCGATTATAGACGGAGACGCACAAATTTTAACGACTTTGGAAGTCAATAAAAAGTGAAATAAAGAAAAAAACACCTCAGACTAAAAGTGACTTAAGAACCTTAGATTAACTTAAAAAAAATATTCGTCTCTCAATCGAATGAGACGAAAATTAAATGTACATTTTCATAGATTCATGAAATCTGTGGAAACCTATTTCTAATTTTTTGAAGTTAAAATTACAATAAGCACATTAGGCGATTTTCGAACAGGCAAAATCTTATGAGATCGCGTCGCCGCGTCACCGACATGCTAATGTTAACAGTATGTGTCAAAGTTTTTCGTGTATGCATAACTTGCATATTTTAAATTTAATTCAATTGTAACAATATCGTTGTTTTGTTTATATTAAAAAAAACTTAAATATGAACACTGTCTTAAAGTTCTGATTAACAAATAAAACGTATAAAAAACATATATAATTATTGCTCAGAATAAGGGTAGACGTGAAAACTAGACTAATGTACAATGTTTTTAATTGACGAATCATGACATTATAATTTTTGATATCACAATTAAATTGAGAATCGCAATAAATCGTAAAATTATTATTTCATAGTTTTTATTTTAAAATTTGTTTACGGAACTGTATTCCAGTTTAGGAGTGGATACCATCCTGTATGTACTTATATATACAGCTGTTTCACATGGACAAGCGGACGACACGACACTATAAACGTTTCTTTTCCTCTCTGGCTACGGAACCTTGTAAATTGAATAGGACATCAAACGAATTCTAATCAATTCCTACTCAAGATATGTGTATTACGTTCTAAATGAACGGTTTTATGATCGTTTATAGCGATCAAAAGATGCTATTGCAATCTATTCCATGCCCACCTGGACGAAGCCGCGCACGTTTATTAGTAAAGAATGATGCAACAAATGCAGGTGTCATTCTATTCGCTCAGAGTTTTTTACAACAACAAAATAAAACACTAAAATTTGGTATTTCCATAGACAGGCATAATTCAAGTGCGTCTTTGAAATCGCTTTGTTTTATGATAAAGCGATATTACAGCGATAAAACTATGCAAGCGATAGCTAGAAACTGCCGTGCTGAATTATCGCCGCTTATCGTTCGAACGGCGAGGTCGTTGAGAATCGGTCTGCCTGGACAAACAGACAGATATACATACAGGCGCGAAAAAACCTAATGACTGACCACGTGATAGGTAAATTTTAAAGGAAACCTAAATTCGTAAGGTGGATTACAGACGGAGAAATGTACGTTTTGTCGAGTGTCTATTTTATTTGTCATGCTCACGCTCATTTACCTGTAGGGTGGGCAGAGACCACAGACGTCCACGTGGCACGATCCGTGCTTAACCCTCTCGCTGTACCGACGTACATCGAGCGCTGCATGTGAGTCTAAAAACTAGGCGAATTCTGAATAGTGATATAAACAATTGTTGACAAATGCGTTAAAAAACAATAGAAAGTTCGAGAGGAGCAGCCATGTAAAATAAAGGACAATATGATTTTAAAAGAACGTCTGTCTCTTTATTTGGTATACACGTATTTTTGAAAATTTTGATTGTTTACATACGAAAAACTTGTTTCTTGCATATTTTATTTATCGTTTGAAAATCATATAAATGCTGTAGTTGTTGTTCATCTATAGATATACATTTTTTTTTTAGGGTTCTGTAGCAAAATGGGAAAAGCGGAACTCTTATAGTTCCGGCATGTTCGTCCGTCCGTCCGTATGCCACAGGCGTTTTACTTTAAAACTGCAAGATGTGTATTTATAACATTTAGAATATAGATGTTTTGTATAAGCCACTACCTAGTTTGGTAGTTAAATAACAAAAATAAATATTTATAGGGGCACACTCCGTACGTGTAGTACAAGCTGAAAAAAATATTTTTCAGCCAAGGTTGGCGTGTTGCACATATTTCGACAGTTCTTTTAAATACCCTTCAAGGTTTCAAATCATTTTTTTTGATTTAGTGAATATTTTCGGAAATAATAGCTCAGAAAGTAGCATAAATTGTGTTCCCAACTTTAGTTTTTAAACCGTAAGTTCGAAAAGTATAAAAAAAACCACAAAAATAACGCCTAATAAATATTTACAACGAAAATTATTTTGGAGGTCATCAGATATACTGTTATTTAGTTATTGCCAAAAGACTGCACTTCTCAACAAAAGGACGTAAGTACCATGAAGATACGCTCTTTTGCGGATGCACTTTTTCACATCGTGTTTTTTACATTTTAGAACTGTAGCAAGTGTTTCAAATCACGGCTAAATCAGCACTGTTACTTTAAGATTAATAGTTGATACACCTACTTATTTCTGTAGTTACTAGCGGCTAAAGGGCTTATGCCTCCTATGTGCGGAAAACATAACAAAGGGTGTAAAAACGAAGTTTCTTTCATCTCTAGTGCATTCCTTTGTAGTAAAAGCTAAGGAACCCTAAACTGAGCATGGTCCGACATTTTTCTTTGTCCGAACATTGATTAGAAACTACCGAAATCAATAGCTACGGAACTTCTGACCAATCCGCGCGTAATCGCTGGTGGATGGTTTTGAGGAATTTTTTTTTTTTGGAACGAGGTTCCTTATTTAGTTTTACACTTTATCTCGTAACCCATATAGCTCGATGAGGCGGACGGGTGACCGTCAGTTTGATGTCATCATCACCATCATCATCATCGCTCGACCTTCAGCCAGTCGCAATGACTGAAAGGGACAAGTCCCGATACACCGAAGGGAGCGTAAATATCGGGGGGAGTGTAGGTTCTAGCTTGGATTAGGAGTGACGGGAGTGTAGAGCCAGCCGGTATTCGTGCAACCTTTAGCCAGAAACTGGATTAAGGATGGGTAATAGATACTATAATGTGTCAATAAATACAGTAGGAAGGGGCAAGTTTCTTCCATTTGTCTTCCGTTCTCCGTTTTCTTTGCTTGGTGTAGAGCTTTCAGTGTTTGCTTCTGGGTGTTGGTGTGGTTCGTCCGTAATCTTTTAGTTTCTACGTTGCTCATTGCTAATGTGGCCCGGGTGACCGTCAGTTTGATGTAAAATAAAAATTAATGTAATATTTACGTTTCATATCATTAGACTGAAAGATTATATGATATATTATTTAAAATAGATTAGATAAAAATCCACTTTCTTATTTTTTCAAAAATTCATGCTGGATTTAAGCAAAATTTATGAAATAACGCTGGCGTTCTGCTGTTTAATTGTTTGTCTGTCACAGTAGAAGGCATATTGGAATGATTGGATGAAACAGTTGTAGAAAGGAGTTACATAATTTAATGATGGTATGTGTGTGTGTGTGTGCGTGTGCGTGCGTATGTGCATGCACATGTGCGTGCGTGTGTTTGTGTGTAAAACGACATGCAAATTGCTATTATTACATTATGTTTAAATTAAATCGTTATCACGGCACCCGTGTATTTCGTCAGATTTTTAATAACACTTAGTACTAAAATCAGAGAAGAGATTAACACAATTATCGAATTTAGGATCTATAATAAACTGATTTCATGTATTAGTCGACTAATTAAAGTCACAAATTCATTTAGAGGGCGCACATTCAATAAGGTTCCTGTGGATTTACAAGACTTACCCCTATATAAATTTAAGAGTGTTATTAAACAATCACTCAGTAGAAAAGGGTATTACACAATTTCTATAAGACAATATTTAAAAGACAAATATCCTTGGGCATAAGCGGCTCGACTTCTTACCGGGCTGTTTCATAATTAGTAGTTCCGTATTTGTTTTGGCTATGTATGAGCGAATTAGCAAAGAGCTACCCTTAAGTTTCTTGCTCGTTCTTGTTGAGGGCAAACTGCCTTCTGAACGAGCGGTAAAGTGTAAATTAGCAAAAAATTATGACTTATTTCAAGTGTTATTTGTAACCTGTGAAATAAATAAAAAATAATAATAAACCTCAAAATATCCAACTTCGAACCAAACGAACTAGCAGACGGTCATGACGAAAAAAATCAGAGATCATTTTTCTTTTCGTCTTTGGCCACGCAACCCTAAAATCGGTACCACATGATGTTGACACTAAAAAGAAGGAATAATAAGTTACATACGACATCTATCCATTAGATAGTAAAGAGAAAGGAAGAAATAAAATCTATATACAACATAAAATGTAAAAATTTTATTATAAGACTAGCCGTTTTTCTTCTGCTTTCGATGGCGACTCCATCCCAACTTCGACCCCGGTCCCGTGCTCTGTATTCCAATGTCATTCCCTAGTAGATGTTTGGATGTTGCCACTATTTTTACGGTTTTATTATACGGTTATATTATTTTTCGTGTAAGAAATCTCGTATTCTAGGCGATAAGCTACCCGTGTGATCACAATCGATTTAGTCGTTTCGGAGATAAACTCGGATGAACAAACAACTAGAAATTGAATCGATTCGTATGCATAGATTAGATTGAACATGCAAAATAAAATAGATATCAATCATTGTAGATGTATAAAATAGATAAGCAAAGATATTATGTAACCATTGACATTATTCTATTGTGTACATACATAAATAGATAAATAAACATTTATTTGCATAAAGCAGAGAAAGTCGAACCACAGATTGTCGCTATGGCGTGACCGAGCTCAATTTTTTAATGTTGTCATATCACGTTCCGGGGGACTTGGCTGACGTTTTTAATTACTTTCGCTGTGAAAAAAAAAAACGGCCAAGTGCGCGTCACAGGCGTCCTCACAGTGCCCCGTAGTCAATAACAGTCTAAGATCCGGCACTAGAAAAATGTACCCTCGTCTGTTAGTTGAAACAAATAATGTTTTATAGTTAAATAAAAATATTCTAAATTTATTAGAACAATGTCTGCCATCGAGTCCTGCTGCTATTAACATTAATTAAATAATTACTTTTTTTATATAGTCTGCAAGTAATTTCACGGTAACTGTCAGTTATAAATATGTTAGAATTTTGCACACTTTACATACGTGTTAATGTTTTTTAATCAACAGACGAGGGAAATAAGTTCGGTTTATCTACCTGTTTTAATCTGGCTGCAGGTAGCTATAGCAGTCATAGAGGTCGCTGCCTATTGTAACAAGGTGTAGAACATCATATTTCGAAATCTTTGTTATTGCGATGTGCAATTAACATAAAAAGCAAAAGATTTATTGTTAATTAATTTTGGTAGCAGCAGCACTAGGGTGGCAGACATTGTTCTTTTAAATTTATAATACTGTTATCTGCCTTTAAAAAAATATTGTATTCATTTAACCGATGAGGGTTATATTTTTTCTAATGCCGGATCTTAAACTATGACATAGATTTCGACCGAAAAAACTGATGAGTCAGATTGAGAGTCTAACACATTCTGACGGAATGTCCAAAGGAAGTTGTGACAACTATCTATAAAGCATGTCGTGAATTTCTTTTTCTTCAATATTAACGCAGTCTCTAAGAATGAGCAACGTAAGGTAAAGAATACTAGCTGCCACGAGGCCTCAAGTCGACCTGGCTATTGCTATGAAAATTTTAATTTTTGTAAAGGCGCGCTTTGATAGTTTACGTATATAGGTGTCTTCCTTGGACAAATTGGAAATACGAAATGGAAAAAAAATAAAAGTTCTATTTAACGTCGTCCGTGAAATTTGGTATTACAAGCTCACCCCTATTTCCCAGAGTGATAGGTAGAAACCACAGGTCTCCACACGGTACGATCTTTGCATACCTCTTTCGTTTCACTGACCACCATCAATGTTTTCAGAAAAGCTCGTGGGTTGCGGATGACTAGTTGCGAATCATAAATCCGTAATTAATTAATACAGCGATATTAAATTATTTATCAGTTAGCCTTCGTTACGGCAATAAAATTAATTGACGAACGCAATTTTGTACAGTAAAATGATAAAGATTTGAATTTTCCAAAACTGGTACAAATACTGTTTTGCAAAATAAAAACAATTCTTGACATTTTTGTCCATTAAATTAGTTTTTAACTTGTGTCACCCAAGTCAACGTAACAGCTATATCAAATTACATTAAAATCCATTTTTGGGTTCCGCACCCAGATATAAAACATGCCAAGGATCGGACTTGCATTAGACATACCGACCGAATCCAAAAGACTATTCTATAAGTGCATACCACAAACATTTGTGACGTTATACGGAACCCTCAGCACACGAACTGAAGTCGAACTTGACCGGTGCGTTATCGACCGCCTCGGTAGGGCGGAATGTGCGCGTGTTCGTGTGTGCGATGTTAGATTTTGTTCTTGAACTTCGGCGCACATTATTATAAAGCGATCTGTTGCACGTCAGTAGGTTATTTCTATAAAATTTAGATAGGGATTATTTTTTTTTCATGGTATTACATCCGTCATTAAAGCTATGATTTCATGCCTCGTGGTCCGTCATTAAAATATAATCAAGGAATGTTTTTTCGTGTTACCCTTGTGTGGTTTTTTTTTTCTCTCGTTTCTTTCCGATAATAATACCTTTTATTAAGCGATCACAGAGTGGGGAGTGGTGGATTTTTTTTTTGGTAATGTTAGAAAAAATATATAAAATATTTATTTATTTTGCTATTTGTCAAGAAACTTGGATAAATCTTGTAAAGCGTGCGATAAAAGGTTAGATAGATGGGCGGTTTTTATGTAAATTTGACTTGAGCGAAAAATGTGCTAAGTTCCAAATATCAGTAAAGTTATTTGAGTTCAAGAATAATCAATTAAATTAAAATGTATCTGTAATTAAACACACACGATAGAAGTGAAACTTCAGAAAATCGATAAAATAATGAGATGAATATATATAACAAGGGTGAAAATGAAAGTACTTTGATGAATTTTAAAAGATATTTTATTTAACATATGTTATTTAATTTTATTTTATTTTTTTTTTCGTCGATATTGACGACACATCGGCATTAGTTTTCAGCATCTTATAAAATTTATTATTTAGCACAACAATATATAAAAATACTCACAAACACTGTTAAATAATAACACACCACACTGACTTCTTACTAAAAAGCTGTAATACGCAGCCGCATACAGTGTACAGTAGTATTAGCTCACGTACTTTTCATATATACTAACACACGTTAAATGCTCAAATATAGTATTAAACAGTGTGCAATATACATACAAACCGACATTTGCTCTCTCGCTCTGGCTCACTAATTACAGGCGACTATGCTTAGAAGACGGGAGTGGGGATGCGACGAAGCATGGCACAAAGACGAAATAGTATGTATATTTCTGTCTCATTCTTTCCCGGCTTCATCCTACACATTTTTGTATTAGTGCCTCTTACCTGTCGTTTTTTCCGTTGCATCCGGTTTGAAATCACAACGACTCTATAGAAGTTTCACTTCAAAAAAAAATATATGTGTGTGTTTGTGTGTATGTGTGCAAGTCACACACGGCAGAAGTAAAACTTCAAAAAAGTAACCTACGAGAGAAACTTTATTTTATTAGATATCTGACCACTATCGATGCGAAGTATTTGCTCGGGTCACTGAGTAAATATTAATGGATTAAAAAAAAAGCTTCAAGCGTAGCATCAGAGCGATCGCAGTACCTGTTTAAGTACAGTTAGGCCTGGAATAAATTCGGAAAAATTAACGCCGGCCTGTGGTACAAAGTGGTTGAGCCATGCTGTGATCAATTTGGCTACGGCACGCACGCAGACATTCTCGCAGGATACGGACGTGAAGTGGCAATTTGCGCTGTTGGCTTCCGTTCTGTGAGTGAGAGTTCTGGTGGCCCACCACACCCTCCAAACTATTCCCTTATAAAAGCCGGTGTTCCCCTTTCGTTGTGTGTGTCCATGGGCGACGATGATCACGTACTCTCTGGTGGCTCACGAATTATTTGTCCCTAAAAAAGCTCGGAAAAAAAATTCATATATTTTGAGTCGAATGTCAATCAGTACAGACCATGTCTCCTTTATAATAGTACTTGAATAGAAATGCGTTTTTAATAAAAAAAATTGTAATTATTGAATTTCATTTTCTTAATCTATTTCGGAAGTCTGTTTATTTTTTATGTTGAAACAGGTTTGGTGATTTTCAAAGGTTTTAATTTAAAACTTCGTTACTAAAAAAATTGACATGGAAAGAACATTATTTTAAATTATCATTGTGTATATATATAATATACCAAATTTCATCGTTATTAAGTAATAATTTTCCTCTTGATTATTCGCTGTCACAAGGTGATAAAATGTACACATCGGTATTAGTACATTTTCATAAGCAATAATTTAAGCATAAATTTCGTACACACCAGTTTATTTTTATGTATTTCAATCCTTTAGACTTGGGGTATCGAGAGATATATTTGACCATTTATTTATGCTCTGCTAGCGTGTCCTTTAAAGGTTTACTCATTAATTTGAATTAATAGCCCGTACGCTAACTAGATGGAGAACGAAATCGAGCGTTAACAAAGAGCGAAGTCGTTGTGATGTTGCCCTTTTGCGCAACATATTCGCGCATCTCATACTAAAAGCTTGCACTTGTCTTCCGTTGCTGCTTTATAAATGGTTCATCTTTAAGGCAGATAGGTTAAGCTTTCTGTGTGTGTATTGTATTGTTTTCATTGTTAACAATCCATTGATACAGAGTTTTGAAGTCCCAAAATCTCATTGCGTAACATAATTTATGTTATGTATTTTATCAAATCAATATGAATATGCAGGAATAAAAGCACGCACATTCTTTCGATATTACAAGAGATGCTTTCATCGATCCACTTTGCACATTTTGGACAAACAAAACAATATTTTTTGAGGAGCAAACTCCGGTCGCGGGCATCATTTTTTTTCCGACTGTACTTTTTCGTTATCGCCTCAGCGCGGCACGCCGTCGTATCGAAGCTCGGCCACTGCTTTCGGACGTTTTCGATGAAGTGGCAGTTTTCCTTTTTCTGGTGAAATTCTGGGTTATATTTTAAAATTCTTCGATCTAGAGAGATTATTAATCTTAAATATAAAAAAAAAATAATTAATAAATAATCTTATAATTATTCCAAAGATGTTCTATACAACAGTTGTAAATGTCAAGCTATGTTGTGCACATAAAAATATCTAGGCGTTCTTTAATAGTAGTTACTTTAAAATATTTTTAAACAAAACCGTCTCTATTATTGGGTTTGTTGACTATTTCAATACATTTTCATTATGTTATTGTTGCGATACTAAAATAAAAATTAAAAAATTACAAATATCCGGCCGGTTTGCATGGTGATTTCCCTATTATAAAATACTTTACAAAATAAATAAGATTCATATTATTCTCATAAATAAAATAATACTGCTAAACTATATCAAAAATTATTCTGTTTAATAATAAATACGATTAATTACTGCATGATTTGATAATAAATACGATTTATTATTGGATGATTTTGTAAAAAACGTGATTAATTGGACAATTGAAAATCAGATGTTATATTTTCAAAATTTACTACGTCCCGTTGATTGTTATCAACTTCTTCTTATCGGTTTTGGAATTCACATCCTCGTGTAAAATTCAGTCTTATCACGTTTTTGAATGGGCGCAGGTCTGATGCAGCTGTTATGATGGTCAAAAACTTCGACAACACCTAAAAAACGATCTTACTGAAAATTATCTACTATTTCTATTTTATAAACAATAGTTTTATGAGTGTGTTCTCAAACGTCGTAACACATGTGCAATTCACAAAATTTAACATCTTAATTTTGACTGTCCGAACGCCAGATAAAATCGTACCTACATTGAACACGGATGACATTAAAAACAATCCAATGCAATAAATATTTGATTTCATCAATCCACCGAGTAGAGATGTGTTGTTTCAAATTGCGTGCAGCAAATAACAATAAAACAAAACAACAACAAACTGCAACGGGTTAACGCAAAAACCGGTTGTGATGGAACAAGATATCGAAATGGACCGCACCAGCGACAGGTACCCGCAAACTATTTATATACTGGAATTTCCATGCGAACCGATCGAAGGTGCGATAACTTTTTAGGGTCCCGTAACTTCGCTGTCAAATCGTTGGCCTGAGTATCACTTATACGGAACCATTGTCGAATCAGGGTGTCTCATTTAGTTTCTAAATGTTATACTAGTATTATTTAACTGTTAAATGCTTTGTATGTCTGAGCGAAAACGAGCAAACCTTGAGTTCCTTGGCCCTTCTTCTCAAGGTGAATCAGCCTTTGGAATGGGTGGTAATTAACGATGCCAACATTCTTTAGAAATAATAAAGTACATCTGATTTTAAAAAGAATAAAATAATACAGATTTATACATAAAGAGTTTTGTATATTTTCAATTTTTTTTAAGTAATTCAAAGTAACTTTTCTATTTAAAAGTATTGGGTCACTAAAGAGAAAACTTAATATTCGTTATATTTGTTGACAGAAATAAATATTTTTATTTTAGAAAAAAAAATTAAAAACGCTTTTAAAGACACGAAGTATAGTTGTAGTGAACTTTGTGTGAAAATAGTTATCTGTAAAAACAATATTTTAGCTATCTCTACTAGTGTTGTAGACTATAAATACCTACATAAAATATATTACAATACTATAATTTTGAGTATGACTGGCAACACCAGTGGAAGGTAATTATAGCGTCAAAGGAATACAATAATGGCGTGTTTCAGGTGTAATTCTATTTACCCACGAATTAAGATATTTTCCTTTTAATCTGATTTATCTTACCAGATCGAACAGACGGCGCGTGTTGTGTGATTTGACTAAGCCAAAGTAACGATCAAATGTATGATATTGTTTTATATATCAACAAGTTTCTAACCTCCAACTGCTAAGGCCCGACCTTCCGCATATTTTTTTTACTCCGGCTCGGACGTCAAGTCCCCCGCGCCGGCCCGATGCGGGTCGGCGTTGCCCTCATCTAAATGGAATATCATAAAAGTATCCCTAATAAACAAAGTGACCAAATGAAATTGGTTTCTCCGTAGGCGTGGCATACGATATAGGCTTCACCGCCGTACAGATATCCACTGTGTGTCTTTCTTTCTCTTTCTTTCTTTTCCTTTTTCTTCGATTAAGAAATAACTGTGTCATTCGAAATTACATCTAAAAAATATAACAATAAGATACTTTGTAAGAGATTTATTTGGTTTAAAAATACATATGTCGTATTTACTTATTTACGTTTGTGCGAGTTGTGTGCCACAAACGAACGTGTTCGACGTCATAATTCTATGTTTTTCTGATTCGATGGTACACCGTCTCTCTTTTTTTTTATTTCAATAGCATGCCTTTCCTATCGTTGAACCACGTGGGTGCGCGTTGTCAGATCGAGCCTTCTAAATCAAAAAAAAATTACAGTACAACGCACGAAACTCTGCCGCTGTGAAGTTCGTCACGAAAGCGTAACAACGGCGTAAAATAAGAACGCGGCGGAGAAGAAGATATGGTCGTGGAGCGTGATAACTTCGCAGTATATCATTCACAGCAGAGCGGCAGAGTTTCGTGCGTTGTACTGTAGTAAGGCATGAGCAATCACGTGGCGGTACAAAATTGTATCGACACGTATGCTAGTATCGCCTATATTGTATGCACATGAATAGAGGTATTGACACATGTAGATATATTGTCTCTTTCTACGAATATGCGCATGCGTGCTCGCTTCATCGGTTATGGACCAATTTGGCCGAATATTACAATAAATCATAATTATTCGTACAGTGATTCCCAAAGTGTTGCTGATGATGTTTGAGGATTCTGAACAGAGTTCTAAAGAGACAGTCATTGCGCTTGTCTTATGGAATAAAGACTAGGGATCGTATTGGCTCTAGTGATAAAACTTTTAACGGACAACTGGAAAAAGGAATTACTAAATAACTAATATTTTTTCAATGATTTTGATCTTGCCGGTTTTCTTGATGATTGATGAAATTTTCTATTTAATCTAGTAAAATAATTATTTAGTAAGCATAATATAACTTAATGGAGAATTATTCTATCGTGCTTATTAAAAAAATCTATCAGTATTAACAGTCTACACAGTCAGACGAAAGATTTTTTATAACTCTTCAATTTATATTATGTCGTAAAATAGCATAATATTTTAGAGGGTGTCGCATGTTAAATAATTCAATACATAAATATAATTGATTAGTTTGATTTTACAATTATATGTATACTTTTAGATAATAGAGCATAGAATTCTGTGATACTATGTTCGGCCATTTAAGCGAAAGCAATAAAAAAATATTACTAAAATATCTTTGAGTTAATTAATTATAATTGTCACAGTTTGTCTTTTATAAGTATAAAATTTTAATTATATTTTAACAACATGATTATTAATATTATGGTTATACTAGCTTTTGCCCGCGGCTCCGCCCGCGTAGGCATAAAATGTATTCTTTCATCTTGTTCATATGGAATTTTTTTTATAGGGCCAATTTATACACATTGATGATATAACCACAGCCCCTATATATTCGTAGCTATTTCATTTACATGGCTGATGTTTTTTAAAGCAATATAAAGCGAAAGCTTAAAAATTGTTGGAAGATAAACATAATCCATACCTACTGATTTTTTATACATTTCAGTTTAAACATAACATCACTGTTAATTAAAATGAAAATCGGTCCAGCTATTCTTCAGTTATAAGTCTTCTAACAATTATATTGTGTAATGTATGCAAATTGGAACTAAGTATTTTTTAAGATGAACTCGCTAATAGGTATTATAAACGCTATAGTTTGTAAGGATAGATAGGTACGGAAGTAGATGATGATTGATGGTAATGCAAAACTTATAGATGGCTACTGCAATATACTCCTATAAACTATGTTAAACGATTTATTTTTGTCTGTATAAACATGCAGATTTTGCGACTTAGAAACGCGTAAGCAAGCCACATAGAGCTGGCCGTGGGAAAAACATTGCCTGCTCAAATGTATGCCTTTTGCTACCTTTGTGGTCTGATCCTACCGCCGGACCGCACCGTAATTTCGCGCACTCGCTTGTCATTCGTCAGAACTATTCAAATATTTGTCCAAATGATGTAGTGTAAAAGACAAAGTTTATGTGCTTTAAACACCAGATGCGATAAAAGTATTTATTTTGATATAAGGATCAATTTTTTACTACCAAATGTGCGTTAGAAATAAATTATCAATTATTATTGTATTTATGGTTCACTATTTTGGCGATAATGGCTTACACATAAAAGATAGATATATGCTGTCGGGGCCTTTTTTGTAGGACTATTTAAGATAAACATTTCCATTGTACATTATATACGTGTAATTCCAATGGTTTTTGCGGCGCACGCCAGAATAGGTCTCAGATGATAGATTTTTTCCTGCTTACTTGACACTTATCGTTATATTTTGGATAATTCACACTGTATCTTTATAAATTATAGCCTATGTGTTATTCTGATGTGTAAGCTATATATTATTGTGCGGTGTCATCAAAATCCATTCAGTAGTTTTTGCGTGAAAGAGCAACAAACATCCATCCTTACAAACTTTCGCGTTTATAATATCAGTATAGATTATTGTTTTTCATTATTCATGTCTTATTATATTAGATTCTTGATTTTTTATTTAAAAAAAAATGTCAGATCGCGCGTACATTTTATATAACAACTTTTATATCGTTATAATTCCTAATGGTGTATGTACTCAGACCTAAAATATGCAAATAATAACTGCTAGTCTAAACGTGGTCGTGCATATTATATTTTTAATATTGAAAGCCTTTTTTATTTACCAGTCAATTTCAATAGGTCTGTCTTGATCTCGTATTGAAATAAGTGTTTTTTTTACTCGACAATAATCCATTTATATGTGCAAAAAAAAAGGACTTTGACGCATTATGACTCATAACAAATCGATAGACAAGTGAATGAGTTTCGAGTTTGCACTGAGTTAAACGAAAAATGGAGAAGTTGATGAAGAAATTGACCGGTCGTTCCAGCGGAAAGGAAGCGCCCACCTCTCTGACCAGAAGCGAGTACTCTCTGGTCTCCTGCACAGAGCTGACTCCGGGCGCTATAGAGCTATGGACGGAGCTGCCCGACGAGGTCAAGAACGACCCTTATCTTTCGAACTTCCGGAAGATGTACGAAAATGAACAAGGTGAGTGTTCTCTGATAAGAGCATGGAGAAATAAATCGGAGAAGTGCGAACAGGCCTCGCACCCTAACGGTTCCGTATTCATTTAATTATGTACATAGAAATTTTATAAGTCTAGAGTCTCGATGATTTTCGTCTATTTTCGATACCGACACTGGCGGGATAATGTTTATAAGATTTCCAAATTTTTGACTATGTTTTCAAAGATTAAAAAAAATCCGGATTTTTGTAAACTTTGGGTTCGCATAGGACAAAATTGAAAAATGTTCTCCCATATATTGCTCTACAATATAGTCCACACTTTAATTATAAGAGTAAGTTTGTAATCGTAACAAATAATTTTTCTAATAAAAACTACAAAATTATCGATTTTGCGATTTTTTTCCATTAATAGTGTTATAAGATATTTCATAGTACTAAACATGATTTTAAAACCCCATTAGTTTTGATTAACTTGGAAGTTTCAAAATATCAGGCATAAATGCCCAAATTTTGGGCGTATTTTCTTACTGTTTTGACTTAGAAGCTTGATTTTTTACATCTTCAAGGGACGGCAGACATAAATCTTTGATGATAATTTCAATTTGATACCTCCACGCGTTCCCAATGAAAAGGTTCTTGACAGACAGACGGACAACGCAATGATTCTATAAGGTTTCCTTTTACCCTTACGGATAAGGAACTCTAAAAACCGGACAAGCGCTCTGAGGATTCCGTACAAGCTTAATTAAGTTGCTAACGTTGGTTATTCATCAACAAATCGTCTCGATGATTTTTGTCTGTTTTCAATGTCGGTGCTGATGAAGTACAGATATCGGAAGTTAAGAAACCTGTATAGTGTGTTTTCCAAAAAAAAATTGGTGATTTTTTTAACATCCGAACTTTGAGAAATTTTGGAAACTAAACTAATATTCTCCCTTGCTTCGGTCTACATCACGGTCTATACACCAATTGGGGATGGTACTTTGTGCAATGAAACAACGGAGAATGTGACCATAGATTAGAAAACTATTTATTTTAATAGAACCGGCCCAGCACAGCAGATGGAGTCACATGCCTCATTTTGTTAAATACAATCAACACCTTGTAATGGCAAAATAATGTTTTGTATTTTATTTTTTATATGATATTTGTACAAATTAACGTTTCGCGTGTTGTCCCCTTAATCCTAGATCATTGGGAAGTACTCCATAATACTATTCATATACCAATCAAGTATAGAATACCTAAAACGTACAGGCAACTACCACATATAAGTATATGGATCGCATATATCTATATGTATGACGCATAAGTGGGTGGCCGATCAAACTATTATATTTTAATTGAAAATCCATCGATAGGATTGCCTATTCCGATACTTTTGCTGGTCTCTGTAAGATCCTGAAGAATAATATTTCAAATCTGCATCAAGCCCAAAAATTAACTTTAATTCCCTTTTATTTAGACTTTGAAAATTAAAGGGTTAAATTTAAATTGATCCACAAGTCTTTATATCTTTCTAAGTAATTCCATTTAATTTCTCAGTAGCGTAATCGATATAAATCGAAATTGCTATGGAATCTTTGAGTTGCGATCTTAAAAATTTATGGCTACGTCAATGACGTAAAATAATTAACGATGCGTAAATTGAAACGATATCTTATTAGCCCGACTACGACAAGTGTTAAGGTGAAGTGAGTTCAGGGAATACTCTTCTTTGAAAAATCATTGTAATTAAACAACTTCAATTTCTTTTCCAGAAATTTAATATAGTAATCTTGAGGGCTTTCTGCAGGGACAAACGCTATTCAAAACACGATTGAGCATTATTGGCTCGATAAAAAAAAATCGAAAACATGGCTCTAAATTGCACTTATAAAAAATTCTAACAATTCAATGCAATCACCTTTTTTAATGAAAATTATACCAAAAATTGCACAATTTTCATTACGAGCGCAATCCGCTATTACTTTTTAAAATAAAATTATTTAAATGAAATGATGAAAAAAAACAGCGATTTTTGCCCGCGCGCCCTCGCGGCTTTCGATCGCTCGTAACGTCACTCCGAGAGCTTCGTTCGAAGTAGCACCTGTGCCGAGCGTCCGCGCGTCAAATTTAAACAAAATATATTGAATAAAAAGTTGTGAAAAAATGGGAAACAAAAAAAATAAAAGAAAACGTGCAAGACTCCGTCATATTGAGACTGTGAGAGACAATGGACGGAAAACTGCTGCAAAACGGTAAGTGCTCAAGTGCAATTTTGTAAGGTAGGTAGGCAACTATAATACCTACATTTTTATTTCACGCGCAAGGCAATTATGATAAACTATCTTTTGTTTGCCCCACGACTTCGTCGGTGTAGAAGAAATATAATCTATGTCTGTTCTCGTAACTCAAACTATCTCCATACCAAATTTCATCCAAATCGATTCAGCGGTTTACCCATGAAAGCGTAACAGACAGACAGAATTACTTTCACATTTATAATATTAGTATGGATTATGTACCTAATTATTTCCTTGTTGTCAATGTAAAAATTGTAATAGGTATAATCTTGCTTTTCGCTGTTTTAGTTGGTCGGAGCACAATAAAGATATTGACGAAGCCACGTCAACAACATCAAATGCGTAAGTGTCAATTCTTGATTCTCAAGTGTCAATGAGTGCCGTCCTTCTCTCAAATGAAGTTTGACAGGAGATCGAGAGGGACGATACCGCAGACCGCAGCGAGATATAAACACAGTGTAGAATATTCAGTAGAACAACAACGCAACGTGATGAAGTTATTTTATATTATAATTCTATATACCGGGTATTTTATTTCCACACAATAATCACACTTATTCTTTGTAATATTTATTAATTTGATAATCGTGATAAATCTGTTCACGTTTCATAATATTTTGGTCAATATGAAGAAATGAACGTATTTAATTTTATTTTAGACTCGAAACTTCATCACAACATAGTACTATGGACTGTGTGGATGATGAAAATGGGATGTCTGCGTACATGGAGCTGCGCACAGTTTCGCCTGCGTACATGCCACTACGTACAGTTACGCCGACACCGTAAGTATATGCATAAAAAAAATAATTGAACACACATAACATAATAAAAACAGAGTTGTTTTCGTTTTTTATTTTGTACTTGTATACAATGATCGTTTACAATTTTATTATTAGTATAGATTTTAATATTAATATTTTCGACTTATTTCAGCTGTGAAAATTCATTGGATGATAATATTCAGCCTTTGGTGCAGTTGGATACAGTTTTATCAACTCCGTAAGTAAATGTACATAATATGTATTATATACATATACTAGTCAACCTGCCCCGACTTCGTTCGGGTTTAACTTCTGTATATAAGTATACACTTCTCGTCCTGTCCCGTTCCTATTCGTCCTGTCTCGTCCAGTTCCGTTCTGTTCTGTACGGTCATGTCCCGTCTCCTTTTTTTTTAAATATACTGCATGTTTCGTCCTGTTCCGTCCCGTCCTACCCGTTTCCTTCTGACCCCCATCCCATCTCGTTCCAACCGCAACTCACCCGCACTCACCATGCACTCACCTCGCAATCACCCGCACTCACCCCGTACTTTTTTTCATGATTGAGTAAAAAACACACAAACATCAAAACATAAAAACTTCCAAACATCTTCACCAACTTTCACATTTATAATATTAGTAGGATGATAAATACTTACTCTTGATATTTTTTTACAGGAGCCAGGAAGACGAATCATTAATATTAGAAGAAGAGTTTGAAAATAGTAAAAGTGAAACCAGTATGGGCCGAAGAGTAATAGACATGACATACTTTTTTTGAACGCTTGCAAGAAATATCAGCACATACTTCGTTGTTTAATTGTAATCTGAGTAATATAATTATAGCTGGCGAAAAGCGAATCGGTTTTATATCCCATTTTAAATTCAAATGCGAACTTTGTGGCACATACTTTTCAGTTTCGTCAGATGATCCAAATAACACTAAAAATGTTGATATAAATACTGCTGTATGTTCTGGCATAGTCGCTACTGGCATAGGATACTCCCAATTAGAAGAAATATGTAGTGCTATGGATGTGCCCATATTCACAGAGAAATATTTCGCTAAAGTCCAAAGTCAAGTATATGACGATTGGGAGGCCACCGCTGTAGAAGCTATGGAAGAAGCAGCAGGACGAGAGTACGATGCCGCTATTGCTGAGGGTCGAGTGAAGGATGGCATACCCGTAATTGACGTGTACGTTGATGGTGCTTGGTGCACTCGCTCCTATGGAAATAACTATAGGGCTCTTTCAGGAGTCGCTGCAATTGTTGGAAGGAGATTTGGTGAGGTTCTCTTTATCGGTGTGAAAAACAAATATTGCTTGATATGCGCACGTGCTGAAAAGAAGGGAGAAACTCCGAAAGAACATGTGTGTTATAAAAATTACGAGGGCTCATCGTCTGGCATGGAGGCAGCGATAATCTGTGAGGGATTCATGAAATCTATTGAAATGTACGGGCTAATATACGGAAACGTAATTGGAGATGGAGATTCCTCCACTTACTCAAAAATCGTCGCTGCAAACCCATACCCCAATCATGTGGTAAGTAAAATAGAATGTCGGAACCATCTTTTGAGGAATATGTGTAACAAGTTTCGGGCTATTACAAAAAACACAAAATATCCACTTGCAAACAGGAAACTGATTACTGACAAAAGAATAATGAGTTTAAGAAAAGTAATAACAACTTCAATAAAAAAACACAGTCAACAAATCGGTAACCGAGATAAATCGATGAAAGCTCTTCACAAGGATATTTGCAATTCAATTAACCATGCATTTGGAGATCATAGATCATGCAAAGATTACTATTGCAACAAAGAAAAGTCGTTTGATGAGAACGTCATACCTCAAATAGAAAATTCTATTTTTTGGTTTAGACTCCGTGTCATCATCAACTCAGTCGCTTCAAAGTCACGCAGCCTTTTAGAAAATGTTGACACAAATACAGTAGAGCGACTGAATAGTGTCATAGCGAAATTTGTGGGGGGAAAGAGAATAAATTGGTCTTTACGTAGATCGTATCAATCGAGATGTTCAGCGGCGGTCGTAGCATTTAATACAAAAAGACCAATTTATACAATTCACAAGAAGATTTTAGGCAAAAGTCCCAGAGGAAATTTGAAAAAAACTCAAGAAAAAGAGACAAGAAAAGAAATTTGACAAACCTCGTCCCGAGGAAGAAAAATAGAAAGAGGCAATTATTTCAGAAACAAAATGATTACGGTGAATCTGCAGCTGCCCCCGATATGAACGAAGAAGAGTTCAAAGAAGCAAAGACATCCTTTTTTGAACGACTCAAAGATTTGGTGAAAGACAGAAAAAGTATTGAAAAACAGACAGTATTACAACGGGATTCTAGTGAGTGGCTCGAGCTAAGGAAGTTGATCTTAACGGCATCAAATTTTGGAAAAGTGATAAAAAGAAAAAAGAATTATGGAAATTGCGTCAAACAAATTTTGTATAAGAAGAATATTTCATTCGTCCGATCAATAGCTCATGGAATAGAAAAAGAAAATATTGCACTTCAACAGTTGGCAAAACAAGAAAACATTGAGATAAAACCATGCGGTCTTTTATTGATCCAGAAATCGATTTTTAGGTGCTTCTCAGATGGAATTGTAGGTGATGACACTGTCGTCGAAGTAAAGTGTCCTGTGGCTGCCAACAAAAAGGAATGAGAGCAGCTATAACAGAAAAAAAATCCAAATTTTGCGTTACAATAAAAAACCGGCAACACTACCATAAACAAGAATAGTGACTGGTATTTCCAAGCTCAAGGTCAACTACATGTGTGCCGGAAAAAGGTGCATTTTGGTATATGGGAGGAAGACCAAAACTGGAAATATTATATATAAATAGAGATGAAGATTTTTGGAGAAAGTGTATGGAGAGCAAACTTAAAAAAATATTTGGAACATATCATTCCAGAGATTGTGGACTCTCGAGCTCGGGGTATGCCAACATACACACACTCACGCCATACACACACACACACGCACACACACACACACACACATACACATCACACACAACACTTGTGATATTGTCATTAGTTCACTCTAGCTTTTTGGAATTTTATTATTCATACCTAAACCTTTCTCAAAATCACTCTATCTGTTGGTGAAAACAGCATGAAAATCCATTATGTAGTTTTGAGTTTTGTATAATATGTAGTGATAATCTGATAATGTCCTTTATCAATAAATATTTTTTTATTTTTATGTGTGGTTCATTTATTTTCTCATACCTAGTATAAACATATAAACTAGAAACAAACTTGAAAATACTTCGAAATTGCAAGGTATAATAACTTGTAAAATTTAAAAAGTTATTTTTTTCAGTATGTGTAGGTACAATTTCCGAAATGCAGAAATATATTGTGCTGACGGGTGTTGTAGGTACTGGTAATCGCTATACTGTGGCATCTAAGCAGCGAGCGCGCGAGTGCGCGATAGTAACTATGTATTTCGCGAGCTCGCAAACGGTGCAGCGCCCCGCGCCTGTTCCCCTCTAGCCCCGCACTTCACCCCCTCAAAATCGGCTGAGCTCTGAACTTACGTCACCTTAAGCTATTTCTGTTAAAAAGTCTGCAACCATATGGAACGGTCAATAACGACATGGTTTCGCCGAAAAAAAAAAAAAAAATTGGTTGACTGTAAAATTGATTTATGGACGATAATTTTACGCGATAACGTCATAAGAAAACGTTGATGAGAAATTGCATACTTTTATGTATTGAATTGAATTATTATCACTGAATTGTCATTATTTCGTAACATCTAGTAATGATAATTATTTTCTAGCATCACGAGAGATACAAAATAATTATTAATTTAAGATGGAGTGGAAGAGAGATAGATGCGTCACTAGCCGCACGCTTAGGCCGATCATGCCTCTCTATCGCTCGTTCCGCGCTCTCGCTCGCGCGCTCGGCTCAGGCGGAACGCGACAATGAGTCATGCTTTTTCGTGCGTGCAGCCGGCGTTCATCGATTTGTAAGACGTTATCACATCAATATTAATCAAAACTTCTAAGTAAAAGCGCGTTCCGTTTTATGGCTAGTGCACACTGACGCGGGTACCGTCGAAGCCAGGCGTCAATCTAGTTTGGTCACTTCGCGCAAATTCTGCTTGAGGAGCATTGAACTTCCAATTTATGGAGATTCTCCATTTAATGCAACATTTTTTTCTGGCTATAACACCCGTGTCATGACGGCCTTAACACGTAATTAAACAAAATGCTTTAATTCCTCCTTAAATCTAATTACGTATGGGTCAATCTGAAAGTTTTTAGAAAATCAAAAAATGAGCAACAAATTATATTTGTTATTATTGTTTTTCAAAATAGGGTCCGTTGAGATCAACACATCGCTGCATTTAATGGAACCACTGAGAGAAACACTTTGCCGACGGCCTTATCATATTCAGCCACTGCTTCTTCGGCGTCCGTAAACTTTTATCATCGAAATTTTTCTTTTATTTTACAAAATAAATAAAAACCGCACGGTCCGAGTGATCCAGTATTTCCGTACTTAACGTCCACACATAGTTAATTGTTTGTCTGGCGGCATATGATGAGGCGTTGTCATGATGAAGGATAATCCTCCTGCAAGGTCGTTTTTCCCGAATTTTTTTTCCAAACGAGGGCAATTAATTGGTAGTGTACCAGTCTGCATTGACTGCTTTTTCAACTTCTAGAACAATTGTCGCATAATGACCTGCCATGCTAAAAAAGGGGCCATCATCTTTTTCCTCGGCGCTTCTACCTCGTTTTACTTTTGTATATAACTCCTGAAAAGGAAACGCCCATTGAGCTCACCCAGCGCTGGACTTACACTAGAGGCGGTCGGGGCTAGTGCCCAGGGCGGCAAATTTTCTAGGGCGGAAAAATTTGGAAAGTGAAAAAAAATTTTTTTAGTGGTATCAAAATTGCTCAATATATTTAAATAACTCTCTTATCTTATCTTTTTTTTTTTGTTGGATATATCCGGAAATTCTATTCGCGCATTATTTGTAAAATGGGAATTTTGTAAATTATGATTTCGACACTTTTAGTTAAAATTAATAATCGGTTAATGTGTTTTCTTGATGATTCAAAACAATGATTTTTGACTTTTTTATTTTCGGAAATAAAAAAAAATAATTTGTAGTTTTTGTGAAAAAAAAAAGTAAGATATCAAAACTACAACTTTGAGTAAAATTTCAGTGTTGGGTCGGTATTTTCTACGATGCCCAGGGGCGACGCTAAGTTTAAGTCCGGCCCTGGAGCGCTGTTTTTAGGTATCGTAATAGTAATACTAAATTCGGTCTAGGTCACCTCTAACTATGTCGTACACCATATTTGAGATACCACCGGCAAATATTTCCTTCATTTTGCGACACCAAATTAACCCGACTGAGTTTTGAGCGTTGGTTGAATTACGAAGTCCATAAAATCAGAAGATAAGACTTTTAGATGATATTCCAAAAATATATTGTTTTTTGCTTGGCACTTTCTTTGGATTTATGTATAAAATTAAAGAAGTAGTTCAAGAATTATTGAGTATAATATTTCTTCCACATACAATTAACAAAGTTATCCTATAATATAGAGACCAAATAACATTTGGTTATATAAAGGTTATGTAAAAGTATCTTAAATTTCAAGAAATTGCTATGGTATTTTATATGAACGTATGTCGTATAAAATTTGAGACATTTAGTTTAGTTCAGAAGAAATTTACACGTTCAAAGTATATGACCATCTTATAACAATCCTAGCTGCAACCTTTACAAAACATTTCTATACAGTTCTTTGGCGTTTTAACGAAAAATATATGATCATCCTGTATACATCTCGTCTATGACCAACTTACGTATTTTGTAACGTAAGTTGGACGTATACGTAAGTTGGTCATAGACGAGATTTATACAGGATAAATCTCGTCTATGACCAACTTACGTATTTTTGACAATTATGAGACTCTTAACGTATAAATGACTCAATTATTTCTCGTATAAAAATATCTTTTTTGTTTTATCAATAAAATTATTTCAATTATATAAAGGTCATAAATTGTTTCATTTAAGAACTTTTGACTTTAGTTAAATGATATTTATACAATTTCAAATTAATATGCTTTGACTAACTTATGGTTTTGAAAAGATTATTTGAGTTATTTTTATAAACATTCAGATTATTTATTAGTTTTGCATGGTACTCTTTTACAAACTGGTCTTGCATATTTTCTTACATTACGACATTCACGTGGCAATACATGTCTTTTTTCTAATAGTTCTATGTATGTTTTTATCGATAAAAATCGTTCAAATAATAGACTTGAAACAGTGGAATAAACCTAAATTCAATGGTGACTTCGGGCGCAAAGAAAGAAACACCTGCTTAGAACTGAACAAAAGTGTCAACAAAAGCAAAAGTCGAAAAAAAAATTATAATTGTGAAACGCGAGGCGAAATTAAAGTTCTCAAAAATGACAATTGATTAGAATATTCTTAAAAGAAACTACATTCGTTTTCTAAACAATAGTCATTTGATTTACAAACTCGGTACAATTTTGATACGAAAACAAATCACAGTTCAATAGTTGTTTTGTGGTCTTTCTATTGTATAACCATGAAATGAGTTACTTTGTCGTTAGCAAAATGAGTCAAATCCGTAACACATTTCTGCAAGAGTATAATGAATCATTGTTCATAACCATATAGATTTTTTTTTAAAACTTGAAGTCGTTTTTAGTTAAAAATCTATCTGTGCCTGCAATAGTTACCATATTTTATATGTCGATTTTAATACAATCTTTGCATTGTGGGTTTTCGCTTCTTTTACGGTATTCTGAAAATGGCCGATAGAAATATGAATTAAAATTGAGTAATACGACTTTCGGTGATAAAATGTCATATAATAGTTATCATTAATACATAAAATCGTTTTAATGTAATATTAATATAATAACCTAAATAAATAATAGAATATATTAATCAATTAAAACTAAATAATAGTGAAAAAATATATACGTATACGATCGTCGAGAAATTTAATTTGCATTGGAAAAGTAAAAGCTAAGAATTAATATAAACAACGTTCAATAATAAACAAGGTAGACATAAAATTATGATAAATTTTACCTTTAATATTGACAATTTCCCTTTTGTTATGCGCGACTCGCGTCCGCCGAACTGAGACGAGATCTAGTATGCGCTTAAAAACAATACCAATTATCTTACTTTTTTTTAATTTGCAACGTTTATTCGATCACTATACGACAAAATGGTCATATATCGATCACTTATATGATCGTTATACGAATAGGTATGGTAAAAACGATGTTCATATGATTGTTGCTTTCCTAAAAACCATTATCAGGAACTTAACGCGCCGTTTGCGATTACCCTTTTAAATGTTAATGGCGTAAGGGCAACAGTAATAACACATAAATCCGTCTTTTAAACCATATATAAGTGTTATAACAAACATAACGTTTAATCCGGCACGGTTAGATCAGTTCAATGCTCTTCTTCGTCTCGTAGGAGTATAAACAAATAGAAGAGCTTACAAGATAAAAACTTGCATAATTTAAGCCGCTCGTGTGCATGGACCCTTATTGCTTCGCCGTTTTGAATACGAACGCGTCAGCGCCAACTCATATGCTAACGAAGCAAATCCATAAATGTTAATACGGCCTCGACGGAAATAACTAGAGTAAATAAAATCTGTCGCACGCCATGTGGGCTTAGCGTGTAATAACTATGCGTCGTCTAGTGTTAAGTTAAGGAATGGCGTAAGTCGAAATTAAAGGGAAAAAGCCAGCCAAGTGCTTCTCCGACGTGGCATATTCACAGACATCCATTAATTTGGCATGTACTGTGCGTGAAAATTTTTTTAAATAGTATTTATATAAATAACTCTGTGATTTGGTGTAATTTGTGTATTAAAAATATTTGTGTTCTTGGAAAATTAAAACAATGAATGCGCTTTAGAACATTGGTATCGAAACTACAGTAAAAGGCTACCTGACTCTTGCGCAGGCATGCAATCCATGGAGAATAATATGTAGTGCAATTCAATATGGCACGTCTGATACAGTATTGCTGTGGTATAGCGTGCCATCCAGAGTCCCCACCATAGAATATATTTGTGTTATGTATTCAACAAAAAACAATGTGTTTTTCTTACATTTAGTTCGCGATTTTTGAACCCAATTCAGGCTGTATGTCATCCGTTGTTTTACTTTATAAGTTATCGCTATAATGGGCGTGGTGGTTCACATCCCTTCGAAGGGCCTTAGACATTCAATAGGTACGTAGGGTGGATACACGAGTGTGGGATAGTTCACGGATGGGAATTACTAATTGTAACACTGTCTCTGGAATCGCATACAGCCTACCTTCCGTTGCCCTCGACATCCCTTTTCCTGGTGTGAAGGGAACTGCTCCCGTGCTTGGCACGTTCAGCTGGATGGTACACTTATAAGCGACGAAGTTCATGGATCAATGTGCAATAGCGATAAGTTTGCGCACGCGCGAATAAATGGCGAAACAGGGCACAGTTGTGTCGAATAAATTATATTATTGAGGTGCGGTTACACATAGCGGTGACGGCGGTAATACTTCCTTCTTGTGAGAAAAAAAAGTTCGAACAATATCTACAGTTGCGTTTGAAAATCCCTTTCATGGGTTCCTGTAGAAAAGAGACGGCTAATCTACGGCTTACGAGTGGGAAAAGGACGGAAGAATAGGAAATAATACATGCCTATTTGAAAGTGGCGCGAACGGGACGATTCTATAATTATTACCTCGGCTATATTACCGTGGTCGGCCAAGGCACGATGGCGACACTTGGAAGTCGAATGTATGAAAGTGTACGAAGACTCGTCGACGTCTTATGCCGTGGACGTCCACGGCACGTCCTCTTACATCCTCGACGATATCGTAGAAGTCCCGCTTCCTTGTGAAACCATCACGGTATCTTTGCGATGTGGTGCGTAGGCACAAGGATTCATGTTGATGTGTTGTGTGTGTCCATGCATTACTGTCGCAACTCAATACTATTAACTTTTCGTGGTCCTACCTACTAGTTATAATTATATTTTTATTGTCCTTTTGATTCAATAAATTGGAAATTGCATTAACATGTGATACAATTACTTCGATCCAATTAGTTGAGACGAGATCTCGTTTGCGGGATGGTGAGTGTAAAACTTGACCTGATCATCTTTCAGTGTTTCAAATGCTATGTAAAATATTACATCTGTTATTTATTTTATATTAAAAAAAAAACACTTTTGAGCTGCAGATGCTGTTAAAATCTTCTCGTTATGTATCTCTTTTTACGTCTTTAACACAATAAATATAAAAGACGCAGCTGAAGTCGATTGTCCATCACGTCATCTGCATTCCTCCAGTATACCAAACAAATAAATGTCTTTGAAAGTCAATGTCAAAAACAAATTAAAAAAAAACGCTTCCCTTGTAAGGGAATCCCTCTCGCATCCATATTTTATCGCGTACCAATTTCTATTTTTGTTGTTCCTTAATACATCCCTCATTTTCTGTGGAAATTTTAACCGGTTACCTAATACGGTTCAAAAGATTCGGCCCTTTAAAGGTGAGACAGACAGACCGTTAGACGGATAAAAAGCATAGATTTAGTAAAAAGATTTCCGTTGTCAGTGTTTATGTGTGGTATTCTAAAATGATAATTAAAAAAAAAAGCCAAAATTCGACTTCGTATACTCGAAATATTAAAAATTATATTAATATAAGGTCAAGAACAAGTTTTTTCGTGTCTTATATACATATTCATGACAATTTTTCATCATATTCTATTTACACTTAATTATAATATATATAACGGCGCACATTTATTTTAAATGTTTTTCTGCACAAGATACCTAATTTAAGTTGACTGATAATAATCAATTTGCGATTACTTTAATTCGATTAACGAATCGATTATTATTTAATGATATTTTGTGTGTATACCATTGATATTTTGGAGTCGTAGAAGTTGTTGACGCCGGCGGGTTGACGTCACTTGTGTCATGGCCGCCGACCAAGTCGTAGTATACGTGTGCAAGCCCATTGGCAGTTAAATCCTTTTTGTGTATTGCAAGCGTGCAGTGTTATGGTTATTTGTTTCATGAATTAACAAAATGAGTGATCTAGCCACATTTTTTTTTGATATTATTTTGTATCCGCTACCACGAATATATCTAAAATGGACAATTCCTGTGAAAACACGGCGAACGTACCTCGGAGCGTTGTCTCAATTTATCGGCCATCCGACACATATATATATATATATATATATATATATATATATATATATATATATATATATATCATTTTATTCAACGACTTCTTGCCATTTTGTAGGTAGTGACATAATTCCACTGATGTAGAAATTTTGGGACTTCTGATCGAAAAACTGCGACAAATAGTTTTAACAGTCGTCTCTCGATGTTGACCTAACACTATCTAAAGAATTCTGAAGAGACTGAAACAGATGAAAATCTGAAGGTGCAAGTCAGAACTATATGGTAGATGCATTAACTATTTTCGATTAAACTCTCACAATATTTGCTGAGTGGCTAAAGATGTGTGTGGTCTGGTGTTATCATGGTGAAAAACAACATCCTTTCTGTTGACCAACTCCGACTATTATGTCTACTCCTTTCTCGAGTCCCATCAGCTGTTGGCAGTAGAGATCCGACTTGATGGTTTTGCCCGGCGGTAAAAGCTCATAATTAATAATGCCCTTCCAATCTGACCAAACACAGACCATCAACTTATTACGTTTTAAACCGGATTTCTCTATCGTCTGTGAAGCTTACTTGCTACTTGACCATGACCTTTTTTGCACCCTCTTGTCGTAAGTATACCATTTTTCATCACCAGTGATCAGTCTTTTCAAAAACAGTTCGGTTTCATTATGTGTTAATATAGAAACGCAAATGAGTAAACGATTCATTACATTTCTTTCAGTGAGCTCGTGTGGGATCCAAGTATCGAGCTTTTTTTTTGTCAATCCAGCTTTTTTAAATGTGTCAAAACTGTTTTGTGGTCAATCGCTAGCTCTTCAGCTATGTCGTAAGAACTAATACGCCGAACTTGCCCTACTTTTTCGAAAATGGCATCGACTTCATCCGTTACAGGTCGACGGAAGCGAGGTTCGTCTTTGACATCAAAATTACCATTCCGAAAACGCTTGAACCGATTTTGTGCTACCAATTTTATGCATCGCATTAGGTCACCAACGTCACACATTTTTTCGCGACTCGTGACGCATTTTTCCCTTTTTTGTAATAAAACTTCAAAATGTATCGAATTTCTACATTAAATTCACTCATTTTTGTGGACAGAAATACAATAGAAAAATGGCGGGATACCGTTTCCATTTTTTTTTAAACGTCATCTATTTAACGGTATCAAAACTAGCCAGATACGAACAGCACAACCGAAGAGATTTTACTGCAACTTTTGACTTATAAAGTACGAAAAACCTTTTTCGTACTTTACAATTTTCGTACTTTCGACCTAATACATGTTCACTTTTTTCGTATATATATTCAGCGGTAAGATAAAGAAGACGTTTGTTGACATACGCCGGCGCTTTGTACAATCAGACGTTTGTTTGAGTTTGTTTGAGATTCAACGGACCGCGACTTTACAAATTTCATCGTCGACTTCTCTCATTCATCTTTTAATATTCTAACGATGCATGATAAATTGTTTATTACCAAAAACGTATTATCTAAAATTTCAGAAAGCCTGAATATTTTATCTGATTAATAAAAATGAACAGTTCTTGCATATATGAATATAAATTATCAGTATTTTAGAAAGAGTCCTAGTTCTAGATCTTGATAAAAAATTTTCTTTTGATAACTATTTCCTTTCCTTGATTCTCTGATTCTCTATATGTAGAGGCGCGATGAAATAAATGTTTTTCTAAAAGTCGCTTTGTAGCGCCATCTGGTTGAATTTTGAAGTAATTGCATTGTTCTTATTATATTGAACATAATACTGGTGTACTAGTAGAGTTAACGTTACGTTTGCAACAACGAATGGCACTTCGTGACATTAATAAATGAAAACAAATAACAGATAAATTTTGCATGTTATCTACTGTATATATATTATGTATTTAAATATTTATTTATGGTAACGATATTTATTTATGGTAGAAGCAACTTTTCTTGTAGGTAGTTATAATATTCCCGTTGCGAACTCGAAAGACACCGAGCTAAGCCCTGTTGCCCAAGAGCAATTACATATTTCAGCTTAACGTCCAAGGACAACACTATTTATCGGCAACAAATACGCTTAATCTTCTAGTACATTTATCGACATAGGCAAAAACGAAATAGGCAGATTGTTATCAGTGTTTACGCGACTTTCCCTTCTCAAATTCATGGTTTGTTTCCCTACGACATAGAGAACAGACTGACAACGCGACTGACACAATTTTAACGGGTTCCATGCAGGCGATTCGGTATGCGAACGCGCAGGTTAAAATCAAATAACACGCGGGCTGTTGCGAAATTTATACCATATTCCAATGAAGGGTGTGAAAGTTAACCCTGCCCGGACCACTTGACGACTGAGGTCAAGAGCCGTGGACCGTTTGAAGGGACAGGTCGGCATGTAGGTGAGTCCCGCCAAGCAGACGAATTGCCCCTACTGTGTGGGCGCGTACTTCTGATGAAATTGGCATTAAAATTACAAATGTTGAAAATAGTGTTCGAGACCTTCAAATTGTGCTTCATTAATTTTTTCGGAAGGAAGTTCCACAATGCGGCTTGTGATAGGAGTTAACTGCTGGAAATTGCAACGTAACGAAAAATCGTTACGCCCCCTCCATGTGACTGTCTGTCTCTCTCTCTCTCTTTCTTTGTCTCTAAATTAATTGCTTACAATTTTTCGTGTGACTTATAATTCACTATTTTCTATTTATTTTTTTAATATTATTCATAAAATATTAAACTCTTCGATTTTATTTCTTACTTTGCATTAATTACTATGAAAAAAAACTTAATTGCTGACGGGGGTCCCCCGACCGCACATTTAGTTTTTATAATTGCTCCATTCAATTGCATAAAATGCTGCAAAAAATAAATACTTTTCGAATTACTTATCGTTTATAGTATTTTAAAATTATATTTTAGGTATTCCTTATCATCCTATCGTAGCCCATCATCACAACTTACCAGTTTCTTAAATAAATATTTCTCCCCGTCATCGCGGTTAAATATTGATTTGTTCGTATCAACAAAATGAACGCGAGTGAATTGGAATTTTTTGGAATCCTACGAGTTAAGTTTATTATAATTGTATTTCAATTTTATATTAAGGTCATATTTATACATAAAAATCGCTGTTTATATAAATGAAATCGCTAAATTCCAACACCGTTCGGCCGACCATTGCCAAACTTGGCACATCTAAATGTTTTCTCACGTAGAAGGTTCTTGTGCGATCTATTTGTCTTTTGTCCCCGACTTCGTTCGTTTGTTTGTATGTACCATTTAACTAAACTACTGCAACGATCATAAAAAGTTTTTCACTCAAAGAAAACTACACTATACCCTAGTAATATAATTTATCTTTTAATACTTGCATTTGTCTCGACTTTATGCAAATTGGAATTGTAACCGGTAGCAGAATCTAAATTGAAAATGGGGCTTAAATTCGAATCCAATATGAGGCCGAGATCAAAATGAAAAACATGATCGGGCTCGGAATTTGGAGCCGGAAATGAAATTAAAAATGAAACCGGATTTGGAATTGACAGCCAGATCCGGCGTTATAAAAGATAAAAACAACTCATTCTATATCCACGCAGGCGGAGTCGCGGGCAAATGTTATAAGGGCACGCCACCTACCGCAAAGTGCTGGACAACGCCAGCCAGGGCCGGTTAGGTTATTTTATAAAATTGAGCGGCATTGTTTTTACATTATTTACTGAATAAAGTTTATTTTAATTGGTCATCCAGTATATTAGTAAGAATTTTGGATAAGTATGTCAATTTATAACAATTCCAACTATTTTTTTCTCCTTCGAAGCTGCCAAGTCTAAATATCAGTGTCTTTATTTTTATTACATTAGTACGCCCTCTGTATGCCAAGTTTCGAGATTACCGAACACTAGTGATGCCAGCATGCCGCTTAACTTCCACTCTCATTTTTTTTATAGAAAAACCGTCAGAGATCCGTCAACGAAGAATCATCAGAAGGTAAAATCAAAGCAGAGGCTGCCTCTGGTCAAATCAGCGCCGCATCTCAACAACAATGTGCACTCGCTTTCGGCGGATGTCACTTTCCAAAATGGCGCCGAAAACACTAACGGCGGCGCTGTGTTGCCAGATATGGAAGAAAAAATTAATGGGTATTTTTGTTTATAAGTTGTTTGTACACTTGAGTTATGGTATGTTCATACCGAAATGACAACAAAAAAAAAACAGTGGTTCTAGAATTTTAACCCTCTGATTCTTCTGCATGTAATAAAATGACAATGAGCCGAGAGAAGAATAACACAAGGCAAATTTAATATAACTGTCATTAACGTTCATAAAATCATGATTCAGAATAAAACAATATGCTTGATAATGTAGAAATGAAACTGGGCAAATTCTTTATTCTGGATTAGAATGAAAATAATTACATGGTGATCTAGCGACACGATGTGTAGGACCTGTTTAAGCCAAGATATTCAGCTAGCAGAGTTATCTCAAAAACAATACTTTATAACTAAGGCCTTTTAAACGATTCGTGACTCTCTTGTTTAAATGGCACATCTTACAAAAGCATGATTTAAAACATTTTGTGCTAAATGATATACTATATATATATATATATATATATATATATATATATATATATATATATATATATATATATATATATATATATATATATATATATATTATAAAATATTTATTAATGGTTAATTACTTTATAACACTAATGGCTCTTGCACATTATTATTTATATTTAATAAAGCATCTTAGAAGACTATTTGTTCTTACTAGAGCAATTTCAATAACTATGCGGTAACAGTCAAGAATATTATTGTTCTATTGTTATTAGTGTATTTTTATATGTTGTTATGGTTATGTATCCAAAGGTAACAAAGGATGCCTTATATATTCACCCTGACCGTCCACGCGTCTGTCGGTTTGTCTGTACATCACATCCTCATAAGTCCGCCATTTTTCTATCGATTTTAACGAAACTGTAGTTGTAAATGTCACCATGTGCGAACAGCCATACCATAATTTAAAGGAATTATGGAAAAAAATAGGAACAGTTTCCATAATACAAAAAATTGAGAGACGGATTTTTTCACGCATTTCCATATATATATAATGCATTAAAACTTCTTTATTATGTTTTAATTTTTGGTATACATTTTGCGGCTAATTAGTTTACAAAATGGTTAAAGTTACATCCCTTATTGTATGCTTATACGCTTGCTCTTGGTGGACTTTAACATTTCTGAATTATTGAATTAAGCTGAAGAAAGTCAACATTTTCTTCTAGGGTGACAGATTGTGTTAGCTTTTGCTTGTAACTTCTTTTTTTTAAATTATTCTAGATATAATTTTGTGAATAGAAAAATCGACTCAAATACAGAAGTCTCTGATTCATCCTTAAGATTAATCCTCTATTAAACCCTTGTTATATTCACACACAGTTGGATTTAAAAAATGGCGTTACAATTATGCATGATTTAGGACTATTTATTACTATAACTGTTTTTTTTTTACAGGTACAAGTCTATTGATTTCCGAAAAAATGAGTCCAAGGTAAACTGAATTAAACATGTATATGAAAAATATTTAATTTGTATTTTTTAATACATTGCGATGACTGATTATTGAAACTTAACTTAAAAATCACATCACATTACTGTAACTAAATAATAAATTACAATTTTATTCTTATTAGAATTTTCGGCTAACAGATGGCGCGCGCGAGGTATTACATAAAAATGTCGATCCTACTAGCCTGCTGGGTATTCTTCTCCATAATATTCATTCTGTACAACGAGCGAGAAGAAATCGTCAAGCATTCTTCTGTCGCCGCTGGAGAAATCAAAAGTAAGATACTTATGTCACCCGTAACGATATTATTTAAAATAATTTCATCTTATAGAACAGTGGCGAGCTTGAGAACCACAATATACTGTTCTATGCATTAATTTAGTTAGTGACTGGCAACACCGGCCAAAACATGCAAGTGTGAGGTTTGAGTCCGTATAGCCTACAAGACTACTTAGTAGTACTGAGCATATTTCCTTGGAAGAAATATTAAAAAAATAATAATAAACCATTACCTGCTTTACAGGTGTAATATAATGCCGTGTTTGCTGCCACTCATTAAAAAAGTCACTAAAATCATCATAAAATACGTATCGAGGCAGCGTTATTACAACCGAATACACATTTAAAAAAAAAAAAAGTATTATCCACCGATACGGTGATTTATCGTTTGTTACAAAGTCTATATAATTTATGGTGATGCGTTTGTTTGTTTGTCGATCATAGAGAATACGTGGTGTTTAATATTAACTTCGAAATTGTCGTGTAAATTCGTTAATTTTTATGTGGTCTTTAAATTCTGTACATAAGTCCAGTCGCTGTTATTTTACTTTAAAATTAATTTAACAAAAAAAAAAAAGATAGTATATTTTTCAAATGCAGCTTAATATAAAATTTGTACAGGTATGAGGCAATTTTCTATGATTTAGTTATGGCAAGGGCTTCGTCGAAAGTACGTATTTGAAATTTAGCTACGTTTCACGCCAAGCTAGACCTTTAAGTGCGAAAATTATCGGAAATTATGTACAAATTTTATTTTTAATTGTATTTTAAAGTTCTGAAAACATTGAAACACATTTGTTTGTATGGAGAGACGCTCATCTACGCCGTCGTGCTAAACATGCAGGGCGTGCGATCCCGTAATGCCAATCTGATATTAGATGCATGTGTGAATCTGCAATGCATTCCAAAGCATTTCGTTCTTCACCGCCAACAGCACCTATATTTTGTAGTGCGGACGCTTTGTGCGACAAATTTCACATCGTCACCATTAATTCACTACTAAGTATGTGTAAATTGTATGTGTTTATGGTGTATTTCATTTTTTTTTTTGTGTCAGTTTTCAATCACTGTACTGCCGAAGCGTCCCCTCCCTTATTTCTCTAATTCAGGATTAGAGAGGCTTGGCCCTTAAGGTAACCAAGCTGCCCAGCTCGGTTGTAGGCTTCTGACGACCGTCGTCACCGATGTCACGACTAAGTCCGTGACCGACGACTAAACGTGCTCCTCGAGGCATAGAGAGTTTGGTTAAATTTAACTTGAGTTAAGAACTCATCGATCAATATGCCCGTTGTCGAAATCGCATCCTGTAATTTCTAGTCCGAAGCCGATGCTCTTAGCACCATAGCTCAAACACATCATTTAATAGCTAATAAATAAATAAAACGAACGTATATCGGAACCAAAGTAACAAAAATCTGTCGGAACCTTCCGGTATGGGATCCAAAAAGTTCTGCATCGCCCGGAAATAGCGGGATCAATATATTAATTTTCTATTAATCTTATATTCTTTTTCGTCAGGTTATCTAATACGCAAAAACGCGGATAATTTAAGGGTGCGAATGAATTTAAGGGGTCCTTTCCTCACCGAACACGCTGAGCAACATCTCAACAAATCCGATTTAGAGACTAGACCAAAAATGGAAGTTTGGCTGGAGAGATGGGTTTTGAATGGCGTTTACGACGATAACAATATTAAAAATGAAGACATCATACACACTCAGGTAAATAATGGAATATTGATTTATAATGACTTACAGAGCTAGTATCCATGGATAGCTACTTAAAATAGTGGTAGTGAACAAACACTTGAAATACAGAAACTCTATAGTTTATGAATATTAAAAGGAGGGCCTCGTCGTTTCTTCTATGAGTAAGTCTCTATGAGGAAGACTTGTCGCATCCCATGTAACTGGGGAACGATTGTACTCTAGCAAACTACGTTCATAAACTAAATAATAAAACAAGAGCATAACCTTCTATTAAATAGATAAGAGAATAGGACCCCGCTTTCTTATTTCAAAATGCGTGGGCGTAGTAGTTTAAATTGTCTAAACATTTTGATTGATTAGAATATTCCAGATAATACCAGATATTTTTTGTTTATAAGAGACGTGACATTTAACGTGGTTTGTTTTTTTTTATTTACAGATGGCCTATTTAAGATCTCTTTTTATATATAGGTAATGTTCTAGATCAACTGCTCGTGATCGTATATACCGGACTTAGAACATTTAGTTTCCTTGTGGAGATCAGTGCATTAACAATCAAAAACGATCAGCTAAACGTGTTTTAATGGTTCCGTTGTACATTTTTGTATCACAGTACAGTGGAATACTGTAGTTTCTTAATATTTACTTTTCATTCGTTCTCAATTCTTAAGTTCCTCTAGCGATATATCGAAAAGGACTGCACCGCTGACGTTTACTGGAGATCAGTAGAGAATTGTGCGCAGGACATAAGTCATCGATCTCTACGAGATAAATATCATTTTTATTGTGGAGCCGCCGTGCTTTGGATACGACATTTTCACAGAATACGGACGTGATAGACAGTCTTTGCTGTTGCGTCCAATCAACCCTCCCATCACCCCACATCCACCCACTCCTTCCGCCATTAGGTATTCTATTCCCACCCAGGAGGTCGACAACGCACTGGTGACTCGCGCGTGTCCGTCCGTCACGACGAACACTTATACTATGGTAGCTCATATTCTTGTTCGCCCCTCAATAATGCTATAACATGGTTTCATAAATCTTCGGTCCACAGTAATCAATCTGATTGAATATGAAAGTTTTCTTTGCAATGAATTTGCTATACGCGGACAAGTTGACACAGTATTTATTATACATGGATTTATCTAAAGCGTCTGATGAAGTTCATCACTCAATCTTGTGCAATAAACTGCTGTTCTATGGCATTCACGGTGGTTTATGTAGATGGATTTGTTCTTATCTTAAGAATAGGAGCTGATTAGTCATCATTAAGATTATACTTCAGCGCGATTACTCGTAACTTCTGAAGCTCTTTAAGGTTCGCACTTGGACTCTATAACTCTATATCATATTTATTAACCTGAATTTGAAAGATTACCCATCCGATTGCCAATCTTATTTTATTTATTGTCATTGACGTAATGAGTTTATTATTGAGATTACGGCCATATTTAGAACCACCTTTTAAAGTAACATTTTTTTAAATACCATAAAGAATGCGCGTCTATAATTTTATTCAATTCGGATCGCCGTTTTTAGAAAACGGAACATTGGAGGATAGTGTTGCAAGACGAGAACCTCATAGATTTCACCGAAGGTGAGACGAGATCGAACGAACTGGAATTGAAGAATAACATTACAACTGGCTCGAACAGTACCGCGGCTTATGCAATACGGATGCTCGCGTCGTCGAACTGCACCATCCCATTCACCATCAGTTATACGAAAAATCCTTTGGATGGCAACACCGGGGTCGTTTGCGCTTGCGTGCTGTTATGCGGGTTGTACGTACTCGTTATATTCGAGGTATGTTCGATGATCTGTAATGGTTACAAATTAACCTAAATAAGGTGAATTGTCACTTGGTGAACTATCTATAAATTGCACCCAATTAACTGTGTCTATTCACACAATATTCTGCACCATGCAAAATTATTATGGTTAACTTGTACTTTAAATATATTAATTAGTTATTTTATGTCATACATGAGTTACATAATTTTCTAAATTTAATCGTGATTAAATCCACATAATTTTATGTAACAAATATTCCAAGAGAAAAGGTAAAATCGAGTTGGAAATAAAAGTTTTTCTTTCAATACTTAGTCCAATTTGTCGAAGAATTTTTCATTATCAAATTGTAAAGCCATATATTTATAGTACTGTTGGACATTAAATATATAAAAATATTAATAAAACTCAAAAAATTCCAATTCCTTCCCCGTAGGCATGAATCAGGAATAATATACGAAATCGGGTCTAAAGATTGCGATTTAAAAAAAAATATTTCGATAATCATTTGATTTTGAAGTTTATATATATGGCTGTCTTCTTTGAAAATGTGACTAAAAAAAATAAAAACTTTTCTTTACTTAGAGCCATTTCTGGAATATTTACGTAATCAAATCGTTGCTTTGTCATTGTCTCTCAGCAATAAATGGCACTAAAAATGGCAGCACGTAAATAAAATATTACGTTGTATATATATATTTTGCATTGATTTATTTATTATTCAAGATAAATACAAACAACTGTTCCAGTAGAAAGTTATCATATACTAGTCATAAATACGAAAGCTGGCGAGCGCAACTGGATTGCATTACTACTACAACTACTATTAACTTAATCTTTACCATAATCACAAAATATGATTAACAAACCTCCAATTAATTCAAGTCCTATTTTTTATGTATTGTGTATAGCACTTAACGAACATCTCGACGAGAAAGTCACCAACAATTCTATCTCGGCGCTGGTTAATCTTTGCCCTTTCCGTTACAGATAGTGAACCGTACGATGGCCGCCATATTGATATCGATGACAGCTCTGGCGGTCCTGTCTATGGTGGGCGAGAGGCCGTCCGTACCAGAGATAATATCCTGGCTGGATATAGAGACTTTGTTGCTGCTGTTCGCCATGATGATCCTGGTTTCCATCATGGCGGAAACGGGAATGTTCGATTTTATAGCGGTCTTCACGTTCGAAGTAGGTCTACATTACACCACCGACCTCTCTCTACAAATATTTTGCACAATTATCATTATTAAAGTTATAAATATTAATGATTTTGATAACAATACGCCAGTCCTATTTTATAGAATAGTCTGTTTGTGTATATGATTTCCAGTAATGTTTTGCTTGAGTAATTCAATTGAGCGGGCGATAATAACGTACAAAAAAATAAGGAAAGGTTAAAGAGTATTAACATTTAACAGATGATACGAAAAACGACATAGACAAAGATAGAATGGAAACGGTTGTTTGCGGTCAATTATAACATAAACAATAGGTAATTAACGCTGAGGAACGGTAGGGGGCGTGTGGGAGGCGAGTAATACGATTTCACGTATTTGTCCATTACATACAATGATATAATGCCCATGACATTTCATTTTATTTCAAATAATTTATTTTTCTCTTTATACGCCTGTTCCTCCCGTTGGTAGTACACAGCGTTCACTATCATGTTATTAAACGATAGGACTTACAAGGGGCAAACGAGCATGCGGGCCATCGGAAAGAAGATGGTCACAGGTGCCCATGGACATCCGCGACTTCAGAGGAGTCACATGTGCGTTGCCGGTCTTTTAAATAGGAATACGCTCTTTTTGAAGATCTCCTGTCGAAGTTTGTTGAGAATACCACTGATGGTAAACCATTGCAGTGCAAGATGGTAAATCATTAAGTGGTATAGAATTGCATACGGTGGTAAACGTACGATGGTAGAACGCCAGCCATCAAGATGGTGCTTATGGTGTTTCCGGCGAGAGGAACAATGACAGAAATCAGCGGCAGGTATGAGGTTGAATAGCTCTACAGAGCTGTTGTAAGGCAATGTACAGCGCAACGCACGAAACTCTGCCGCTGTGAAGTTGGTCACGAAAGCGTCGCAACGGTGTAAAATAGGAACGCGGGGGAGAAGGAGGAAGGGGTTGGAGAGTGTTAAACCTGCGCACTGTATCGTTCGCAGACAATTAAGAGCGGCAAAGGTACATGCGTTGTACTCTAATAGCTGATGTTAATAGTTAAGACCTTTCAAATAATATATTATTCTCTTTTCTCTATTGGGAAAACGTCATTTTATTTTTCACAATGCTTTTGATATTAATTTTAAATTTATATTTTTAAAATTTTAATAAAACAGCTTTAACCATCAAACGCATATTCTATCATTTTTTTAATGCCATCAAGCAATGGAGACACACGCTTAATGTACCGGCAATAAAAAGTATATATATACATATATCTATGAATTTAATTCTTTTTTTTTATATACAACAAAATACGATGTCATAGGTGGTTTTTCTTTGATAAATAGTTATTTCTATGATAAATATTGCACAGTTCGTACAGGAAGAATTACAAATTAAAAAGAAAAGGACCTTAAAAAATTTAATTCCGAGCAAAACATGCAAATGGAACCCCGTTAAGGAAAAAACTCACTATAAAACCCTCGGCCTGGAACTCGAAACTGTGACAAGGTGAGCTTTAGTAACGATACGTGACCACAGCAGAACCGACACTGCAATGAGGACAAAACAGCGTGAATACCAGCGGAGCGCGCAGTGTGCAAAAAAAACGGCCAAGTGCGAGTCGTATTTGTACACGACGTATTCATTATACAATACTAACACCCTAGAATATTAAGATTTATGAATTAATATCCTAAACTATTAAATGAGTTTACTAGTTTAGGATGAGCTAGAAGAGTATACACACACACATCCACACACACACACACACACACACACACACACACACACATATATATATATATATATAATACTAGCTATTGTTCGCGACTTCAAATATCACAACATTTTAAAAAGACATGAAAGCTTTCTTTTATATCTTAATTATTTTTCGTCGCTCATAAAAATTGTTAGAGGTTATAAATTGAGATTTTCTTCAAAGCCACAACGTATATAAGATTTCTTCCTTTTCATGAACTTTATTAATTTAAAAAAGATGGGAAAGTTGTGGATAGTTGGACACATTTTTTTGTGCGACGTCTGCATTGTCAAAAAAACTTAACAGTAGATAGGTGTACCCTTTGTCCAAATTTACTTATAGATAATTTAAGTGGAAGAGAGAGAAAAATTTGAATTTTTTCACTGTTTAGCCCCTTGGCCATGTAGCGTGATAAATTGTGTTCTAAGATAAGAAGGGTATCACTGCTAATAAAATACAAAAGGTTTTTTCAAATCGGTCCATTAGCTTCTGAGTGATGTTTGAACTAACAAACAGATAAATATGTAGAAAAACACAAAAAAAATTTGAAAGCAGCTGTGTTGGGGCCAATGTTAGCACATACCATTTACTTTTCTCAAAAAAATATTAAATGTACAGATTTGGCTTTGTTACAATTTTATTATACGTACACACGTCACGACTATCGTGCAAATCGTTTCAAATTGTCATGAAATTTTTGTTTTTGGTATGGGCTTGCTTTTGAAAATTTAAGTTCATATCTAGGTTTGCTACTTTTACACCTTTGCCGTACTTAACGCCATTTTTGAAATTTTGAGGTAATTAAATTGTTGCATGTCATTGTTTCTCAACAAATAAATAACGCTACATGATGGCACTATATAAATAAACTATTATGTTGTATTTTCATTTATTTTGTGCGTATATTTTGTGTTTGTATATTTATTGCTGAAAATTAATAAAATAAATAAATAAACGTTTTAGCGGTTAGAATGTATTCCCAAGGCAAACTCGATAGGGAAAGATCAAAGGTTATCCACTTAGGTACTATATACCTTATTATGTGCATGCATTTTAAGAAATATGTATATTTGAGTTTTGTATCAGATTTTAGCAGCCATACATACCCAAAAAAAGAAATAAATTTTAGGAGCTCAGTTTAGCTTTCCACGCTAATCCGATAAGGATTGTGACCGCTAGTAAGCATCACCACAAATGCGATGAAAATGATAGCTTTACATGTCCTCCGACGCACGAGGCGGGTCCCCTAATTCGAGTTTAGCCAAAAATCAACCAGCCAATTCGCGCATGATCACAATCGCGTTACGTATACCTTCTGATTGAAACATAGAATACAACGCTCTCAACCAATCACACACGAACGAAGAGCAAGCACCTCGCTAAAAACATATGCAAAATTTTAATATTTTTCTATCTCAGTGTAAGATTATGAAATTTATTGTCGTCTACATGTGCACTATTAAATATGAAAAATTAGCCTTATCGATAACGCGAAAGTGTGAAAACGAAGCCTCAAATCTCACCAAACGTCATCGTTAAATGCACCTCTATCCCTTCTCCCGTGACTCTCATCCCGCAGAAGTTCGATCATCGAAAGGGCACGACAGACTGAAGGTAATCAACCATGGATCCTCTCTCGCAGGTGACGAAGGGCAGGATGTGGCCCCTGATAAACCTGCTGTGCGTCCTCACCGCCGTCATCTCCACGTTCCTGGACAACGTCACGACTATTCTCCTCATGACTCCTGTGACCATAAGGCTAGTGATTTTTTTTTTAATTTATCTATTCATTTATTTTAATAGTTTAAGTGAGCAATTCTTGGGTACATTTTATACATGGCTATTTCTTAAAGGGCTCAAACGATTTTGATGTAAATTTGTACTCAAAGTTTTTCTTTTCAAGTCTATCTATACAGGTGTTTCCTGGAAAAACTCGGTTGAAAAATATTTTCCTAAGCATTATCTCGTAGAATATTGTAGTAATTGCATTGTTGCTATTCTATTGGCTGCAGTGCCGAGGTATCCAGTAGGTTTAATGTAACGTTGTCCACAACAGATGTCGCTACACGACATAAAACAGTAAAAAACACAACGTGACAGACGATAGCAGGTAAATTTTGTACATTGTATATCTAATTACTTTTTGTTGTAAACTTTTCCTGTGGGGACTTATCGTAATCCCGGAGCATTTGAAAAACACCACACGAAGCTCGGTTGCCCAGGTACTTACACTTTTGTGATATTGTACGTTCCTTGTACAATGAATTTAGACGTGAATGTGATCACCGCTTTGACGACTTACATGAGGGTCGGCTTGCGATTACAGTCACTGAAACTAACATCGGATACTGTACAAAGACCAATTGAAAGTGATAAAGAACTGCTTATAAGCTAACTCGTACTGTATTAGGTGTTGATATGAGCTAAGTACAAAAGATTATGCGGGTACATCTGAAGATTTGTAATTTTGTACTCGAAGGTTACCTCACGATTTAACTGATATCCAGAAACGACTGCGTGTAGAGTGGTGTCGTAAAATGATGTAAATTCATAACGTAAGACAATAACTGACTGTACATAGTAGGAAAACAATAAGTATATCATAAACATAATGTGTGGTTTTATTAACGAGAATCCAGAAATTTGAAGTATTGTTTGCCTCGCAGGATACGGCGGCTATCTGTGCATGTTTGTCTGTGGTTAACTCGGCGGTCATTGCGGTTTGTTATTTATGTTTCTTTGTAGCCGGTTTTTCTTAACCACGGATGACGTCTCGTTCTAAATTAAAAATCGGAAGTGCAGGGCCAATTCAATGATATCGTATGCACTTGTCAAGTGGTAGACTTTTATTAGCTGAGGCCTCTGGTATGTAAATTAATATGCTTCCCTGTTTCTGTAGTAACATTAATCAACTAGCTTCCGCCCGTGTGTTCAACTTTTTTATAGCGGAGTCGAGGGGCAAACGGGCAGAGCAGGTGGTCGCCACCGCTCGTGAATATTCGTAAACCCTGAGGAGTCGCCAGTGTGTTAACGGTCTCTTTAGAGAGAATAGAATATCTAATGAAGGGCGATCGGGTCAATGGAAAGATGAGAAGAGCGTGAGCCACCGGAGCTCTCACCCACCGGACGAAATGCGACAACGTAAGCTGCTGCTGTATTCTTCGAAAGTGTGGTATTTGAATGATAGAGCCAGCCCATTTTTATGCTGCAGATGAGATGGCTACAGCATTCCACCGCAGTAGAATTGAAAGAATATATTTTGCGTCAATCAATCACGCTATTGACCATGATTCTGATCTCGTTCCTGCTTTCGATTCCTTTTCTGCTTCCGGTCGTAGTCTCAATCTAGATACCGATTGAAAATTGATTGCACATGATTAGAAAAACGATAGCGTAAAGGAGTAAAAACTATCCTATACATTACTCAGAAGTATGAATTATTACCATAGCAAATTTCATCAAACACTATTTAATAATTTTTGCGTAATCCGCGTACAAACGCACAGACGGACAGAAGAAAATTCCATAAACCATTGAAATGAAGTCTATCGACGTTTACTAGCACCTTCCAAAGTGATTTTTCTCATACGTCTTTAATGTGCACGTTTTCCCGTCTCTCTTGTTTTCATATATTTATAGACAACGGAATTTCTACGTATTGTACATCAAAAGGTTAACTGTTCAATGAAACTGGCTCTACTCGTTGAATATTGTTGTTGGTGTACGATGAGTCGCATAGCCTAAATATTGTAATTATCGTCGGCGATTCTCTTCCAGGCTGTGCGAGGTCATGCACCTCGACCCGGTCGCGATCCTCATGGCCATGGTGCTGTTCAGCAACATCGGCGGCACGGCGACACCTGTCGGCGACCCGCCGAACGTCATCCTGGCCTCGAACAAGGACGTCATACAAGCCGTGAGCGCCTTTTTAAATAATTCTCTTAAAATGAGATCTGGCTACGTGTTAATGACCATTGACAGATACATATTTTCAAATCAAATAAAAAATAGATTTATTTCGTAGGTAATAGAAATTACACTTGAAATTCGTCATAAACGATCGTTTTCGACCTTAATATTACCACCCATTCCAAATGCTGATTCACCTTGAGAAGAATGGGCAAGAAACTCAAGGTTTGCTCTTTTTTACTCATCGATAGAAAATATTTAGTAATTAATAATTTAGTACCACACTTAGTAATAACATGAAGCAACCTGATAGCCGAGCAGTTCAATCCCATGGGTTTTTTCATTAAGATATTCAGACCCGTTATAAGAGCCCTTGCCATATAACGTTCTTTTAACAAAATATTTCAACTTAGCAAATGGCAAATTTTGAATTTCCGCTGGGATCTTATTATAAAAGCGCACACAATGCCCCTTAAATGATTTATTAACTTTGCTAAGACGGGTTATATGAGCAGCAAAATCTTCCTTACCCCGACTGATCTCCCAAAGACTACCAAAATGTAGTCTTTGAACGTTTGAACGGACGGACAAACATCACACTTACCTAGTCCTTCGACCGACTTTGTACGCAGGCCGCGTATGAGTTAATGACGATGTTAAAAATCGAACATGACAAAGGTTTGTTGTCTGAGACATCAGATTCGGGTTTGATTTCTTGTAACAACTCCTGCTGTATACGTGTTTGCCTTCGACTGCAAATATTTGTAATATATATTATTGGATGGTTTTCTTAGATCATCTTGGTTTTGTTTTTTAGTTCATTTTTACGATAAATTAAGATTGCTTTCTCAACATTAGTGGTGTTAAAGGCGTGTTGCGTTGTTGATATTCGTGATCAGCTTCTTTTATTTATTGTTTATTAGGGCAAGCCCATTTCTATCGTGTTTTAATTTTGGTTTGTCCCCGCCTGCAAAAATTTATAGCATTCAAATTATTTGTATTGTACGTTTTATTTTTTCATACAATTGCTTATCGAGCATGTGAACATTGCACGGTGCATTTTAAATTCAATTCTAATACAAATCCATAACTAAAATTGTTTATCTCTCCTCAGTTATGTTGTTTAAATCGTGATCTTTTCTAACCGACCGCCAAGGAAGGGTATTGTTTTTCGCGCGTATCCTGTGTTTGTAAATTTTTTATTGTCACATATCTTCCAAAGGGCTGGGGGGATGTCGACAATTAACGCATCGTTAGATTTGTCTCAAAATCCCATGTGTTCTTAGATAGATGTTTAAAGAAAAAATGGTGGATTTTTTATGCCAAATTAATTGCAAGTAGTTCAAATTTTTTTTTTACCAAACCTATCGAGTAGGATATCAAAATAAAGGGGGTTAAAAGGAGATTACAAAAAATATACATATGTTGTATAAATGTAATCAGGAATAATTGCAGCCATTTTAATTAAATCATTCGAATAAATTTGTAATCATTGCTTTTCAAAAAAATCGTATTTTGACTTTAATTCGCCAAGTGAGTGTTGGATGTCGTATTACACATTTTTTTTTACCAATTATAGTCAATTTAACCGTTTAAGTCAATTATAATTTTCATTTGCGTTTTGTTTGACACACTATCAATAGTACTTATCAATCATGTTTATATTTTACTCGATTTACAAAAGTCATAAAAGTACACGCTTTCGTTCACGGGAATGTGTCGGACGGAACGAACACTAATACGTCTAAAATAAAATATATAATTAATAAAATAAAAAAAAACGCATTAAAAAGACCGAAACAAGATTGAGAAAACAAACAATTAAAACCTAATAAACTCTACTTTGGTTTAACAGACTGCATTGTGAGCTGAAAGCCTAAGTTTAATAATCTACATTATGTTTGGTAGCAGGCGGGATCCATTAATTATCTTACAATTTGTAATTTGCAAAGAAGTTCCGTCCTGCCAGCTAAATGGTTGTTTTAGATATGCCGATATATTTACCGCTGTATTATGTATAGGGAATTTAAAAGGGAAATTGCCGTAGCTGAGGACTTCCAACTCGACGAGCAATAGTCGACCCGCTTATAAAACGTCCTCAGAGGAGTAAAAAGAAGCAAAATTTAGTACAGATCTTATTGAAAATTACTCAGATGACGTTTTTGGTTGTACACATTGAGTAGTAAATATACTTTTATGAAACATGTAAACTTAGTAAGTTTATAGTGTCAAACAAAAGCCGCGTTTTAAATCCCTCCGCATATCGTGATCTACAACTACGGAGTCCTACACTGCACACGTCTTAACACGCACTTGGCCGTTTTTGTTTATCTCATTTAATTTAATTTATAACTTGGGCAACAAGCCTCTGTTTGTCTCAGCGGCGTCGACTTTCGGCTTCCATGCAATTGGGCATTTAAAAACACATTTGAAAAAATACAGTGACAATGGCGTGCCGAGATAAAAATAATTTAACCCTTGACTGCTTGATATATTATCTGCGTAATTAGGCATTAAAAAAAAACTGTTTACAATCGGTCGGTGGTAATTACACACAACAAACTTTTCGTAATGAATTATTTATTTACACTGACTTATGTAAATAATACATAAAGATAGGCTAGCTCGTGCAGATATAGGTAAGATATTTTTTGAAGTCTGTATGTGAGACATATATTTGGTCGTATCGTGAATTATACCTACCTATAAAAGTAGATGTAATTTTGGTGGGTAGATATTTAAAATAACTATAATTCCGCCATTATTTTTTCTTTTCCAAAGGATAAATTAAGCGGGTATTAAATCATTCATTTAGGCTTTTATTCATTAAAATTACGGACTGGAAACGAGAATTATCTAACTTCAATGCTGATAAACATATATTTTTTCTTTGCACGTGAATACAATTTCGTCTGTTTATTTGTGTCTTCTGATCTTCGATAGTGTTGAATGGACTGCAATCAAATTTTGGAGTACGGCATAGAGTTCATTTATTAAAAAAAACTAACGTTTTTACGAAGGGAGGGTCTCGACAAATATCATTTGTTTGCCAAATCTCACAAAATTTCACCAAACGCCCATAGGTCAAAAATTCACCAAAATCGTCTCACTTAATAGATGCTCCCATAAGGATTTATCGTAAAATTATTTAAGAAATATTAAATATTGTCTCATAAAACATTTTTTGGATTTCTCATACATACCCATTCCTTTTAATTTATAAATAAAATCATACACTCACCTTTGATATTTCTTGTTTATTGTCAATATCCGGCTTCATTATTATTAGATTCCACCGACGCCTGCGCACGCATAGTCGTAGAATCAATTCCTTCATTTTTCGATCCGTGGATCTCGCCGTCAATTCCAATTCCGGCCCTGGTTTTACTCCCGATTCTGAGTCCGGTCCCGTGCTCGATTTCGACTCGGTCCCATTTTCAGTACCGGTCCCGATGGCGATTGATTCTGATCCTAATCCGGTTCTCCAAATCTCGCTGACGATTATGATCCTGCGTCGACTTTTAGGGAACATACTCATACTACATGACTCATTTCTTACAATTTTGTACCCTAGCACCCCCCTCCTCACGGTGACCAACCGTAGTATATCCCAAGGCCACCCCTCCTCTAGTTTTCACGTAGCAATTCATAAATGTGATTATAAATCCTTTTTTTGCCAACGTAAAGTTGATAGAAACGTGGAGAAAAAAACTAATGTAGAAACGTATTGTAACAGGTACTTACGTTTTATTATAAATACAATACCATCAGAATATACGCGCACCACTTCTAAATGAGTACAAAAACTATCAGTTTTAAATCAGCTGGCGTTATTTGCGTTAGTGTTGCCACTGTGAGTTTAAAAAGCGCTTGAAAGCTGCGCGGCATAAATCTAATACATCTCGAAAAAGCGCGAGAATTCTCTGACTATGTGACTAAGCTTTATGCCTACCCCGTCTTGTGACTAAGCGTGGATGATCAAGTAGTACGGGTATGTTTCTTTTATTCCGTTACCGATCACGGTTCTGTTTTGAACGGAACCGGCGGTGAACGTTAGTATATCAACACAAATCATAGGCTACTCGGGTATGGTGTCGCTTTCTATGGGCGAAAGAAACGATGTTCAATTGCAATTTTTCCGGCACTTGTATAGTTTTTTCTTTTTTTTTTAATAACAGATGTTGGATGTTGTCTGTTTATATATATATATATATAAACAGACAACATCCTAGCAGTTTTTTTAGTCGGAAACTAGAATCTCGTCGTTGTTATTAACGAGAAACTCAATGCGAGTCGTGCTTTAATGTTTTTTTTATAGCTCAATGGCCACTTGTTCTCGTACCTAACGCTCGTACAAGCCCATTGTGACACCACACATCGAAGGTCACGGCGCCGCGCCGACTCGTGAATAAGGCATCGGGTATTGCAAATAAATCATCCTAAGTAGGTACCTACATCATTGTTTTCTGCTAACCGCGAGCAAGCGGCAGCGATCGAATGGTCGGAGTGACGATTTCGGATGTATTTACCCGACGACAAACGGATTGCCCGTGGATTATGTGTTTAACACGAGGCGATGATCGAAGTATTTTCAAATTATACCACTTTTAGCGAAAGCGGACCGGAGTGTACTTTTAGCTTGTGACGAAGTTGCGCGTACCAGTGTAAGACATTTACTTATTATTATGATTATATTCATTTTGGTATGAAGATATCCAAGACTATACAGCACTATAGTGTGCACGCAAATGATTTCTCGTTCCAACCTAACCTGGTCATGAATCCAGGAGTCTGCACCCGTAGGTACTAATGCCAACCGCTAGACAATACTATTACTTATTAGTCACAGACAGTCAACATTTTCACAGACTACAGAGTGTGTGTTGCTAATGCCGCTGGAACAATGAAAAATAAAAACAAAAGAAAGTTGAAAATTAAAAGGGATTCTCGATCGAATTTGTGCTTATTTTTTATTTAAATTATTATAAAAAATATATCTAATGTTAAATATTGTACGCTGGTGTGGAAACCTTCGCGTTCGCGGAGTCCGACTCGCACTGGATTGTATCATACAAATATTTGGACCCATTATTTGTTTGATAGCGATTTTTAATTTATATGAGTTGAATCTCATAATATACGACTACCAGTTTCAAAAAGGCTGCTTTAGCAAATTTTTCATACGAGTAAGAATCATCCATACGCGTATTTCCCCTTCAAACAATTGAATTATTAAAAATGACGTAGACACGTTTTTCAAAATGTACAGGGTGTTGTGTGAAAATTCTTTCACAGATAGAAAGTTACACTATCCCCTTATATGGCACATATTTTATTTTTATAAGCTATTATTATTATTCGCTGATGATTAGCATTTGCCCCGACTTCGTACGACTCTGAAACGCGACTGTGAGCTGTGTCGGAATGAAAGCGAGACGAGAAGCAGAACGGGGAGCCGATACAGATAGTGAAATCGAAAAAGGGACCAGGGTTACCGAGCGCGGGACCGGAATTAGAACAAACAGCGGGACAGAAATCAGGAACAGTATCGGGACAAGGATTGAAGCGAAAACGAGAAACTGACGCCAAGGTCGTTCAATACGAAATGAAGAAACAGATTATATTAGTGATTTGCTTATATACTTTCATTTGCCATGCTTAACTGCTAAATGTTAATGTTAAAAACTAAACATGTCAAAATATCGGTAACCTTAGAGATTTTGGACATCTGTGATATCTATTTAATATCGCGAATGTCCAATATCTTTAACTAGTCAACTGCCAATTGTTAAGTTAGAACAACTTATTTTAACTTGTTAATTTTTAACTTTAACAGTTGACAATTAACTATTTCAAATGAGAATTTGAATCACACAGCTATATGTCCACATGGACGAAGCTCGAAGCGGATAATAAGTTTCAGTTATTTCATTTAATTGATTTATGTATTTATTCATAATACTAAAAATATTAAAATTTTCAATTTAAATCTCGTAATTACTATTGTATTTGTCGTTATATATAACTTCACATTAGCTGTAAGTTGTGATCTAAATAATTTCTTCTTGCCACAACGTATGCGTTAAGCTATTGGACTCGGATTTTGTCATCACATAGCGAAGACGGTAGTCTCCAGGTCCAATCATAAACAAATATTTACACGTGACAATGTAAACATTCTATATGTTTTTTGGTGAGTACGCCGTGATGAAAATTATTGAAAAATAAAATACAAATTACTTGTAAACTTTCGTAAATATATGACCACTGTGTCAAGACATTTATACGAAAATATTCAAAACGGCGTATAGTTTTTATGTAGCGAAAATTAGTTTATTTTCTATACATAAGAGTCGCTTATTTAAACTAATACGACTCTGTGGCGCTGCGGCGTCCCCAGTAGGTACTCTAGTCCGACACCCGAGTCAGCCGGTTGATTCTTAGTCCGGCCAAAGGGTCCCGTCATAAATTCAGCCCTTGCTGTGTTTCGTTGCAGGGCATAAACTTCACCAATTTCACCCTGCACATGACGATCGGCGCGCTGCTCGTGGCCGTGCAGACCTACTTCCAACTGCGTTACATCTACAGGGACACGAACAAGCTGCGCCAGAGCGTGCCGAAGGATGTGCAAAGTGAGCTATGCTAATATAATATCCGGATTTACTTGTATCACTTGCATGTAGTTTTTTAATACGGAATCTGAGAACGCAAGGCCTCGCAATCCAGCCCCGAAACCTCCAGTATTGCCTTTGAGCGACACATTTTCGAGCTCATAATAGTCGGTGTCCTCTTTCGAAATTATTAGAAGTGTAAAAAAATACCTAATCGTTGTTTTCATACAGTCAAATATGTGTTTTAACAAAACAATCGATTTGAATCGGGTTTTATGGCATACAATATTGCTATTTGAGCTCGAAATGAATTTAGTTTTAGAAATTTGTTGCTTAAGATATTTAAAAGTTTTTTTACTTTCATAATTTTTTTTAATGTTTCTAAAACTACATATTTTGCTGAATCCGATAATTTCCAATGACATTTGTACTATTCAATACAGCTTTCTGAGCACAAAAATGCATTTTATTTCGAAAATTGTTATTTTAATAATGATCAAAAGAAAATATTGTTTTTTTTGGAAGTTTTTCGTTCATCTTTCTTTCATCACCGTCTCTAAAAAAATAAACCGATTTTGATTAAGTTAACACGTTTTATTAAAAACAAAGCTCAATAGAATTTGAATCAATCAGTTCTATAGATTAGAAATTATTTGAAAAATCGTTTATTTAGAAAACACACACGCGCACGCGCGCACACACGCACATGCGCACGCGTGCATGCGTGCAGTTTCCCAAATCTCGCGACATCACAATGTCGACATCTAATGAAATTTCGATTTTCGAAAAGCGGACAAAACGATAACTTCCAGAAGTTTTCGAAAATTTTCAATATCTTTGTGGTAATTTTTAAAAGACCAAGTATAGAGAATGTTTATGGTCTCTAATATATTTTGTGACTCAATTTCTAATATATATATATATATATATATATATATATATATATATATATATATATAAAGTTTTCCATTTTAAAAATTTTTCAATACCCCATAGCGATAGAGTAATAAATATGATAGATACCTCTATGTAAAATTCTAGAATTTCAATTCAAGGAAAAAGTTAAATTAAAAAGGAATACCTATTTAAACTTTTCTACTCAAATATTTTAATCATTCCATTTATTCTGAACCCCACTGCAACAAAAACTAATGATTTTTAAATTAAAAAAATAATATAAGCATTAAAAAACTGTTCAGCACAGAGTCATAAAGTAACAGAATAGTCCGTCTTTTTTTTTAAAGTCAGTACATTTCGCATTCCAATGGAGGGACTTTGGTATTTTTAAACCTCGAGGTCCGATGTCTACCGTACACGCGAACACGAGGACCGTTAGTAAAACGAGTGCCTGTACTCGGTTACATTGACATTGAGCAGTCGTATGACAGACAGACGGACACTCTGCACGTCATACGCCTAACGCTTATATGAGACAGGATCGTAATGAAGTATAAAACATTTCGCCCGAATCGCAGTTTGATACGCAATTGCCTGGACAACTGAGCTCTGCTTGTCGTCTTTTGAGCTTGGCGGGGTAACGTGACAATCTTCCCACGGAGAAAGTTGGCTATGTTCATTTACGGCGATAAATATTTAGATACGTATCTGGAGAAATGTCAAAATCGTCACGTAACGCATCTGGCCAATTCATGTCTTGTAGTGCCATCTGTTGTTAAAAACGTCACTTTGAGTGTATTCGTATAGTGGCCCCGAATCCCACACAACATAAAAATACAATTACCTTAAAATTCTACGAGGTGGCGCCATAAAACAAAGTTTGAAAAATTGATCGCCTCCAGATAGATGCCTATATGGATGAAATTGAAAAGTCAAACGTTATAAAAGTACAAATATATATCAAAACTAGCCGGCCCGGCAGACATTGTTCTGCCCTTTTTTGGTTGTTCTCGCCCGTATAATTAACGCCCGTAGCTGCATCACCATAAAACTATAATGGATTCCTTCATCTTTTGTGCCTATTCTCTGCCCCACCCCGCTTTCATAACCGATTTCGCTACCAGTCACAGTTCCGACTTAGATGAAGCCGGGAGTAAATGCTAATATCGAAATCTATATATATAAAAGGATTTGACCCATCATTATGTATACTGGTATGTACATGTATAGGTTGAGCGATACGGAAGTAGGTACATCGCAGCGCCACCTGGTGGCGAGTTGCGTCAATAGCGATAGCATAAAAACCTTCTCCGTGAAAAAATACATGCACATACCAATATTCATATTGATCGGTCAAACAGTTTCCGAGTTTATCGATTTCATATACACAAACATCCTTTTATATATAGATCGATAGAACGGCTTCCGAGATATGAAAAGTATAAATTTTCATATAAACTAATACAAAAGCCGCTGACTTGAAGTATGTAATAAGATAAAAATTAACGATTAATAAATCGACCCGGTTTCTAGCGGTGTTCCTGAATATAATACGAACCGCCAAGTGAATTATCTAATACATTTAAGTTACCGTTTTAGTCGACATCTGAAATTGCTGAAAATCATGGAACAACACTGTTTTTGTTGTACATCCATTTTCAGTAAGACGGAATATTTTGATTTTGCCTGTAAAAATGTGAAGGGAATACGGAATGTCTACATTTTATGTTTTGGCATAATCGAATTTTATACTGAGCGAAGGCGAGGCGGGGAATTTTTGTCAAAAACCGTTTTTTTTTTCTCAAAATCTTTTGCTTGGCTTGGTAGCGTATTTAGCGAGACTCAGTTTTAAGTAGCTGCATAGAAACAACTCGTTTTTTAAATAGCACGTTCTTTTCCAAAATCATTGATATTGCATCGCGGTTTACCCTATTCTATAAATAAAAAAAAATACATTTTGCAAAAGCAATAGTGCAGTGTTTATTCATAACATTGTAAAAGAGTTATATGTAGGTTTCGTTTTTAAATTCCCCATAACAAAATCAATGAAAATCGGTTACAATTTCAATGGCTCAAACGGCCAGCTTGGCGTACAGTCATAAATTGGGCCTAATTGTTCAACAAATACACAATAATTACAAGAAAAACAATAAGTAGTAATTAAATTACCACGCTTCCAACCATAGATATGTATATAACTATATCAATACTATATACATTAGTAATGCCATACGAAATAATTCTATCGTTTTTGTATTAATTTTCACCGGAATCCAATATGCTATACACCATACGCTTCGCACTCGTCAGATTTATGGTTCTCCAGATCTCCGCCAGCAGATAGCGATATGGCGGCGCGCGGCGGCGTCCCTGCCGCACTGCAGCCAGGACGAGCACATCGTCCGCCAGGCGCTGGAGAGGAAGGTCCTCAAGCTGCAGAAGCAGCTGGACGAGAAGATCAAGGAGACCACGAAAAGGGCGTGCCCCAAAGACACATTCCAGAGTACACTGGATGAACTTAAAGAAAAGGTATGTAATGGCATTCTATTAAAATTAATTTCTCCTTTTGTTTTTCAATTTAGATTTATGTGTATTTAGAATTAAAAATATAAAAAGGATTGGTGCAGATTCTGATAATCATAATCTAATGTAACTTTGGTTGTTGTTGGTTTTTACATTTTGAGTTAGGTTGCATAGAGCAGCCGATTCAGAAAATGGGGGATAATTCATCAAGCACACAATAGTACCCGCCCGCTTCGCTGCACGTAATTTGACATTCAGCAATAATTGTTTTTTTGTTAATGATTCAAATGTGCCCGAAGTTTCGCTCGCGTGTGCATAGAGTGAATCCCTCCATTTTTAACATTAGCCGTTCTCGGCGTCAATTCAGCTCCCGATCGCGCTCCTGTTATCTATGTCAATTCTGATGTCTGGTCCCCCCTCGGTCTCGCTATTCCAATAGCAGTCTTGATGCCTATCTTGGCACTTTCTTGGCCATGGATGGCAGTGAGAACAGATTCCCATTTTTCTTGATATTCATACATTTTTTTTTTACGAAAAAAGTAATCTTGTTATATAATATAATCTTATTATTTCTAAAAGGTGTTTTAGTCTAAAACACCCTAGATCTCATTCAATACTGCACCAAAAACAATAAAAAAATACCCAGTTGAAGCGTATTAATTGTACTTTATGCTAAAAATATGTAAAAATTCGAAAAAAAATATTTTTGTTGTTAAAAAACAATTTTTATAACAAATGACAGAAGCGCCATCTACGGGTCATTTATAAACTATTTTATGTTGTGAATGTTTTTAAAAACACTAGATGGCGCGGTTGATTAACAATACCGTCGAATTTTTTCAATTAACGGGTTTTAGTACAAGCGAAGCGAATGTGCTGTACACTCTTGAGTTGAAAATTTCCAAGTATTCATTGATATAAAAAAATGAACGTAATAAATATTCGCAGTCCACAATATTGTGCGAAATTTTCGCACGGGGCAGCTAGTATAATCTTATTAAATTAATCGTATATCCAATATGAGAACACAATCCATCCCTACAATCCGTGCGGCCGTCGGCGTGTGACAAACATCCATACAGAAATCCTTTAAAGTTTTTTTTTATATATTATAAACAGGCTATAACCATCTACAAACGATTCGAAGTCCCATTTCGGATCGCAAGTGTGCAATACGTTCCAATACGTTCAGTAGTTTTTCATTATGACCGGACAAAAAAAAATAAATTTGTTTGTTTGACCCCTCGCAGCAAGACTGCTTGCTGCATACCAATTCTTTTAAATTAAAAGTACTCAATCGACATTGTTAAGACGTCAAAATCATGTTGCCTGTCTCGCTCTGACGTAATTCTGACGTCACGGCGATGACGATTGAGTCGATTTAACTTTACAGGATTGATCAACCGAACATCGTTCACATTCTCAGTCGCTCGTTGAATTACCAGGGACATTTTTCCGGGGACAATTAGCATAATCGTTTGTGCGCAATTAGAAGTAACTCTTTGAAGATTCCACACTCGCTTTACGCAACCGCAAATCTACTGATATATGACCGCATATCCGATATTTAAAACGTTAAAAAAAAATGCATTATTTTATTTCGGCCCCAGCACAAAATAAGGGACAGGCCGCTGCTCGTCAAGTCCTCGCTGGCCATCGCGTTCGTGGTGATGCTGTTCTTCTTGCATTCGCTACCGGATCTACGTGAGTATTAACAGAGTGGTCGATTAATGGATTGTTGTTACCGAGCACTATGAAGTTATTAAAAAAAAAACGGCAAGGGCGTGTCGGACGCCGTGCAGAGTAAGATTCTGTAGTTGCCCCTAACAAGATGCGGGCTTAGAAGGGGATTTTTTCTTTTATACCGCGAACCTATTGAGTTTACGGTTTAGAGGCTATTAACATCTAAAAAGAATCCCGCATAGGACTGATGTTAGAATATTATGATTATATATTTCCATAATTTATATGGTTCATAAACTTATATTTACCATCTGTTTTACACAACAAATAACAATATCTAAGTAGTTTTCAATACAATTCCTACAAAATTTTGCTTTTTTACATCTCCAAGTATGATTTTATAATTTGGTCGACTTATTACTCATTAACTTGTAAAGAGTACTTAACTGTAATAGTTTACCTTTTAAGCTCATTATGTACAATGTGTTACTGTCGTAAATTTTTCAAATAACCAAGAATAATCATGTACCTCATTATATTCTATTAAAAGCTACAATTTAAAGCTTAATATTCGCAAACGGATCCCGAAAAGTAATTGGAAATTTAAATATCGCATATCTTATTAAAAAAAAACCATGGATTTTCAGCTTATAAAAAGCATCGCTTAAAAACTGGACTTGACAGCACTCACGGGATCCTATGTCATAGAGCTGACGGTATATTCACAGACAAAAAAAAACCATTAACGTGAGAGCATATTCATAGAAAAAAAAAAAAAACCTTTAACGTGACGCAGTGATAAGCTATTAATATGACGTGGCGTGGCACGCACGCCGCGGTATTGAATATCGGAACACGCCTTCCTTTGCTTATTTTTGAAGGTCGTACGCGACAAAATAGTTTTTTTTTACGTTTATCAAAAAGCTGGGATTAATGAAAAAACTGCAAATGGCGTTTCGAAGTGTTCATATAGATTAATCTAGGCAGAAAATTTGTAGACCTAGATCGATTCCGTTCCAATGCAAAATGTGAATCTCAATTTTAAAAGAGGTATGTTTGATATTTTTTCCTGTATCATAAAAGTTAATAAATCATATAACTGCAACTGACAAATTAAAGTCGATAACATGAATAATCAGATCACCAAGAATCACTGACACATGTTTTGTATTCTCTAAGATAAATTAAGGATCCTACCACCAAAGTTTTCAATCCGTCACCTTAAATATAAGAATTTTAAGACTTTTGCAGCTTTGCCAAACCGAGCTTTTATTTGTATACTCTATAGTCTATACCATAGTGGTATAGTTTAATCTTTAGTTATAGCTCTTTCATTTTTATTTTTTATTTGTCTTTATGTGACCTGAAAAGTTTATAGAACCTTATCTTAGCTTACAATTTATGATTACGTATCACCAGACGTAAGATATATCGTTTTAATAATTGATATAATGTGGCGAGAATGATAAATAGCGAATTTAATTCTTCATGCAACCAGACACATATTTTTAATGTCAAACCCGATATTCATGTATTGTAAATTCATGTACATCAAATGCATAAAGACCTACCGGCTCTATTAAGTGTTGATGCTTTAAAATTCCTTGATCATGACAAATTTTGCAGAACGCATTTCTCTGGGATGGACAGCATTACTTGGAGCCGTTCTTCTCCTCATCTTAGCTGATCGCGAGGACTTGGAGCCTATACTACACAGAGTCGAATGGTCGACACTCCTGTTCTTTGCATCTCTATTTGTCTTGATGGAGGTAATTTGTAGTCTGTAGTCGTAAATGAAAACTGATGCTTTCACAAGTGCCTGATATGTGGACACGGGTTGGGAGATCAGAATCGGTGTCGAAGTCGGACCGGATATCGGAGTATGAGAGTGTATATTTTGAAGATGCGCATGCGCTTTGTTATCTATTCGAAGGAGTTTAATTTTGATGCTTTATTTTTTTTGATTAATATAAATTGGATATCGAAGTAAAACGGATGCATTTCATGTTACCGAATGGATGCTTTATTAACTATTTCCCGCGACTTTACCTGCGTCGATCTAGAATAAATTGCTAAGAAAACGGGAAAAAAAAATTAGGGTGACGCAGGAAATGTACTCAAGAGTTGTACTAAGCTATAGTCAACTTTGATAGTGTAATCAGAGCGAAATTAAGAGAGAATGTTATGAAAGACAGTGGGAACTTACCTCATGTGCATCTGCGTCGGCTGAAGAGGTACCAAGCGACAATATCTGTCTCGCGAAAGCCGCGTCTATATGATGATTTCTCATGGGAGCAAAATGGGACAACTCCTCCCTCACTCGTACTCACGGGCCTGATGTAAGCCCATGATGATGCACTGTGGAGTACCTCGTTACCATGTTTTAAGCTCGCTCCTGTGGCGTATTCTGCCGTCGACAACAGTGACTTTGTTTTAGGCGCTGTCGAAACTGGGCCTCATAGCGTGGATCGGCGGCCTGACCGAGTCCATCATACTGAGCGTGAACGAGAACAACCGGCTCATCGTCGCCCTCATGCTCATGCTGTGGGTGAGTTGCGAATAGGGATGGACATATAGAAAATATATCGATATATTAAAAATATCGATATATTATAAAAATATCGAAATAAAAATATCATTATATAGGGATCAGGTTTAATATGAGTCAAAACATTTAGAGAGAAGAAACAAATCAATATTACATATGAATCGTACGAAAAAGTAGACAAGGCCATACGACCCAAAAGTCATGTTTAGAATAATAAATCTCAGTACTTTTTCTCTACACCTTGCAAAAACAAAATTTTATTTAACCTTTTGGCTTGCGATTTGTTTCTCTGCTGTGTAAGAACCTGTGCGGCTGTGAATAAGTAGATAAAAAAAAATGGAATGTGACACGATATTTGGTATATCGGATGAAATATATCGATATTACATTCGATACTAGATGATTCGATAATATCGTATTGAAGCGATATATCGCGTACATATATTGATATTTTTAAATATCGATTTATATCGCCCACTACTAGTTGCGAACCGTGAAGATCTAAATTCACCCTACGCCTTTTATTATCATTATATATATATATATATATATTGTGGAGTGTAGCTCTGACGGCAGCCCTTGTGACCTTTCATTATCTCCAGAACTTCAATTCTTCAATAAAAGGCATGCGGAACATTATTCAGTTTATTTGCTCGGTTCTTCGATATCTCCGCTTGTAAATTAGGTGTGTGCTTAATTTGTCTCATCAATATTTGACATACACTTTCTATTGCTATCGAGGCTTTAGCACTTGGGCGTGAGCCCTCGTCTACTTTTTCCTTCCTCACATTCTCTACCTATTCTCTTGTTTCTCCCCAACTCAGTTTCTAGACCCGAGTTAGGATTTAATTTTAAACGCACATAGAACACGAACCCACATTTGCGAGATTCAGCAAAGAAGTGAAATGCCTCACACGTCTCCCACACCTAGCTCAGCTACTACAATATATGTAGCATAGTCTAGGAGCAAACGAGCTGGCGAACCATCAGAGAATAGATTGTCTCCACTCAACTCCAGAGGAATCACCAGTCCGCTGCCGGACTCTAGGAGGGAATAGGATATCTAGGAGGGAGATCGGGTTGACGGAAGGGGGAAGGAAGGAGGCCACCGGTACCCCTCACTGACTGGAGGAAACGCAACAATAAAGCTTCTACTTCACATCCGTATTCCATGAGAGTGTGCTATTTCACCGGCCCATTTTATGCAGTAGCCAATTTGGCAACAGAATGGTTCTACTACATTACGTACTGCTTCTAAATTACTTGAATAATTGTATCTAAATGGCAATACTTTTCGCCCTACATTAGAAATCAAAGAATGATAATTTGTTTGTCGTTGAATTTATGTATGTATATATGTATAGTTGTTCTTTAAATGACCCTAAATGTTAAATACATAACCCTCTGATTGCGTTTTCATAACCAGTACATTTTCATTTTAACCTTTCGTTTTAATCGATGAAAATAAAGCAAAATCAATAAGGTGAACACTGAGCACTGTAAGAAAAATGAAAAATTATAAACGTATATTTGAAAAAACAAACTCTTATATTGTCAAACAGTAGCAATTTTTTATTAAAATGTATTATTACTACTATGCAATAAAAATTCACATTTAAATCTATAATCGAGTAATGTTTTTTGGACATTGTCAAATTTATTCGCTTCATACCAGAAATACGTTAAACTTAAAAAATCGCACTATCTATTAAATCTTTGAATTCCATTTTAATAGACAAGTGTTTAAGTGTCCGTTTTCACAAAAAATTCGGAGCTCCTAGGCTCTGTTCGCCACTTGACTAGTGTTTCGATCGGAACTTCTCCCATATTCCAACAACTTGTATGTAATTCTATACTCTTTGCGCTGTAGCATGGTGCTGGTGACACTTGCCCGTATGACGTTGACATCTGTCAGTACCACATGACTAGGGATGTGACGTTATGCAATTCATTTTTATCGCTAACGATACTCGCAGCATATATCTAGTTCTCTTTAATATTATACTGAAAATTAGTTCAAAATTGATATTGATTAGACCTCGTTATCGCGGATATGCGAATGACTAGTTTCTAGAAATTGAACATTTATCGACTATGGTCTATGGTCGATATTTCAAATCCATATGTTTTTAATTTCTATTCCCGTTTTGAAGCTTTAAAAAAAATCATCTTTCCGAAAGTATCATGTAGTTTAAAAATCATTACCAGATACTAGATTAACGTAGTTCAAGGGTAATTTTTAGCATTACCTATGAAATAAATTATTATTAATTGAAAGATTGATTGAATTGAAATACTTTTTTCATAAGTCCGTCTATCTTTAGGTCACGCCGCAAGAAATAATACTTCGCCGCCATTTACGGCCAATAGTATGTTGGCCCTATTACAAGAGGCCATCAACAATGTTCAACTTGAAGACTGGTCGAAAGTCGTGAATAAAACAGAAAGGGACATTATGTCTGATTGGGATCGTGACATCCATATTGACAACATAATGGAGTCATCATTAATAATAACCGTCACAGATTCGGATGATGAATTTAGTGACAATTCAGATGTTTCTGATTCAGCTATGAGTTTAGACGAATAAAATATATATATTTTTTAAAACCTTTAGGCAAACTTACCCTATATATGTTGGGTTGTTTCATTTATATAATTATAGACTTTTAACAATAAAATTGAACTACATACAATATACGTTTTTTATTCAAAAACATCGACTATCCGTCGTAGTATTACATCCCATCACTAAATACTTCTATGGCGTTGCGTTATACGCATAACACTTTGCTTAATTTTTCTTTCAATATGATTTTATTTGTAGACTAGAACATTCTAGTTAGGTTTAATCTAATTTGCTACAGTAATTAACCATTTAATATATTACGAATGTGGTATAGCTGAAATGTTAAGTCATAATTTGTAAATCACGGCAACATTCAAGTGTGAAACGAAACGTTACTGAAACTGTCACCCGCACCATGCTACAGCGCAAATAGTATAATAACGTGTTGCGTTACTTTATATAATTTCCCCCACTCCAATATGGGTGTCATAAAATAGCGCCATCTATTAGACTAAAGTGGCGCTTTGTCACTGGTGTGCGACATCTGCAGTACTTCACAAGCAACGCTGCACTACGATTTTCATCCAATGGATGTCTAATTAGCGAACCGTCGCCCATCAGGTGTCAGGACTGTCATCGGCCTTCGTGGACAACATCCCCCTGACGACGATGATGGTGCGCGTGGTCACGGGCCTGGGGTCCAACCCCAGTCTGGGCCTGCCGATGGCGCCGCTGATATGGGCGCTGTCGTTCGGAGCCTGTCTTGGTGGTGAGTCACCCAACCGTTTAGTGATTGACGCTTAACTTCAACAGTATAAGGGTTCATTTATTTTCTCTTATATTTATTTATTTATTAACAGGTGTACATACAGATTACAATCATAATACTCGACTTGCAGTACTAATGAGTGTACTCAGAGTAATTATCATCGCATTGTTATTATACAAGAATTAAAGAAATGAATAAAAAAAAAACATTATTAACAATAATTGCCATATAAATTTATAAAAGTCTTGCTTTTTAGCCGTTTGTGTTTTAAATATGTTTATGTATCATCACCATTTTTTTATCTACATTTCACTACACTGAGCAACAAATGAAAATTTGATAAAAAATCCATTATTTTGAGCAATGAAATTGTTGAGCTCGAAACGCACGGATATTTCCGGTACTATTGTACCGCTGTCATTTTCGGGCTCAAATATTATTAAAGTTTTAAAATGTTGAGCACGAAATTATTATTTTTCAAATATTTTGTTAAAGATATTTGTGGAAAAAAGCAATCGATTTCAACGAGACGTTTAATGTGTGTGATGTGTGTGATGTTTAATGCAGCTGCAAGAAATAAATTTTATATATAAAATTAATTTCAAAAACAATTAGAAATTACAACGAAAAAACACAAACACACATACATATGGACACCCCTCTGAAAATGTTCCTATAATATTTAAATATTTATTATAATATTTAAATAATCTTAAAAATATTTCGAACGTAGATATAGAGATGCTCTTTTCCAAGGCTTCATGCTTTTCCCACGGATTCGTTATCCTGAATTTCTCCGTTTTGTTTCAAGGCAACGGCACCCTGATAGGCGCCAGCGCGAACGTCGTCTGCGCAGGAGTGGCCGAACAGCACGGCTACAAGATCACGTTCATGCAGTTCTTCAGGGTAGGCTTCCCCGTGATGATCGGGCATCTGATGGTCGCCTCCGTCTACCTGCTGGTCTGCCACTGCGCATTCACTTGGCATTGACGAGCTATGCGCGGGAGTTGCGTGACGTGATTTGCTCACTGATTGTTATATTTTATATTTTTAATAGTTTTCTTAATTAGATGAAAACTTGTATTTTGCAAGTGTATATACTGTAATATATTATGTATCAATTAAGTGTATATATTTCGCGAAAAATTATTATAATATCTTTATTTATTGAAGTATTAAAATTTAATTGTGATTAATATACAAAATGAGTCACAAAAGTACTTTAAATTATGGTGCTTATATAATTGCGATAAATTAATAGTAATAATTATCAACATTAATGATTTATAAGATAATTTATAAGAATAGTATTTAATGTTTTACGATTTGTTGAGTGCAAATAAATTTTGCTTAGTTCGTATAAATTTTATATTCAATAAATCATTGTAAAATTAGAAAAAGTAATATCTGCTCATTAGATTCATTGTGATACAAAATATGTGATTTTTGTAAACAAAAGCACATAAACATCATTAAATGCATATTAAAAAAAACTCTTGTGTACTTATGTAAGTACTTACGAAAGAAGTTATTTTTCTTTAGCGTAAGTAATTGGTTAAACTTAATTTCAATTTATGTAATACTATATATGTAGTACTGAATTATAAAACGTTTGTTATTTGAATATTCATCTAAATTATGTCAAATATATTAAAATAATAGCCACAAATTATTCCCTGGTAATATTTAAAATAAATATTCAACATTTAATATTATTGTAAACAAATATATGAAAAGTGTTAGAGATAAATATTATTTTACATTAAAAATTAGCAAACAAATGTAAATAATGAAATAGCCCTCAATACAAAATGGTATTTCAAAATCTCTTTCATACGTAATATCAATTTATAATTTGATGGCAACTTGATTTTTTTCTGTAATGAACTTCATTTATTATGTATTCTATAATCTATTTAGAATTAGGTACATATTGGAACGGAGTATCGTAACGCGCCCTCAAGAGGTATTATTTGGTCAAAATCGTCACGTGAGGAAAAAGCGTTATGCCCCTCCATTCGATCAACCCCATGATACTACTTGAATGTGGTCATAAGCAGCACTCTAACCATAGCTTTTACTGTGGGTAGAGTGTTCGCTCACGTGTGCGGCATACAGTACAACACACGAAACTCTGCCTCTGTGAACTTAGTCACAAAAACGTCGCAATGGTGTGAAATAGCCAAGCGGGGCAGAAGAAGGAAAGGTCGGGGAGCGTAATACTTGCGTATTATATAGTTTGCAGCCAATTCAGAGGGGCAGAGTGTCGTGCGTTGTACTTGTACCAATACTGGCCTGTAATTTTCGGTTGTTATTGTCACAAAACATTACGTAATAGTTTTCGCTGTGCCCGCTTTGAAATATTTTATTTTAATTTTAATGAGTATTTAAATTATTGCAGGCATATAAAAACAACACGAAAAACATCAATATTAAAATATTTCAAGTGTTGCCAAGGGATTCAGACAAATGAATAGTTATTATCTATATTGCAAAAGAGATAGATTCATTAAACGCAATATTAATATATTTGTATTTGTAAAAAAACAAATATTCGTTAATTGTATAGAAATGTATTTCTGAATGTAGTAAAGTATTCACATAGGTCATTTAATTGATTTATTGTTTTGATATAGTGCTACTTTTTCTGAGTGTCAATAATCCAATCAATATTTTTCGATTTTTATTTTGTTCTGAAGATGACTTTTTAATTTAAAATTTCTAATAATCCCCTATTCGAACTCATATATATGAAAGTGAATTCTTATTGATATTACAAGATTACGTAAATGTAAAAATTAATGAACTTATCAATATCATAAAACAGATGACACTGTTTAGTGTATTTTTTATTTAGCGTTTTTTAATATAATTTATATAGTTACGTCTATTATTGCCAATTTTTAATAAATTAATATTTCCCTTAAAATATTTTAGAAAACTTTTTAATTTCATTACTTGCTTTATATCACTTGCATTAAAAAAAGGATTGAAAATATAAAATAAAATATAGTGATTACACAAACACACAGAAAGGGAGAAAGTTGCATGGAGTGGGCATAACACTTTTTTCTTTCATGAAGAAAATATATAAATATGAACAATATAAATCACAACAATTAATGAATCAAGAAGACTTCCCCGACATGATAAAAAACAAAAATTAGATATGTAGATAAATTTGCACAAAAATACGTTACTATTACATGCTCCAATTCTGGTTTAATTTCAATTTGCAAATCCAAAATATTTACACATTTTTGCGAGTTCTGCATCTGTCAGACAAAGATTTTACGGCGCTGTTATCGTGATTAAACAAGAAGTTCAGCGGCCAACTTCATACTGTAGACTTTTTATTACAATGAGTGTGCGCATTGTAACTCGCATCATTTTTCCGTAATGCACTTAAGGAAGTATAACTTCAATTAGGATAAAAATGTTTTACACGTATTATATGCTATAGTATTTTATTAGTTTATTGTGTTTTCAAGTATTGAGCAAAAGATGGCGCTTTTTGTATCGTATTCTTTATTTTAATGTTTATGAAATAGTTTACTGTCTATGATTTGTTATATCCGGGATTCAAATGTCAGAAATAGTGAAGTTTATAGTCATTGTTAACATAGAAAACTGTTGAAGAACAGCATGAAACGCTATTGTTATATTAAACTAGCGTCTATCAATAACCGTGTTGGTTGACGGAATTGTTCAAAGGGTTACTCAAAATATTGCTACCTCATGAGAAAGAATATATCTCAATAAATACAAAAGACATAAGGTTGATATTTTAAACGTACTTTAAAATAAGACATAATTTAGTATCTTTAAAGAGATAAGAGGGTAATACGACTTTTTCTAGATATAAAAATTTACGAAGTAAATACTGCTTTTCGATTCCCTTTTTCTGAATAAAGTCTTCGTGAACATGGAGTATGATCCGTCGCCTTGTATTTTGACCAAACACGCTTCTGTCAACTCTTGGTCCTGGTCCCCTCTTCGTCCCGCTTTCAAATCCAATTTTTCTCTCGGCGTCTGCGGCGATTTGAACAGAAGGTAGCAAATGTTAGTCTCAAAAGTATATAAACTATGTCTACCGCTTGGGAATGATGTTGTTTCTTTTATGTTAAAGAATTATTTCAATCAAATTTCTTTGAAAATTAACTCATAGTGATATAGCGAAAAATTAAATAAAGACCAGTTAAGTAGTTTGATTTAGAAGTAGGAATACTTGAATGAAATCGGAAATAAATACTAGTTCTTTTTTCTAAATAAAATAAAAAAAAATGTACACATACATATACATATATACATGAAGAAACGAACATAAATATTTTATACATACATATAGATTTTGTAGTTACATACGCTTCTAATAATGTGACAAAGTGCTTCAAACATGAAAAGACGTATAAATATTGTTAATGGATACTGTTTTGTTCTACTTATAGTCGGTTAAGGTGGTATAGTTAATGTTATTGTGAGATTAAAAACAATTATTTTACCATAATGAACAAGACAAACTGGTGCTTTGATTTCGACTTTTCCTTTCTCTGCAACAATTATATAACCACCTATAAGTAACTAATACCATAGATAAGGCAAATGTGTGCGATGGAAGCTCCACAAAATCATCCTAGGAAACGGAATAGCCCGAATTGATGAAGGGTTTCACTGGCCCTTTGTCCACCGACAAGGGTCAAATTATTAGCATCCGCAGCTGACGGTCTAGCTAGATTGATGGATGTCTGTGAAGGAGAGACATATACAAAGATCGTACCATTTAGAAAACTATGGTCCTCTGCCTACCATTAGGGAAGTAGGCGTGAGTTTATAAAAAGAAAGCAATAATTGTATATTTGTATTATATATATACTTAATTGTATAATAATATATATACAATTAGAACTATCTCGTCTAGTAATGAAAATTGTGAATAAAGAAACGATTGGCTATTCTAAAAATATAACAGACATTTGAAATTTTGCTTGTTTATTAATTTTGATACCAACGTAATTGAATATGTTGTTTTGTAATATGTTTATAACATTGATATATAAATTATTAGTAATCCTGTGTGACTAATTACTAACGCCTATTTCTATTTTCATTTATTTAGAAATTAAAATACTTTTTTTATAAATGAAATAAATGTTGTTTTCATTTCACACGAACAAACGTATCGTGACGTAATCATTTGTAGACGGATCTGATATTAATCGAGAATATTTACCGTTAACTTCCCTAAAATCGTTTTGTTAATTTAACTAAAGTTACATCATACTTATTAGTTGTTTCATTTAATAATGCTTTTGTTTCATCGTCATCCGATGTGCAATTCGGATTCAAGTGATTAATAAGAAATATAATTTTGAAAAGATAAACAATTACATATATTATCTAAAAATAGTGTTACCTCAACGGATTCATGCATGAACTGTATGTATATCTTATGTATGTACAAAATTAAAAAAAACAAGTTTGCAAAATCCGCCTAAGTCTTAGAAAATTTTAACTATTTCATCACTGTTCTGTTTCTAGGACTTTTGTAGAAAAAGTTGCTACAGAAAACACAAACAAACAATTCATATAATATTCGCCAATAGATGTATCAAAATTTGTTAGAATAATTTTATTCAACTTAATTTCAAATTGAATTGTTTAAATATTTATTATATAATTTACTTATAAGTGATTAAAATTTTATTGAATCAATGCTGAAAGTATTTTGTATGAAAGTTATTAAGCTGTAAGTAATTATCTATGACCGTCTATCTAAGATAACTTTAGCTGTATTGACAGCATTCAAATGATAAAGCATTGTTACGATCTCCGGTTGAGGTCGAGGATTGAAAGAGAAAGAAAAAAAAAGCTGGCCAAGAGTGTGTCGGGCCGTGCTCATTGTGGGGTTCCGAAGGCATTATTACAAAGAAATGCACTATAGATGAAAAAGTACGTTATTACACTTTTTACGTGTTTCACGCACAGAATAGTTATAAGCACTTTAGTCGCCTATAACTAGAACAAGAAATAGATATGTTGACTATTACTATTACTACAAAACTAGTGTAGACTAAAGTGCATCAGCATACCTTGTTGGCACTTACGTCCTTTTGTTGAGAAATGCAATTTTTCGGAAATAACACAAAAATAGTATATCTGATCATATTCAAAATATTGTTCCATAAAAATATTTATTAAGCATTACCTTCATCATTTTTTTTCATATTGTTGAACTTACAGTTTAAAAAATAAAGGGGGAACACACAATGACTGCAACTTTCGAAGCGATTGTATTCGAAACCATTCACGTGATCAGAAAAATTTCTCAGAAACCTTAGAGTGATTTGAAATGAACTTTCGAAATACATGACGCAAGTTTGCAAAAAATTTTTTCAGCTTCTGTTACATGTATGGAGAGCCTCTCCGTCCTAGAAATATTTATTTTGTTATTTAACTACCAAACTAAGTAGCGGCTTATTCAAGACACCTACATTATAAATTTCATCAATATACGACTTGTAGTTTTTGAATAAGTTGCCTGTGACATACGGACGGTACACGACGAAAATATAAGAATTCCGATTTTGCCATTGGCTCAAAATTGAAATGAGTTTTTCGACCGTTGTGATTCAATATAATTTTTTAATATTGGATCAGCCCCAGAACCACTAGAAAGTTTTCTCTGCCGCACCTCCTTGTTGATGCATCACCGCAATGTCCAACTAGCGGATCCTAAAATCGACCATAATATAAACAATGACAGAAACATATCATCCTCAACTATAAACAACGTCGTAAACATATAAATAAGTAAACAGCAAGCTCGAGATCTAGATCGGGAACCGATCAAAATTCACAGGGTTTATAAACAAAACACCTTCGCATTTTGGATTTGAAGAATGGGGTCCTATTCTGTAACTTTATCATTTCTTATGGATTATATTTATTTCGCAATACTGTTACCTTATAACATTACATTGAATGTACATACTCAAGACTTAGGACCATTCCATTAATCGTTTAAGATTTCCTTAATTATTGTCAATTAATACTAAAACGTTTGTTCGTTAATAAAATTAACATGTAGATATCTGAATTGATGTTCCAACCTGTCCACTCAGGAGCTAATCACAATTGTAGCAATGAGTGATGATTAATACTAAGAGATTACTAATGGATCTATATATACAAAATTGCCGTTAAGGTAAACATCGAAAATGAAAACAAATCTGTAAGCTATTTCGGACGACAAAGACATCGACAGCTAGATTAAAAGATTTGCTAGGATATTCTAAAATGACGTGTTTCCTTATAAGTGCAATGGATATTTTAAAACTATTTCAGTGCTATTCAAATTTGAAGACCATTAATACACAACAGGTTAATATTTAAATAAACTCAAAAAGAAAACTGCCCATATTTATTTACATTGCATTAAAATAAATGCAACTTTTATAATAAAAGGACGAAAATATTAATACAATCAAATTTCATTACTAGAATATATCAGATCTTAGTAGTACTTAATTCAAGTTATTCATTGTACTTGACTTTGTACTTTGTTTCGTAAAAGATTTATAGACATATACATTGATATTAAATTTAGTAATATTAACTGCCACAGCAAAAAATCTCGTTAGTGACAATGGAAGGATTTATCTATGATGACTAATACTAATATACGTTATTGCGTTCTGTAGTTACTACGATGAAATAGTTTATAATTACATAACAGAGTTAATTTTATGTTAAATATAACAAAATTGATGGTCTCATTAATGATATCACGTAACTTGTCAAATTAATCTTCTTATCGATTTTCATGCAATATCGAAATTGTTGGAGTTGAAATTTGAAGATTGTGTTATTTTCAATAAGCATGAAAGCAATTTCACTATAATTAAAAATCCATCAAACATTACAAATTAAATTATAAACTTACATAAAAGTTATTTATTGCAATAACAGCAATTTAATTGTTGAAAAAAATCATGACAATTATAACTTCTATTTAAAGCAATTTAAATAAAAATTTATGAAAATACATTCATTAGTATTGGACGCTAAACATATTATTAAAAATAGAATAATAACAATATATTTTATTTAGAATAAATCTAACAAGTAAAAATATCAATAAAAAATTTAGTTTAGGATCTAATGCCACTGCTCTGGTTTATCTTTTTTGTCATAGACATTTTGTATAGACATTTTATAAAGCTTAATAAATTGCAAAACGTCATTTGACATAAATCAATAAAGAATGACATCTATCCTGGCTTTCATTTTATTAGTTCATGAAAATATCCGATACATTGATTCACAAGATTCATGAAGTATTTCATTGTCATATGTTTATTGTTGTCCAGAATTAAATAACTTTTCAAAGGCATAGGCTACCTATGCAAGCCACTTTAAAACTACCTATAATTTCTATACAATCGATAATTGCCAAATATAAATATAATGCCCAACGTTTTCGATTAATTATGCGTATTTGTGAAGTACATTTCTTAGAAATACTTATATTAATTACATTACAATATACCAAAACATTCACGAAATTCTATTCCATTACAAACAAAATTGGTTGTCTGTAAAGTCGGTTTACGAGAGATAATTTTACGTGATAACGTCATATGAAACATTAATGAAAAATTGCATACGTTTATGAATTGAATTGAATTATTACACTTGCTGCACTTGTAATAAACAATGGAAACCACACATTCTTCCTTCACTTTAAAACAGTTAAAAACAGTTCACGTGTAGGTCGTGTGCGCTGCCTCTTCTACCGGACATCGGCCGACGGAGGGAAGAGAGATCACTGTTCGGCGCTCGCTCGCGCGCCTGGCTCCAGGCGGAACGCGACAATGAGTCATGCTTTTCGTGCGCAGCCGGCATTCATCGATTTATAAGACGTTATCACGTCAAAGTGGTGTTTTAATAATAATGATGTTGACAAGGTTAAAATTACTGCTATTTTGGTATTTAGAAACTGAATCCGTTAATCGATGAATACATTATTATAAATTCAATTCCAATTCATTTTATTAGAAATAACATGTTGAATTTTCTTAATTAATTTCTTCCAGCAGTCGGAGCCAATATATTTTGAGAAATTAACAAAGTCACTAAAATAAATCCCACATAATATTTGACGTATTAATATTCCGAGATACACGCGCCTATCGCGTTCCAAATCGCTCCTTAACCAGCGGGAGGGTCCCTCGCACTTGACGCTATCAGCAGCACCCCGCGCTTGCCGATCTATATTTTGTCTCGTCGGAGAAAAGGAAAATGACAGACATGTTGAATGAAAATATAATTATTCACTTGAAACAGGCGAGCTCAAATCCTTCTTCGAATTCACAGATGAAGATTTCAGGTCACATTTCAAAGGTTTTAGACAATAGTTCTATAGTAAATGTACAGAAAATAATTAATAATTGATTACACCTCTACTTCAACTACTACTAACGCCATCTAGTGAGTTAGCTTATTACTAACTTAACAATGTTAGTAAAGTTGTTCTTTTGAACTAAAGTCAGTTCATTGCGAATATCCGACATGTTTTAATAAGTCCAACCCTTCCCGCACCCCTGCCTTCCCTCCGTGCTACGACGCTATCCACGCACACCCACAGCCGGACGTAAAGCTATGAAAATGACACAGTCTGAAGACAGCGGCGGCCGAATTGTAGTTTACTATCTAACGTTTCCGGTCTGACGGGTCTGCTTGAACGGAAAATGATTGATAGCTATTTAATAGTTACTTAGCTACTAGCTATCGGTCTGAAACACCTACACGTCACTTTATCTCTAGTCTCAAGGTACATTAATATTAGTACATTTAAAATTACATTATATCACATTACTTAATACGTCCACGTGCACATGATGGCGTATCCTGATAGGGACGTCGTAGAATTTTAATAGTACAGTCGAAAAGAAAAACCTTTATGAGACTAATCTTTTTTTTTTAAATATATACAGGATATACAGGCACTAACATTCTAGAGCGCTACTCATTTGAATGTTATAATTAGAAAAATCTCTTTTAAATAAAACGGATTGTGTATCCAAATGCCTTGGTTTTATTTTTTATAAATAACGAAATGAGATATTCAAAATTCGCCATCAAGGCAAAATTACAGAACTGATATAATGGTTTTTTTAATGATAAATCGAACGCCGACCCACTTCTACTATTAACTATATTATCAATGACACAAATTAATTTCGCCCAATGCCAAGTAAAAGCGCAATGACAGATCAGTAGGTAGATCGAGGCGACAACCAGGTGGCCTATCGCGATGGGGAAACAAACTTTGAAATATTCTATGAACGTGACCCAGCCGTGCTGCTCCGCCACCTGCGCAGACCACGTTCGCGCTCTGCGCCAACGCCCGTTGCCTGAAAGAAGAAACATCTGCAAAATGGTGGATATATCCCGATGATAATATTAGCCATTTTTGAATTGAAGTTTTAAATTAAATCAATAATTATGACTGAGAGCTACTAAGAAGTTCATAAACCCCAAATAGCAACCCAGTGTCCAAACCAAATTTCTGCATTTTATCGCCACAATTTTTCAGTGGACTTCTAATCTGCGATATATAATAACATGTTAGCGTGGTGTAAAGAACGTTGTCGATGGATCAGAAGGTGCCGGTTCGACCCGATGACGGGCGGATCGACTAATGAATCGAGTCGACCGCTCGCTGTGCCTCGAAGAATATGTTCAGCCATCGGCGTCGGACGTCGTCGTCGAACTGGTGACAAAGATGTTGTCATCGAACCGGGATGAAAACATCGCCATCGAACTGGTGACGAAAACGTCGTCGTCGAACTGGTGACGAAAACGTCGTCGTCGAACTAGTGACAGAAAACGTCGTCGTCGAACTGGGACGAAAACCTCGTGTCGAACTGGTGACGAATACGTCGTTAGCGAACCTGACGAAGACGTCGTTAGCGAACCCCAACCCGCCTATATAGGCCTGTGCGGAAAATATAAAACCCAGTACGTCAATATAAAATAAAATATTATAGACATAATCTTTTATGTCTTTTCTGAATTAGGATTATAAAACCTAACTTAACCTAATAAAAATAAAAAGATATAATATTGATTAGCGCCTTAACAAAAAAGAGATCAGAAGAGAGGGAGGAAAGGGGAGAAAGAAGGAAGGAGTTAACTCACCGCCGAGACACACGCCGAAGGACAAGCCCACACCAGCGGCCCCATCGGCAGCCCCAGGTCCGGGTTCGTGCTCAGGGTCGCACGCGCACCATCATGGTCGTGAGCGGGACGTTGTCCACGCCGAGGTCACGCTGACACCTGCTGGCGGATGGTATCGTGCAAAAATTTCTCTTCCATTACTTAACAATTTTACAGAAGGTCTATTATTGTTAGTTTATTGACATTACAAAATATTTTTTGAGAACGTAAAGTAACAGGATTACAAAGTGATACGGTTTTTTATATGGTTTTGAAATTTTGAGATACACGGCAACACACAGCGTACAATAGGTTTGTAAATTTCAAACTTTTCCAAATATGAAAGAGGTAAGGGGCCGTTCGTAAACTACGTCACACTAAATTTCGCCATTTTGACCCCTTACCCCACGTCATACTGCGTCATATTCTTTATGACCCCCCTATAAATCTATAAATATTACATCGCGAAAGTCCGAATAGTATAATAAATATTGATATTTTAAATTTTCTTAGACCCCATCTCCCCTTGTCACACTAAGGGATACCCCACCATCCCGGTTAGCGTATTTTATGAATGGCCCCTAAGTAGATGAGAATAAAAACTAAAAAAACCCAATATAGATGCAATTGGAAAAATTTATAAAAAGCAAAAAAAAATTAAATTAAAAATCTATACATTACAACAATAACATATAACACTGATATTAGTCGTTCGTGAAATAAATACGTAGGCATTTTGAAATATGCGATGTGAATTAATCTAGATACCAATAATCTTATACTAAACTTCATATTAAATACAGTACAATAGCATATATTTTTATTAGTATGTTCTTTCTTAGAACTTATCACTTATTTCCTCACCCAGAACAGCAGCATCAGCGCGACCATAAGTCGGTTGCTCTCGTCTACGCTCATTATGATCGACTCGGTCACGCCACCTATCGATCTCGATCAGTGCCAGCTTAGATATAGACCTTAAAAATAAATTGTAGAAAGGAATTTATTTCAAATAAATTTAATTATATATAAATTATATGATTTGTATTCCGATAATAGCAAAGGTTAATAATGTTTTTGACTTATACAGATGTCACACTAAATTCATTACTGAAATTTTACTTACAGATTGCAAAAACAATGCATATTAAAATTATTCATAGTATTTCGTAAGTCAATAAGGACTTAATGACATTTATCCATTTGTTTCATTGAGACGATTCATTCATTTAGTTTTTAATACAAAAAGAACAAGATACCAGAACCGTCTGTCAGTAACTTAAAGTACCTCCATCAAAACAAACAGTGGCAAAGAACATCATCAGAGAGACCATTCGACCCTGTGCAGTATGGGTTCCAAGTCTCGCGATCTGCCAGAATGAGGACCAGGACGGCTCCAAGCAGAGCTGTCCATCCCAACGACAGGGTCTCTGAAAATATAAAAATTAAATAATTTCTTGTTTTTTTTTCTCCATTCTTCTGAATAACACTATCATCCTTATATTTCTATTCAGTAATTGACTTAGTAGATTAATATTTGTAAATGTTTAGTTATAAATTATGCAGCTGTAAATTTATAACAACAAATATTGACCGTACTAATATTATAAATGCGAAAGTAACTCTATCTGTCTGACTGTGCGTTACCTCATCACGCTTAAACCACTGAATCGATTTAGATGAAATTCGGTATGGAGACAGTATGAGTTCCGGGAAGAATATAACCTACTTTTTGTTTGTTTGTCTGTCTGTTAGTTTGTATGTTTTTTCACAACTCAACAATAGTTGAACTGATTTTAATGAACTTAAGTGTACTAGTAGAGCACACCATTCTTTCATATATCAGTTACTGTTTGTTTATCTTTCTCTCTGTTTGTCTGTCTGTCTACTTATAATTCGACGACAACAACCAATTTTGATGAAAATTAGAAAAGTGAAAGAATTATTGTTACATAAAATATATGTTACTGTATATTTCTTTGTATGTGTATTATATCTAGAAAATTTTAAAGGTATTTTATTTTATTTTATTTTGTCAGCCATGTTTATTATTTGCTTTGTTTAGAGAAGGAGAAGAGTTATAAGTAAGAGAGATTGTCAATAACTCGATTGAAACATTTTACATATATGTTTAATAATGAAGATTGAATAACAAGAATGTTATAGTGAATTAAACCGAATTATAGGGTCTTTACACTACGTCTTCAGCGGTATTATATCCTATTCTTAAAAAATATTACAAATATTATGCTTTGTGTCAATGTTCCGTTGTTTGTAGCTCAATCACGCATAAACGGCTGGACTAAGTTGGATGATTTTATTATCTGTGCTGTGATAAAAAATAATATATAAAATATTTATTTTCATTAACTCAACCTAGGTTACAGCTTACATTGTAGGCACACTTTAGTATTAAAAAATATTTGTGTCAGAAGGCGCCGCTTCTCCGACTTTCATTTGAATATGAGATCGAGTAGGAGCAAAACTTTATATGTGATAGGAGTAGGTACTATATGATGACATAATACATATGATTATGATCCAGAAAATATTCTACTTATAAATAGAGCATTTTCGGGATCATATGCATCATATTTTACACTTCCCGCTAGTACGTTTATGTGTATTAATGAACGAGAAACCGGAATATATACTAACATCGGGATTGTTATCGCACCGAGAGTAATGGCGCGATTAGAAAAAACAGACGCAGGAATCTATATATATATAATGAAAATAGGTTGTCCTTGTTCGCCAATCACGTAAAACTACTAAACGTATAGACGTGGGGCCGGGACCATTCGATGCGGATGATTTGTAGATGGTTCTAGGCTACTTATTTTAGAATTCCGTAAATTCTTCGCCATTTTGTTTATAAATAAAAATTACCCAGCGAAGCGGCGGGTCACTAGTAGAGAATAAGACCGAATCGGAGCTAACTGCGAAATCGGAACTTAAATCGAAAACGAGATCAGATTGATATCGACGAAAGCAAGTAAAAAATGTAAAAAAATGAGGAATCAATTATATTTCCATGAGTGGGGGAGACGCGGGCGCAAGCCAGTTTAATATAAATTTCAATTCTTAGAAGAACATAAAATAAAAACGAAACGGATATCTCTTTTATGGCTAAAACCAGGAATATAGGCTTGTATAAGAAAGTCAAAGTGCATAATTTAACATGGCTGTTTTCTTTTGTCAAATTCGTGGGCAGTAAAAATATAAAGGTTTTTTAATTATCACAGTTCCAAATAATACAACTGACAAAAAATTGAAATTTTTATTGGAATTCAACAAATGACTTAATTCCTTTCCAGGTTTTAAATTTTCTATTGCTACTTAAAAATTTTATATTTATTATTTAACACATTTGACACATTTTTAAAGTTAAAAAATGCGAGTAAAATATTTCATAGTAAACTATAAACCTTTTCAATCATTTTATACCCGTAATTTAAATTCACTGAATTTAAATTACGGGTTTTAAAATAGTGAAAGGAATATTAAGATATAATAAACCAATTTTAAGGTAAACATTAATTTATAGTAACTTAAATTATTATATATTTATTTATTTTGTTGATTTAGAACATTAGGATATAAACTTGGGCATTAAAGAAATTAGGAAATTTATTAGGCCATTTTCCCTTTATGTTAAATTGTAGTTTATCTCCCATAGACCATAGATAACTAACGGACGCAGGGCAAGGCAAACAGCGCGGGAAGAAATGTCACCTTTGACATTCGAACAATAGTGGAGTGTGTGGTCGATGCGCGAACGCGCAAACAAAGGTAACAAAAAACGCGAGCCGGTGCTCGATTAATACAATTGAAAACATATTTACGGGAGCGAATTAAAACTACAGCGCCACTAGACGATCACGGCCGAGCATCTGGACACTTGGCACGACGCCTCAACGAAATCCAAATTCAATATTTAATCGTAACACATTTAACAAAAATTAACGTATATTATTTATTATCAAAAATACGAAACCAAAACTATTAATTAAGTGTTTTTTATTTGAATAAAATTCTAATCATAGACAATGCTCACGTAATTCCGGCAACGAATGCAGGAAGAACAACGTCACAGCGAATGCGATGGACAGCGACGCTTTTAGGAGAAGCGGTTTGTCTCTGATCTTGTACTGTAATTTATAAGATAACTTTTAAGAGCCTAAAGATGGTTACTTCTTCAAAGTATATAAAATTAATATTATTGGAATTCTATTATAATACAAAGACCTATAGAGAAAATCCAATTCGGTATGTATTGCTTACATTAGTTAATTTTGGTATTAATCAAGTTTTAATTGTTTCAAAAGAATCTACCAGTGACTACGTCATTTGATGAACTTACTAATTAATAATTACTAGAACATTTTCAATGAAAATTTAATGCAAACATATATAAATAGATTAACGATACACTAATCACATTAGGCTAATGGTCAACAATGCGAATTTAGTGTACATTTTGCATACAAGGTATAACCTCGTATACATAATCTCTCAATTTTCAAAATAATTGCGTACTTCAATTATCTCAATTAATATTAGTAGGGCATTTTACATTTAACTTACCTTAATACGATATCTTTCATTTACCTTTCCCTTGAGCTCGGTCAATGTGCTTTGGAAAGTCTCTTTCGGACAAGCCCTCTTAGTCGTATCTCTGATCCTCTCGTCCAGCTGCTTCTGCAGCTTGAGGACCTTCCTCTCCAGCGCCTGGCGCACGATGTGCTCGTCCTGGCTGCAATGCGGCAGGGACGCCGCCGCGCGCCGCCATATCGCTAGCTGCTGGCGGAGATCTGGAAAAGGTATGCTAAAAATTATTAAAAAATAACAATCAGGGTCGAATATAAATATGACTATTTAAAAAGAGTATATACAAAGGTGCATCACAACAACAAACACATCTCAGATACGATATAACGCTGGAATATAATGGATCCATTTGCGTCGGACGCATTTTATATTTGAATATTTTAGGTAATTTGAACATATCTCTCAGTCTGAGAGAACATTGTGGGTTATGGGAGTGTATGCCTTTCCAATGGCGTGACAAGCACCCCACTCTGAACAAGAGCCTGTATCTATTTTAAAGGATACTTATTCATGAAAGCGTAGAAAAGAACTTGCCACGAAACATAAGTAAGAATCGTTACGCAAGTCCAGTTCTAGAGCATTCATTGCGTTACGAAAATGGAATATAAAACAACCATAATATAAAGTATAATTTACTTTTGACGTGATAACGTCTTATGAATCGATGAACGCCGGCTGTACGCATGAAAAAGCCTGACTCATTGTCACGTTCCGCCTGAGCCAAGCGTGCGAGCGAGAGCGCGTAACGAGTGATAGAGAAGCACGATCGGCCTAAGCGTTCGGCTTGTGACGCATCTATCTCTTTACTGTATAATTTAAATAGAAAAATATTTGGATTAACGAGTGCAAATAGATGTTAATTTATCGAAAACATTGTCATTTTCAATTTACTCCTTTGTATTATACAAATAATGATAATTCAGTGATAATAATTCAATCTGATTCATAAAACAATGCAATTTATCAATCTGTCTTATGCCATTATCACGTAAAATTATAGTCCGTAAACCGACTTTACAGACGACCAAATTTTTAGGGGATCCCCATAATACTGTAAGGAGCCAAGTCGCTGTGTTTGTTTTTTTTTTGCACACAGTTTAGATTTGCTCATTCCTCCCCATTCTACCCTCCACACGTCACTTCAACACTCGTCTACGAGGTCACCTCCCTGTAAAAGGCTTGTTATGTGTGTAATATTTGTTATTTTACAACATCTATATTTGTGATTTTACGGCAACAACATCAGTAACTTGTTTTGCACATCCTTGGGTACACCTCAGTCTCAGTTTGTTGGTGTCCCTGTACGTGAAACGCAGCTGAAGTAAGTCGTACACCATGAGAAATGCCGAGTGTCATGTGCAGAGTGAAGTTCGTGAGTTAATACCTGAAATTTTAAAATCGACTGACATATTATATTTTGTCAAGTTGGAAAACGAGCGGTCAGAATCAGTTTGATTTGTTAGAAACTACACAATTACTATGTAAAATGCTTTAACCTTTATACAGATTTTACAATTTCAGCAAGATATACCAATCTATGGAAATTGAATATTTATATGAATGACAGTGGCGACGGCTTCTAAGAACTCGATTCTTATCGGCTTCCCTTCATAAAATATTTGATATGCATAATTCATAAATAAATAAATTATTGCTTTTAGTATACAGACACTTAAAATTATTTTAATTTTCAATAATTATTGTAAATAATATCCAGCCTCTTACGTTAGTAACGTAAGCCCTATATAAAACACTTCAAATAACCTCGAAAGCAACCGAGTTATTTAGACGACCAAATTCAGAATGTTCGCAATCGTCGTAATCAATGTGAAATGTTGAGTCTCCATATTCAGTTGTATTATAGCGTTATGGTGGCGCCACAGCCCGCGAGCCTGCCGCCGGTCGCAGCCGCGGCGCGGGGAACGGGAGCTTCATAACTCGGTTTATCGCGAGTTTCGCTTCCACAACGAAATGACGCATTGTAATTCGTGTAACATAATTTCACCTTAACGTGAACTTTTAGGTGTTATATTGGTTGCGGATTCTGTGATATATATCATTATGTAAATAATAATGCGTTTGATCAGCGGAGATTTCCGATTATACCCGAAAAAAACGGTTTTGCATATAGCATCCCGTGTCGAATTAAGTATAGCGTTGTGAGTGTAATTGAATTTATATAATACGAGTTAGTGTAGTGGTATTTAAGACGAATTGATTGTTATTCTATTTATTCAGTAAGTGTTTTCTATTTTCGATTTTATAATGGCACTCTTAGCAATTGAATGCTGCACTACGGATTTCTATTAAAAGAAAACTCCTTCAAAATTAACGTTTCAGCAAAACAGAAAATTATCGAGTTAGATCGTGCTAAACCTAATATGAAAATAGATTATAAACGTAAAGATGTTTTGTAAGCATTTCCACGTTTCACTTTACGAAAAATTTACTTGGTTGACTGGCAGTTGTAAGCATAATAGAATGTATTGTTTTCCTTTGTTTATTATTTTCAAAATCAAGTAGCTGGAGTAGTACAGGATTTGTAGATATAAATAATTTTACTAATTCCTCGAAAAACACTTACAAACTGAAAAACATATTCGTAGTTCTTTAAAGAATTTGGCAATAATAATTGAAATTTCTTTAGGAACTCTTTCGAGGCATATAATAAAAAGTAGAACGAAACCGTAATTTAATGAAGCGATTTATAGACACCATCATTTTTTATTAGGAAGGCAAGAGCTATCGTTTCTTGCGGCCATGACGAAAAATTAACATCAGATAATCGCGGTAATTACATAGAAACTTTGTTGTTTTTTAAAACATATGATTTAGTATTAGATATGCATTTAGAGCAATGTTCCTCAACTCAGAACTCTGTGTCTCTGGTCTCTCGAGCGATATTCAGAACGATTTAATAAAGTCCATAGCTCAGGTCATTAGAGATGAAATTAAATCAGAAATTAACTTTTGCGAAATGTCGGTTATAGCCGACGAAACACCTGATATTAGCCATCGAGAGCAAATGTCTGTCATATTCCGCTATTTGACTAAGACGGGGATCGAAGAGAGATTTGTAGGTTTTTTCGATGTTACTTTAGAACGTGGAGCAGACAGTTATCGCAAAGTATATTAGTAGACATAGACGTTTAATTGTAAAGAAAAATTAGTCGGTCAGTCAAAGGATGGGGCCGCTGTGGTGCGGTGCTCAGGCGGCGTACAAACAAAAATTAAATTACAATGTCCAATGGCTGTCTTTATTCTTGCTATGCTCACGTACTTAACTTAGTGTTATCTCGATCTTTAGAAAATATTCCAGAGTTAAAACAATTTTTCGGCCACATCAATTGCATAATAAATTTTTAATAAATCTACTAAACGTTCGGGTTTTTAAATTAACGTCAGATCGTCGTTTGCCTGGTGTCGCAGAAACTCGATGGTATCATTCTCGTATATCATTAATGTCATTTGTAACTGTAGATCCGACATAATACAAACATTTAATATAATTATAGAAAATCCGATGGATTGGGATTCTGAATCAATTGCCATATCAGAAAGTTTGTTAATGAAATTAGAAGATGGGAATTTTATTTTTGCATAATTTTAGCTGAATTATTTGCAAGAACAGATATTACTTTCGCTTTACTACAAAATAAACAGAGGATATAGACGTCGTTATTCGCGAAGTTCAATCGCTATTAAATTGGTTTGAGAGTAATTTCATTAATAAGTTTGACGAAATTTACGACAGTGTCACTGATATAAGTGAGCTCCACGAAGACGCCACGTCTACTTAGCTCAGAATCAGACTTAAAACGCGAGTATAAACGTATTTTCATCGAAATTGTAGATAATGTTAAAAATCAAATTCAAACCAGATATAGTTCACTAAGCAATTTGTCGTTTTAGATTTACTAAGTAAGTCGAAACATGATTTATCTGAACGTACATTTCCTGAGGATAAACTAAATAATTTAAATTTATTATTTCCTCGAATTTTTGAGATAAATGCATTAAAAATGAGTTAAAAGTATTATATTCGTCTCCCTCGCTTAAAGGATTAGATATGTAACGAGTTATTTTTGCATTTAAAGATATATAAAAGATACATTTCCTCAAGTTTTAAGCTTAAGTAATATCTGTTTAACCCTTCCGATAACACCAGGCTGCGGAACGATCTTTTCAGCTCAAACGCATTCACGTACCTCAGGAATAGCCAGACAGAACAAAGGCTTTCAGATCTCGCGTTGTTATCTATAGAAAACATTTACTGTTGCAAATCAAAAGTAAGCCAAATTTTTATGACTTGGTATTAGCTCATTTCTCAAGAAAATCGTAGATTACCACTAGAATTTAAATAGCTTTTTATCTCATTTAATTCATTTATCCACTGCGCTGCTATAAATTGACTAAAGGAAACTACTTCATTAGCTTTTTCAAAGTTGCTTTTATGCATGCTCGAAGTCTCCGTTTGTATTCTATCGTTGACTCGCATGCCAAAAGTGGCGAATGAAATATCTCCGCGTTATACCAGAGGGCGTTACAGAGCTCGGTAAGTAATAGTTATATTTTATTAATAATGTTTAATGTTGACAATTTTTAAGGTTCGGCTTCCCTTATATTTTTTT